>CALYCR020000039.1:0-21868 GCA_944470395.2 Schistosoma turkestanicum | reverse complement strand
AGTATTATTTGTGATTCTGCAATTTTAAAACCTCCTTTTATGAATGTGATTCATCATAGAATACTTGATGATGTAATTTTAGATGAAAAATGATGGCAAGTAAATTGATTTGAACCCGTCTTTTACGTCTTATATTCACGATAGATGGGTTAAAAATAAATCACTTCAACACTCATATTCGTACAAAAAATCTATCATATTCAATATAGAAATGGTTAAGTAAGGCAAAGTAGTTTATATTATTCATCTCCTGAGTCAGTCAGTCAGATGCAACGTAGAACTTTGTACATAAGTACATCAGTTCATGTTGCCATACCACATCAGCACAGAGAAGTAATCGTCAAATCAAATCCAATAGTAGAAGAGGTAGTAAGGGAATTAAAAGTAATCGGAGAGGTTAGGATTAGAAGATATTATTCAAGAAGTATGATTCAGTGAGAAAAGTTTAGATAGTCGAAACGAGAGGGGTTGAAGAACCCAGGAGATTAGCATTTGAGAGAACACAAAGAATAAATGCACTGGCGCCATTGCGAACGATTTTGAGCCATGTCATTCAAGGTCTCTAGCCATCGATTATTATCATCTCGCGGACCCCAACCAGGTAGTCGACAATTACCGACATGGCTCAGTCCACTCGTCAATGACTTCATGGATTTCTGCCATGTTTTGGTCTGGCCGCCCCTAGCTTTCTTCCAACCTATTCCTACACTACAAAACAAAGCTCGACGAGGCAGTCGGTGGTTAGGCATACGCAACACGTGTCCCAACCACCTCAACTGATGAAGTTTCACCACTTCATCAATTGATCTGCCATTCTCACCTAGTACCCGTTTCCTAAGAACAGCGTTGCTCACTCGGCTGTCCCATGATGTACGAGCAATGCTTCGAAGACACCTATGATCGAAAACCAGTAACCTACGAATATCTTCTACTCTCACTGGCCATGTTTCACAGCCATAAAGTAAGACGGAGCGAACCACTGCGCAGTACACTCGTCCTTTAGTCAGCAAACGGATATCTCGCCTACGACATAAGTGACGCAGGTTGGCAAAAGCCAATCGAGCCTTCTGTATCCGAGCTGAGATTTCGTCAGTCACCAGGCCATCGGCACTGATGAGACTCCCCAGATAAGTGAAGCGGTCTACACGTTCGACCACTTCACTCCGTATCACTAGTTCAGGTGCCGATGAAACCCAATCTTGAAGCAACATTTTGCATTTCGAGGGGGAAAACCGCATCCCTAACATGCTTGCATTGTTGCTTAGGGTAGTCAGAAGACTCTGCATTTTGTCAGCGTCTTCACCAAGTAGGACTATGTCATCGGCATATTCTAAGTCAATAAGCGAGCCACCTGGTAGAAGGTCTACTCCTGAAAATTCAGACGAGGATAAGGTTATTTCTAGGAGCATGTCTATGATAAAATTAAACAAGAATGGAGAAAGTGGACATCCCTGACGGACACCACTTGAAGTAGAGAATTCCGATGACAGTTCGACATAAGCTCTCACTCGACCAGTGGTGTTTGAGTAGAGAGCTTGTATGAGGTTAACGTACTTATTTGGTACACCTTTCAATGACAGACACTGCCACAGAACCTCACGATCCACTGAGTCAAATGCCGCCTTAAGGTCCAGGAAAACAACTATTGTAGGACGCCTAAATTTGTGTCTGTGTTCCAGGACCTGTCGTAGTGTGAAAATGTGGTCTATACAGCCACGTCCAGGTCGAAAACCAGATTGGTTTTCTCGAGTTTGCACTTCACGAGCGTTCGTTAAGCGTCGAAGTATTACTGAGGCTAATATTTTAGATACTATATTAGTTAGACTTATTCCTCTGTGATTGTCACAAGAAGACTTCTGTCCTTTCTTATAGATTGGGACAATCAGTGATTGAGACCACTCGGATGGGATTACGTCCAGTTCCCAGATTCTACCTAAGATCTCAGTCAATCTAGCTGCTAAAACTGAACCACCATCCTTAAATATCTCAGGGGTCAGTCTATCAGGACCTGCAGCTCGTCCTCGCTTCAGATTTCCTAACGCTTTTTCAACTTCATTAAGACTAGGTGGACTTACGTCGATTTGCCATTCAGGATGACTGGAGATCGTGGGTAACCGAGGAGTGGCTCGAGGCCAGTTGAACTGATCCCTAAAGTGTTCTGCCCATCGATCCAGTCTCCTGGATTGAGAATAAATAATAGTCCCGTCATTTTCTGAGATAGTCTCACTTACACTAGGATTCCTAATATCAGTTTCCTTGATAAGTCGGAAAAGTTGTCTACTGTTGCCGATCGCCGCTGCCTTTTCCATCGCTTTTGCTTTCGCCACCCACCACTGTTCGCGATCGTTACGTAGGCTTTTTATAAGTCTGCGCCTAAGTTGACTTCGTTCTTCATCATGTTCAGAGCCAGGTGGGATGAGTTTTCGAGCATCCATCAGATCGGTGGATGCTACTGAGATCCACGGTTTCATTCTAGCCTTATGGTCAACCTTACTAGCAGATATCACTGCTGTTTCCACAGCCTTTTTGATATCATTCCATCCTGCTTCCGGATGGGAATCGCTTAAATGGTCGCCTAACTGTCTTTCTAGTTGTTCCTGAAATATATTTTTCGCCTTATTATCATTAAGTAAAACCCTAAGAGGCTTTCTTACGGTGTCTTTCCTACGCCCAGTAAGCTTCAAACAAATACGCGCCCGCACTAGGGCATGATCTGAATCTAGACATGTGCTCCAGAACGAGCGACAGTCCTCTATCGAACCCCTCCATCGGTGGCTGATGGCAATGTGATCTAGTTGAGTCCAACGTTGAGACGACTTTGGAGGTCGCCAGGTCAACAGATGCTTTTCCTTATGCCTAAAGTTAGTGTTTGCTAAGAATAGGCGGTTGTCTGAGCATGCTTGCAACAGACGGTCACCATTGTCTGTTCTCTGAGCCGCGACACCATAACATCCACCTAGGTGTCTCTCCTGCTCACTTAGTCTACCTACATGAGCATTAAAGTAACCAGCCATTATTACTACATCAGACCGCCTAGTATAGTATATAGAAGAACTACAAATATTCTTAAATAAGTGTTTATACACAAATGTGTAAGGAAAACATAATTGTGTTAAACTGTTTTCAATATAAGTTCAAGAAAAGTTGCGCTTCACACAAGACATCACACCACCAAAGGTTCTATTGTGCATATAATCAATATCGATGAATTTTTTATTGCTTTATATATATGTTCGGAGAAACTAGCAAACAATTATTCATTCGAAGGGATTTATGAAGACTGATTGAATGTGTACATTTTACTCATTACATATTCAAAATGTGCTTCAACGAAACTATAATAGTCGGCTCAACAGTAACTTAATCAAAATTTTCTCGAAGTTATAGTGAGAAGTCGTAAGTATTGAAGTACAAATATGTCAGAAGTCAATCACTTAAAAATGCTAACATTGGATGATTGACGTTCCATATCACAAATTGATTGAATTCGGAATTGTAGGAAATCGGTTCACAGCATTCGATGATCTATCATTGGTCACAAGATCCCAGCTTCAAGGTTCAACTTTTATCCGATTCGGAGGTCGTTACTGTTAAGGAGTCCTATATTAGGATGAAACATGTTTTCGGCACTCCCCAGCTTACAAACGTATCCAAATTCGGACTGATCACTGAAAAAATGCACCACGAAAATAATAATTTTAATTTAGATGAACCTCAGTTTAGAAGAAGGAGAACTGCTTCAATAAGAATAGTTTATCAAACAGCAGCAAAAATGAAGCTACACCAAAACGTCTTGAGAGAACATACGAAAAAACTCATTCGGTGCTGAGCGCTGCTTTACCAGACGTTTTAAATAAAATGGACATTCCCAAATCAATCAAACATTTCAATCAGGACTATGAACAACACAAGCGTGGTGAAAGAGCAAAAAAACCTTCAAACTATTTTGGTAATGTGTGACCTCAAATACTTCACAATCATGTATCCACTGGCCGTAGATTAACAGAATTTGACAAAACTGTCCGACAAATAATGAACTGTTACAATTACACAATTAGCATTTCTAGTCCAATAAGCTGCTTCAAAGCTTATTCTTTGTGTCATATTCTAATTCAGACTTGTTAGGCATCTGTTATTTGATGTAAATATCTTCATGGATTCCATGATTTTCATACATAGTTTCATGAGCTACAGTTATATTCATTTCTACCCCTACAATTGTTAATGAACTGTTTGACCGCCTATTCTTTTAGTTGCTATTCGGTAGAATATTTTGTGTTAAGTGAATCTAAGCAACAATCAGGACTCACACAGTCGAAGGTCACAGTAAGAAGACGCTGTCCGACAAGCTTCTATACTCAAGTGCCGACCTATTTGGAATGATCGTTGGTGTTTACTCAGTTTCCTTTCAGTTTTTGTATACTTAGCACTTACGATACATAACTTTGCCTCGAAGAAATTCTGACTGAAATAGGTCACTTAACACTTTCTGTTTTCAAGAATTTTGTGTCAGCTTTTTTACTGAATATTGAAAGTCCCAATATGCTGTAAATTGAAGCTTTTAGCAAACAAATGAACGATATTTTAAAAGTGGAATCGTTAGATAGTGGAAGAACAAAGTTGATGGCAAAGTATTGCGATTCGAATGAGGAGGACGATATTAGAGTATTTCAGAAAATGTTTAATGCGAATATTGACAAATGAGTCGACAAACTTCCCGGCACTTCTTTGATTATGTCTGAATAGGATTGCACTCCATCTCAAATTGAAAATGGAATGGTTAAGTAGTATCGTAGTCACTCCTCGACCTACAAATTCTATCCGATGCAGTGTAGTCGTCTTCCACTACTTAAGTTACCTAGCAATTCTTTATTTCTCAATTTTGTGGTGGAAATTACCATGAGATCTGTTCAAAATCACTAAAATAAATAATTTTTGTGGGAAAATTTTTCCGACAATATTTTTCCTGTGTACGTTAGTCCTGCTATCAATCCTAGGCGCAGACTTATAAAAAGCCTACGTAACGATCGCGAACAGTGGTGGGTGGCGAAAGCAAAAGCGATGGAAAAGGCAGCGGCGATCGGCAACAGTAGACAACTTTTCCGACTTATCAAGGAAACTGGTATTAGGAATCCTAGTGTAAGTGAGACTATCTCAGAAAATGACGGGACTATTATTTATTCTCAATCCAGGAGACTGGATCGATGGGCAGAACACTTTAGGGATCAGTTCAACTGGCCTCGAGCCACTCCTCGGTTACCCACGATCTCCAGTCATCCTGAATGGCAAATCGACGTAAGTCCACCTAGTCTTAATGAAGTTGAAAAAGCGTTAGGAAATCTGAAGCGAGGACGAGCTGCAGGTCCTGATAGACTGACCCCTGAGATATTTAAGGATGGTGGTTCAGTTTTAGCAGCTAGATTGACTGAGATCTTAGGTAGAATCTGGGAACTGGACGTAATCCCATCCGAGTGGTCTCAATCACTGATTGTCCCAATCTATAAGAAAGGACAGAAGTCTTCTTGTGACAATCACAGAGGAATAAGTCTAACTAATATAGTATCTAAAATATTAGCCTCAGTAATACTTCGACGCTTAACGAACGCTCGTGAAGTGCAAACTCGAGAAAACCAATCTGGTTTTCGACCTGGACGTGGCTGTATAGACCACATTTTCACACTACGACAGGTCCTGGAACACAGACACAAATTTAGGCGTCCTACAATAGTTGTTTTCCTGGACCTTAAGGCGGCATTTGACTCAGTGGATCGTGAGGTTCTGTGGCAGTGTCTGTCATTGAAAGGTGTACCAAATAAGTACGTTAACCTCATACAAGCTCTCTACTCAAACACCACTGGTCGAGTGAGAGCTTATGTCGAACTGTCATCGGAATTCTCTACTTCAAGTGGTGTCCGTCAGGGATGTCCACTTTCTCCATTCTTGTTTAATTTTATCATAGACATGCTCCTAGAAATAACCTTATCCTCGTCTGAATTTTCAGGAGTAGACCTTCTACCAGGTGGCTCGCTTATTGACTTAGAATATGCCGATGACATAGTCCTACTTGGTGAAGACGCTGACAAAATGCAGAGTCTTCTGACTACCCTAAGCAACAATGCAAGCATGTTAGGGATGCGGTTTTCCCCCTCGAAATGCAAAATGTTGCTTCAAGATTGGGTTTCATCGGCACCTGAACTAGTGATACGGAGTGAAGTGGTCGAACGTGTAGACCGCTTCACTTATCTGGGGAGTCTCATCAGTGCCGATGGCCTGGTGACTGACGAAATCTCAGCTCGGATACAGAAGGCTCGATTGGCTTTTGCCAACCTGCGTCACTTATGTCGTAGGCGAGATATCCGTTTGCTGACTAAAGGACGAGTGTACTGCGCAGTGGTTCGCTCCGTCTTACTTTATGGCTGTGAAACATGGCCAGTGAGAGTAGAAGATATTCGTAGGTTACTGGTTTTCGATCATAGGTGTCTTCGAAGCATTGCTCGTACATCATGGGACAGCCGAGTGAGCAACGCTGTTCTTAGGAAACGGGTACTAGGTGAGAATGGCAGATCAATTGATGAAGTGGTGAAACTTCATCAGTTGAGGTGGTTGGGACACGTGTTGCGTATGCCTAACCACCGACTGCCTCGTCGAGCTTTGTTTTGTAGTGTAGGAATAGGTTGGAAGAAAGCTAGGGGCGGCCAGACCAAAACATGGCAGAAATCCATGAAGTCATTGACGAGTGGACTTAGCCATGTCGGTAATTGTCGACTACCTGGTTGGGGTCCGCGAGATGATAATAATCGATGGCTAGAGACCTTGAATGACATGGCTCAAAATCGTTCGCGATGGCGCCGGTGCATTTATGCTTTGTGTTCTCTCAAATCCTAATCTCCTGGGTTCTTCAACACCTCTAGTTTTTACTTTCTAAACTTATCTCATTGAATCATACTTCTTGAATAATATCTTCTAATTCTAACCTCTCCGATTACTTCTATTCCTTTTACTACCTCTTCTGCTATGTGATTTGAATTGACAATTATATCTCTGTGCTGATGTGGTATGGCGACATGAACTGATGTACTTACGTACGAAGTTCTACGTTGCAACTGACTGACTGACTGCTATCAGTCCAGTAACGAGAAAACATATTCGTTTTACTTATTTATCTACAGACATTTGAAATGAAAAGTTCTTCTCCTCAGTTTAGGACTGTATCGTAGACTCTTTTTAAATTCTTATCAATTTCACAAACGTTCTAGACTCTAGTGCTGTATGTTTTTCAAAATAACCACTTCAAGTTTTCTTTTCTCATTTACCTCATAAATGTAATTGTAGCATATACTCGACTGGACTATTGCAATATTTTACTCTCACTTTTAGTTGCTGTACATAAATGAAGCAATTTAGACCCGTTTAGAAGAAATGGGTGCCCACCGCTTATGACAACTGAAAATCCATACAAGCTGCGCCCCACTACTAATAATCTCACTCAATATTAAGTACACTGCTAAGTAGAAAGATAATGAGTTCAAACGATTGCTTTTTTATGTGCTTCTCAAAAAGATTATCCTAAAATTTATCATTTATAAACCTTTAAACATGATTATTTGGTGTATGAAAGTAGTTAAATGTAAAAATTATATGACATTGCCCACCACTAAATCATAAGGATTTTAATAAGTTTGAAATAAGAAAGGAAGTGACTGATATTTAATCCCTTAATTGCATTACTACAAATTCGGGTATACGGTAAGTAATTCACGACTGTGACAAAACACCCGTAGATTGTTCATAAGCTTTTGGTGAGTCTCCGGTTGATGTATGTCTTAATGGAATTATTCTTAGTAAATTATGCAACAAGCAAAAATTAAACACCCACTAGTGACTAGGCACATCGTGGATTCCAGACGTTCTATACCTGATGATGTCCAATCATGCCAGGAGTACAGTAGCTAGTTACTGATATTGTTTGTCGAACTTTGGGAGGGAATGTAAACGGACTACAGTTTAAAATTTGGAAATTCCCATTTTCAATCAGTGATTTGAGGATAACATTGTGTCACGAAACTTGTAGGTTTAGTGTATAAGCTTGTGGATAATCACCGACAAGAAATTATAAATAGTACTCGGCGGATACTGAGTTCTCGATTGTTTTCAATGGTTCGTACGCAAATGTCAGTTGGTGCTAAAAAGCATCCTACAATTAAGTATATGTTAGCAAAACAGATTGTTTATGACTTTTGTTGATTCTCTACAGCAAAAATGATCACAAATTACTGCATTCCAAAACGACTAATACTTTCTCGGTAAAAATACTTCAGCAACAAAGTAAAGCTTTGTAGATTACTGAAGTCCTATTCATTTAACGTAAAACTTGTTTGCTATTGCAAAATATTATGACAATAATTTTTAAATGACTGGAAGTATTTTAGATAAGATGATACTACAAACTATTGATCTGTATGCACCCTGTGCATAAAATATATAAGCGATTGGCCGACAAGATAGATAACAACCACTCATCACAAACTCTGAAATGACTAGACAGAATGAAAAAATAGTGCATGGAATTACCGTATTTGATAAATAGAGTAATGAAGTTTCATTTATGTTTCTCTATCCATATGTTAAGAAATTATTCATAGGGAACAAGTACAAGACAATACCTTGTAGTATATTTACATTCATATACAAAGAGGTGAAATGGTCATAAAATTTTCACCACAACCATATACACAAACACCAAGCAAATATGAATGGTGATTCAACAAATGTCAGGATACGTTAACTAATTGTAAACAGTAAAAAGCAAGCATTTAAACAAAAACTAAACGAAACTTTCGACATGACATTTAATCGTTAACTAAATTAACACTTCTGATGAAAATCAGTGTAGTTTCCCCCAAAACAAAACTGAATTATTCTCATTGAAAAGTAGTAAGGTTTGTGATTTTCGATATAAAATTACATATTACTGTGTGGATTGGTGAGGTGTCCTTAAAACAGGATAATTAAACCTCGTCAATACCTAATTTCATTCCAGCCAAATTATTGCACTGATAATCGTTCTCACATAGATAGACTATATTATGATGATCGATTTTGAATAAATTGGCTATAATTTTATGGTCTTATCCAAAAACTCGTCGGTTATTGGTTTTCGATCATAGGTGTCTTCGAAGCATTGCTCGTATATCGTGGGACAGCCGAGTGAGCAACGCTGTTATTAGGAATCGGATGCTAGGTAAGAATGGCAGATCAATTGATGAAGTGGTGAAACTTCATCAGTTGAGGTGGTTGGGACACGTGTTGCGTATGCCTAACCACCGACTGCCTCGTCGAGCTTTGTTTTGTAGTGTAGGAATAGGTTGGAAGAAAGCTAGGGGCGGCCAGACCAAAACATGGCAGAAATCCATGAAGTCATTGACGAGTGGACTTAGCCATGTCGGTAATTGTCGACTACCTGGTTGGGGTCCGCGAGATGATAATAATCGATGGCTAGAGACCTTGAATGACATGGCTCAAAATCGTTCGCGATGGCGCCGGTGCATTTATGCTTTGTGTTCTCTCAAATCCTAATCTCCTGGGTTCTTCAACACCTCTAGTTTTTACTTTCTAAACTTATCTCATTGAATCATACTTCTTGAATAATATCTTCTAATTCTAACCTCTCCGATTACTTCTATTCCTTTTACTACCTCTTCTGCTATGTGATTTGAATTGACAATTATATCTCTGTGCTGATGTGGTATGGCGACATGAACTGATGTACTTACGTACGAAGTTCTGCGTTGCAACTGACTGACCAAATGTAACAATCATTAATCCACACATCAACCAATATCTGACCATGATTCGAAAATTTGAAGAGATATGCTGTACGGCAGAACTTCGTATTCACAAGCAATCTAGTCAGATCTACGTAATTTTGTTGGTAAGATTCACTTTACAGTAAATATAATAAATGTCTCATCCAACTACCTATTAAATTGTAAACTTATACTTAGAAATTTCATAAGACGAACAAAAGGTAACTTGGACATTTTAGGAGAAGCGGGAACCCACCGCTTACGACAACTAAAATATGCAGGCCCGTACGAGCTACATACAAATACTAACCATTCCATTCAACGGTAAGCTGCTAAAGAGAAATATTCCAGGTCATCACGCAACACCTCAATTGCCCTTGACTCAACTAGCCTTTGTAAATTTCTCAACCTTACCATTAAGTGAAAGTCGTTAAGTATTCCATATCTATTTAATTTTTAAAATGTACTGTCAACTCGGTCACACTTATTTCACTAGTGATCTCTAGTTAAGACAGTGCTTTGCGCCCATAAGATGAAACATAAGGGTAATGTATGTCGTTCAGTTCAGCGCCAAATTATAAACATTAATGTGAAACAAACTGCATATTTAGTGCCAAGAACTGTGTAATCTCAAATCGAGGCATACTAAAGAATATGATAATCAATACTATTTAGTGAATACTACTCCAATAAATTCATGGTGTTCGACACTAGTATAAACCTGTTACTGTTACTTAAATATGTGAACTTCAGGCAGTTTTCATAGATGTCCTTATAGGTGTCGAAAGATAAAGTCATAGTGAAAGAACCATTCAAGCTTCATTTGTTATAAATTCGAACAACAAAGGTGTTTCTCATTAGTGTACATTAGTAGATAATAACTTGAACATAAATTCAATGAAAATTTAGTCACAATTATCTTTCTACTTATATCAAAAGTTAAATATGCCTCTCAGGGAAATAATACACTAGCCCTACAATATACAAGTTTCTTTGGAAATGTAGATACTCTCTACTATATTATATGTTTTAAATACTAAATTTGTTCAATTTCTTTAATCATCATCTAATGCCATACATACTATATGTTAATGTCAAGTTCTACTGCTTTTCTCATAACTCAATTTTTTTAAATAAATTGTTTCAATAAGGGAAAACATTGTCAAAGTGCAATAGAAAAGTGATCTGTTATGTATTATTAGTAAAATTAAAATGGAAATTTTAATTGAAGTGAAGAATAATCTATTCAAAGCGTAATCGCCAAGTTAACGAATAAACGATGGAGGAAATAAAAGGACAATGCATTTATACGAATAATGAAAAGCATTATATCTTATATAAACAAAACAAAAAAACATATTCAACATAATTTCCTGCTAACATCTGTTTTGTATGCATGCGTTAACAATATTAAGAAGTGAAACAGTAGTAGTTATATTAGTAAGAATTTTAGTGGTATTAATTGTACAAGAATATTAGTTGCTTGGATGACATTAATAAAAATAAGATTGATTACTTTCTCCCGGAAAAGTTGTGATCTTTTGGCTATTTTTGGAAGAGAAAACAATTGGTTTGTACAGACGTAAAATTATCAGCAAAATGGATTCACTCTTTTTTAAATCCACATTATCGATAACACTGCTATTTTAACGGCATGTATTGAATGGATTCACCAGGGGATTCTGAGATTGTATTACTAATCTTAAATGCGGCATATAGTGTCTTAGTTATGATAACATCATAATCTACACATGTATGCGAATTTGTGTAATTTTGTCCGAGCTAATGATGATATATGTTTCAAAACCTTCAGCAAAAGGAAATCCCAAAAAAGGATTGAGGTAAATGGTTAAAAAATGACCGTTGGAAAGATAAGCAACACCAAGTGGTTAGAATCTAGCATATGCTTTTGAACACCGAAAATCCCTCAAAAAAATACAAACAGCTTTCATACACTAGATCGTTAATTTTATGGACACATAATTAAGGGATCGAAAACGCACTAACGGTAGTGAATAGAAAATCGGTTAGGAAATATGATATCATCAAACAGCAGCAACGTAGAACTTCGTACGTAAGTACATCAGTTCAAGTTGACATACCGCACTAGAACAGAGATGTAATTGTCAATTCAAATCCCATCGTAGTAGGGGTAGTAAAGGTATTAGCAGTATTCGGAAATTTTAGGGTTCGAAAATATTATTCAAGAAGTAGGACCTAATGAAATTAACTTAAAAAGAAAAAGATGAAGTGATGAGGAATTCAAAAGGTTAGGATTTGAGAGAACACCTGCACCTGCGCCATTCCAAATGATTTTCAGCCATGTTGTTCAAGGTCTCTAACCGTCAGTGACTTTCACCTCGCGGACCCCAACAAGGTAGCCCACATCTATCAACATGACTCAGTCCACTTGTCAGCGACTTCATGGATTTCCGCCATGTTTTGGTTTGGCCGCCCCTGGCTTTCTTCCAACCTACTCCTGCATCACAAAACATCACTCGTCGAGGCAGTCGGTGGTTTGGCATTCGTAACACATGTTCAGACCATCTCAACTGATGAAGTTTCAATACTTCATCCATTAATCTGCCATCCCTATGAGTTGATAACAAAACACGACTGAGTATAACCACAAGAAATAACACCACAAAACCATGTAGTTGAGATAAAGGTTAGGACAATTTTATGCAGTTATTTATCGAATCACTACGACACTGGAAAGGAGACATAACGAAAACGCATGGTTTCCTTTTTTGAGCATAACATCAATGTGGTTTAGTTCTAACAGTTATAAGGAAAATACTGCTATAAGGAGCGTAGTTGTACTGACAAATTTAAGTCATAGTTTATGTACGGTCAACAGAATTAAGTAACATCGAAAGAAGAGTAAAATAATATGAGTACTTTATCGGGAAGTAATGTGCTGATTAAGACACGCGTTACACAAATTCACTAACTACATTTAACATCTATGTATACATAAATAGTTCAAAAAGCTGTAGCGACAAAATAAATATATCAATGTTGTATATTTGAAACAAACCTATTGAAATAAGTCAAGATGAAAATAATCATAATCATAAATATACAAAATATTTGGACAGAAATCATGAATACAACATTCATCATAACTAGTTGACCAAACTCATTACAGATGGCGAAGGCAATTCTTGAACACTAGCAAGTTGATTCTGAAACCTTAACCGCGCCTGGGCTTCTGACTTTAAAATCTCATCAAGTTGACTCACAATGTTTTTATGAGCAGCGTGTTGATATAATAGCAGTTCGAGCTGCTAAAATAAGCGAAAAAGAAAATAACAATTACTAATGAATAAATTTCAATTCACTAAAATCCAAATTTTATCAAGGAATGAATAAGAAGGAAGTAAAGTAATGCTTGCTAACACGTAAAACAAAACAGCCACCTGAAACATTCAAGAAGCTCTGATGTTTTTAATTGCAACTGGTACGAACAAAACCAACGTATGAGCTATATCTAGGAATGTAAAGAGCCATATTAATGCAAGCAACGAATTGCTTTCAAACGGTAATGATGCACCAGCAGATATAATTTATCAAGCGATTTATTCTACTTACTAACTGTGAATATCAGGGACTTTTTCAAAGAAATATCCGCTACTTTATTTCCGGAATTAAAAAATATATCCTTTGAAATAATGCCAATAAGTGGCAAAGAACAGCAACATTGAGTGCAGAAACATAAGGAAAAACAGGAACGACATACGAATAGCTACCTGCTTCGAGTTTTTTATTCGGATTAATTCATTATCGTAAAGTCTTGTCAATGAAATCAAGCTAGCCTTCATATCTTCCTGTCTCTTAGCTTCTGTTTTTAATTTTTCACGAAACCGCTTTACGGCAGTTCTGTTGCGAATTCTTTGACTGATGTAATCTGGAGTTTCCTTCATAGATTGTGGCACACATTCATACCTTTTTCTTGACCGACTGGGTGAGGGACAGTACTCCGACGCCCCAATACTTGCAGAACTAGGAGATGCTGAGATCAAAATAGGAAGAAAGGAAGCTAAAGTAGAGCGCTGAGAAACAAATACGGTATAAATAAACTTAAATACACATTGCATATTTAATACTACGAGATTTGTACTGAAAAAGAATGGAAGCAATAACAAACCACTATTATTTACCAGTTATAGTCGTTTCCAAACGATAACTTTCCACGCATTATCTCATACACTACATCAGCTATGGTCAATACTGTTCCAACTAGAGTGTCAACTTGCGTTACTTATGGTGTAAGCGAGATATCCGTCCGTCAACCAAACGACGAGTGTATTGCACATCAGTTCGCTCCGTCCTACTTTATGGCTGCAAAACATGACCAGTCAGAGTAGATATTTGCAGGTTAAGGTATTCGATTATACGTGTCTCCGGAGCACTACTCGTCTATCTTGGGACTATCGAATAAGGAATGCTGTTGTTCGGAAACAGGTACTATCATTAGATGAAGTGTTGGAACTCCTAATCCTTTGGATTCTACACCACCTTTATCATTCTCTTTTTACGTTTATCTCATTACATTATACTTCTTGAATAAAATCTTTGAACCCTAATCTTTCCAATCACTGTTAATAGTTCTACTACCCCTAGTACTTTGGGATTTGAACTGACAAATGCATCTCTGTGTTAATGAAGTATGGAAACATGGACTGATGTACGTACGTACGTAGTTCTACATTTTAGCTGACTAAGTTATAACTCTCGCAGCCAATTCACAAGAAAAGTAATTAGTATTAGGAATAAATAGGGACCAGACCATTGATATGGCTGTGGGACCCGGATCGAACGAAACACGAACTATTTCTAATCTAGACACAACTCTTAGGTCATAATTATGTAAACGTCGACCAAACTGTTGAGCTGTGAAAGGGAAGTTGTACACAATATAAGTGCATGTCTTTAGATGCAGTTGGTTGATGACCGAAATCCGGATATTTTTCATCTTCTGGCTAATAGTGATAGCCCAATGCTATTAATTATACTTGGAGCAATTGCTTGGAAGGTAGCCAGTTAAGAAACAATTGTTTTGAAATATAATTACTTTAGTCAATTAAACATAGACTACATGATGCCATATGGAACATTTAGGAGCTATTTTAATTGATAATATCATCGAGCAGAGCCATATATGTCGGGTTAGTGACACAGCAAGCTGTACACAGGACTCAAGTTTTTTCAGACATTTTGTTTGTTAAACTATTTTAAATAAAAAACTGCTTTAGCAGAGGAAATGTTCGTAAAATTTTACAATGTTTTATCACACGGTATAACTTCATTACTACGTCTCACTAAGTGTGGGCTGCGGACGAATTAGGACTTCATACAATCTATTACTTTGAAAACCGACGTATAAAAACGCTTGATGTGGACTAATGAAAACCTGAAATAGTATACCTCCTTTGGACGATGGAAGGCCTATGAATAGATAATGCTTCAAAATGTCACGTGGCAATGGGTAGAACATTTTGTGGTCGCCTAAGATATCTATATGGATATTTGATACACTGATCACATGCTATTAACCCAAACTTATGACATTTTTCAAACAGCCTTGCTAACGTGGTTGGTACGGGAGAGTGATACCGGTTGATAAAGTTAACTCACAAGTGTTGCTTCAGTTTCACATTGGTGAGGAAAGGAGGCTAGGTGGCCTTTATTGATCATTAGGATACGGTTAAATATATACTTCTCGGAATAAAAAAAAAATACTCACTCATTAGTATACTTAGATCTTCAAAACTCCTATTACCACTGTCTGCCTCCATAGGATTATTCATCACAAGAACAACCGTGGCGTACGATTCATCAAGAGCGCTAGTTATTAGATCCAAAATGCTATACATTTAATGAAGTTAGTGTAAACTAAATAATTTCATTGCTCTCAATTCTTGTTCTTTCGGTACGGTTCCAGAGATTTAACAGTATACAAATAATTGGGTGAATAGCCACTCGACTGCTTATTTCTAGTCAGTTGGCACTTGTTCGTGAGTCTGTATGTCCCATGATTTGAATGACTATATTTGTTTCAGGAAAGTAGGAGTCCTGGATTCCAGCAGCTACCACGTTACCATGCCGGAGATTAGTCATTTGCAATGTGGAAAACAATAAGGAGAATATTCTAATGTTAATAAGAAGATGATTTTAAAACCAAGTAAATAAATAGATAATTTGGTTTATTAATTGGCAGTGAAGATCGTGCGAGAGGACCGAAGTGTAAACAAGTGGGAGGAAACAGAGATAATAAGCGCGATAAATTAAGTTAGTGGTCTGAGCAGATGGCAATAATAACAACCAGCCGGTCTCAAGACATACATCAGGCACAGCTTGTCTACGAGGGAGATGATAATCCTTATGTGAGCATGTGTTTATCAAGTCTCTCCTTACAGCTGCTCACTCAGGGGGCTGTGGTCACCTCAGCTAGGAGAGCACTCCAAGTTGAAACGGCTATTAATGAGAAGAATTGTGCACGAACCTGGGTATTCGCTCTTTGGTGCGCAATTTTTTGAGTAATCCCTCGAGAGGAGTGATGGTGATACATCGGTAAGGTGCTCACATTAGGATGGTTTGGCGTGCTTAATATGTTGTTCACCATAATCAGATCACCTCTGTAATCCCGAATGCTGGAGTCTATCTGTGTAAGTTTTATTTTGCGACCCTATCATCCATTTCGTTGCTCGCCCTTGCACTCGATCCAAGACATGTAAGTCTCTATTAAGGGGAGGGGGTGCGACAACGTTGTGAACCTCAAGGCGTGGGTGTGAATATGTTTTAAACTAGGTTAAGAATAATTGTGGGGTAATAACACCAAGTTGTCTTTGCATAAAGTGAAGAGTTGCATTTGCCTTGACTGCATCTACAAATAGTTAGAGCTGGGGTGGAGGCATTCAGTGGTTAATAAATCAAGATTACGCTCTGTGGAAACATGAAGAAGCGTACTTTCACTGAGGGTGTTAGGTTAAGAAAAATCGTGGGGTAATAACATCAACTTGTCTTCCCATAAAGTGAAGAGATACGTAAGCCTTGTTCTCTCTATAGGTTTTCGGGTGTCTGGTAATGCCCGACGGATGGTAGCCTGGTCATTTGACAGCACTAATGTTAATCAGCTGGCACTTATTTGTGAAATTGTTCTCTGATTCGAATAAGTGCGTTTTTCTCACGGCAGAATGATTTCTGGATGCTAGCAGCTAACATATTAACATGTAGGAGATGAGTCGATCTCACTGTCGAGAATAATGATAATAAAATTCTGAAGCAAATGAGATTTCAGAACTAACTAAGTCGACATGTTAATAAGTCAGTAAGTTAGTAGTAAAGACTGTCTGAGGACAGAAGAAGGTGCAATGAAGAGGAGGAAGAGATAATAAGCGGAATAGATTAATGTAGTGATCTGAGGAAATGGCTATTATAACAACTAGCAAGTATTTAGATAAGCCATTTACATACAGGAAGAACACTGACCACAAAACTAAACTCCTGGGCACCCTATTAAGCGAAATTCCCCGGCCAGACAACTGAAATCGATCCAAGCTCTTTGTTGACTCTCAAGCAGAGAACTATTTATCCACAATTAATATCTCGATTACGGTCTTCTAATAGCAAGCTATTTGCATCCGAGCAGCTTTACTGGTACAAGTGTGTTCACTTTTAATGAACCGTTTCGAAGACATAGATATTCGATTTGCACGTGTAACAATGCATGGTATTTTTCTCAGGGTATTGACAACCTGTAAGTAGACTATAATCTGTTCACTGCTCAAACAGAGGTTTCTTAATGGTTTATCACGTGTAAACAAAAACTAACAATGAGAAAAACGTGATTCAAAGACTACTGGGCAGACAAGTATCAGGATCAGAAATTAATCATTGTATTAAATTGAAGTGCGAATACAAAGTAACTATCGATAAGAGAAACATTACATCGGATCCTAACTCAGTTGAGTTTAAGAAATAGTTATGACACATGATAAACGATCAGAACCACAACTTCAACTTTTCTGATGCTGATGCCGAATTTTATTAATTTGGTATAGAGTATGCACTCACTCTGACGACACTTAGATCTTAAAAAATTTCTAAATCCGTTCGCTATTTAAGAACTTTCCACCATTAGAACTGCCGTGGTGTACTAATCATCAAGATCGCGACTTAAATTCACATTATATACACCAGAATCTGATCTGCGATAGAACAGAGCAAAGCGTTCCTACTTTTATGGTCTCTCACAGTTCTAGATTTGCATGATTAACTGTCCTCCGTACGACTTACAAGATATTCCAGTCAACTTTTAAACAGGGTGTTTCAGTCTGAAAGCGGCTTACGACCTTGGATCCTCTTACCAAGGTTTTGTATACAGTAGTGTTCATTTTAAAGCCACAGGATTCTGCAACCCGTGGCTTTAACTTCATAGCAAATTACCATAGTCTCAAGATCGTAGCTTACTGTTACCATAAAACCATAATGAGACCAAACTGTAAGACAATGTATGATCGAATATCTGTTTCGGTTTACGCAAGTTTGGAGACCGAGGGATCACTATTTTTCTGGAACTCTCTCAAATTACCCCGCTTTCCTTCAGACGTTTCAAACAGGTGTTGAGGTGAGTGATTCCGATATTAAAAATCAACGTTAAGATTGTTGGTTAGCTAACATATTATTCGTTCAAATTTGTTCTGTTTTTAAGAGTATTCTCATAAATTATTTAGGAGATAAGAAAAATATCAGTGCGTCAGGTGCAAAGTTAGTAAGCTGTTTTAACACTAAGTCGCCCTTAGACTCCCCTCATTTCTATGGGGAAAATAAAATCTCTCGTCATATGGTTAATTTGAGATCCAAGGAATCAGATTAGCTGAAGTCCTCTGAACGTTTTCCGACTGCTGACCGGCCTTCCTAGTCAGAATCTGGCTGATTGAATACGATTATCGGCTTCAAGAGTAAGCTAACACTGTTCAGGAAGTCAAAATGCTCTCACATCTTCGTGGCTAAAGGCTCTAAGCAACGATAGGGTGGTGGATAATCTGTAATTAGTATTTAGGTGAAAATTGTTATTAGATCTGTGAGCATCTAGGAAACGATAAGCTTACCATTATTATCTGTATATCTCTCTGTGGCTGATGATCACCATGATTTAATTCGTCTCTAATTAGCGACGCACTTCTACCACCCCCAAATAACACAGGGATATCTATCTGCCTTTTTGTTCTTTGGAACATATACAAATATGAGTGTTTTAGGTATTTTAGATAACCCTTAATATAAAGTAATTATGTTACTCTCGCATCCGATCCGAAACTGGAAGTGTAGGTTCATACGCGTCTCGCCCAGTCCAAGTCCAAAAACGATAATTCTGGGAGAGAAGGGTTCTGTATTGAATCATAAAAGGGAATTCAGACAATTACCAAAACAATATTACACCTTCGAGTTTCCAATCACCACAATAGGTTCCGTTACTGGAAGAATAAGTGCTTCCAGTCAGTTACTGCTAAAGTATCAAATCCAAATATGTCTGTAGCCATATTAAGTATCAAATTTAAACAACACATACATAGTTCAGAAGGAAACATGGAAACTTCAATATAAGTACAAGATATACAAATAATAACGAGATACAAATGATAAAATCACAAAACCGGATCAAATAAAGTACCAAAATATCGAAAAGAAAGAGTCAGTCAGATAGTAACACACATATATATATATATATACATGGAGGGATTTTCCAAAAACAAAGCCTTCAAAATAGATTCTACACTTAATTACCTTCACTTCACTTTCCCTTCTCTTTCAACACAAATATTTCAAGCTTGACAATATCGAGACCCGGTTTCATCAGTTCCAACCACCCTGGGCACATTTCATGCCTTACATGAACCAACGTTAGGAGTGTCTTGATCTCCTTGGTGTCATCAGACACTTGGTTATCTTAATATATATTCTCTCTGAAGGTGATTATATGAATAATTCTGGTTCTGTTGTTTATCCTACATGGGAAGGCGCTATGCTCTACGCTCGAAATTTCTCAACTTTCTACAAGTTTATAAGTCTCGTCGATTTTTTTATCGATATTTATCACAAATCCACTGTTACTATCTGAAATAGTAACTGACGTAATTAGCCCTCCTGACGTACTTCTCAGTGATAGCTGGTATTTTTAAACTGTTTTTCGGATGCATAATGAGACTAATAGATCTATTAGCAGTGGCAGCGATGAAACGCACTGAAGTTAAGGGCTGTAAAGTCGACAAAATTGGTAGCAGCCATAATAAAAATGTAGCTACCAAGCAAGCATCATCTGTTCGGGGTAAAATCAGCGAAGCTGCCCACCATACCAAGCTCACTACGTATTCACAGCATGAGCGTTGGGATTAAGCCTCTTTGCAATTAAAGGTTTGCAGACAATGAGGAAAATAAGCCAAAATAAGAAACTTCCCAAACATGAATTTCGAGCAAAATAGTCAAACAAACGGTTTAACATGAAATCAAAGATCTTGTGATGATGGAAGAATCTATCGTATTCGAAAATAGTAGGGAAAGCAAAAACAATTATTGAAGGTACTATTTTATGCAGTAGTCACTTGACAATAATAATAGTATTCACAATAATAGAAATGGTAATATTCATAACACAAACCTGATATAACAGATAAACCCTGAAATTTTCGCATCGGTATTGTTGAATCGTAATCAAATAGTCCTCACATGGGGGAATTGAATAGTATTGATCAATGAGTTGTGACGGGTTTCAAAGTGGAAGAGAAGTTGAAACTGGAAGCTGGGAGCTATTCGTTAAAACTAGAGTCACAACAAATGAAACTATACTTGTAGATACACTAATATGCTGACCGTTTAGTATCCACTGCTTTAGTTACTGTCTTTTCTCATATGTTCTTCAAAGAATCTAAATTTTATAAGACTCAAGCTCTCCAGCAGTCTCATCAGCATGCAAATTTCTGAAATCAGATCTTTGCTAATTGTTTGCACGGACAGTTTTCTCAAATTCAGTTAATATACGGCCAGTGGATACATGATTGTGAAGTATTTGAGGTCACACATCACCAAAATAGTTTGAAGGTTTTCTTGCTCTTTCACCACGCTTGTGTTGTTCATAGTCCTGATTGAAATGTTTGATTGATTTGGGAATGTCCATTTTATTTAAAACGTCTGGTAAAGCAGCGCTCAGCACCGAATGAGTTTTTTCGTATGTTCTCTCAAGACGTTTTGGTGTAGCTTCATTTTTGCTGCTGTTTGACAAACTATTCTTATCGAAGCAGTTCTCCTTCTTCTAAACTGAGGTTCATCTAAATTAAAATTATTATTTTCGTGGTGCATTTTTTCAGTGATCAGTCCGAATTTGGATACGTTTGTAAGCTGGGGAGTGCCGAAAACATGTTTCATCCTAATATAGGACTCCTTAACAGTAACGACCTCCGAATCGGATAAAAGTTGAACCTTGAAGCTGGGATCTTGTGACCAATGATAGATCATCGAATGCTGTGAACCGATTTCCTACAATTCCGAATTCAATCAATTTGTGATATGGAACGTCAATCATCCAATGTTAGCATTTTTAAGTGATTGACTTCTGACATATTTGTACTTCAATACTTACGACTTCTCACTATAACTTCGAGAAAATTTTGATTAAGTTACTGTTGAGCCGACTATTATAGTTTCGTTGAAGCACATTTTGAATATGTAATGAATAAAATGTACACATTCAATCAGTCTTCATAAATCCCTTCGAATGAATAATTGTTTGCTAGTTTCTCCGAACATATATTTAAGTCAGTAAAGAATCCATCGATATTGATTATATGCACAATAGAACCTTTGGTGGTGTGATGTCTTGTGTGAAGCGCAACTTTTCTTGAACTTATATTGAAAACAGTTTAACACAATTATGTTTTCCTTACACATTTGTGTATAAACACTTATTTAAGAATATTTGTAGTTCTTCTATATACTTGTAAAGAATTTTGTTTGGCGAATAATTAACTGATTGAATAAGTTTTTAATGACAAGATTAATAT
>CALYCR020000038.1:0-22039 GCA_944470395.2 Schistosoma turkestanicum | reverse complement strand
ACTGAATTATTTATTATTCACTGTGTACATTACATACTTGCATAATCATATTTTGAGCACGTGGTCGTATTTCATTAAATAAAGCTGCTAAACTTTGTGATGCTGTTGCAAATGGATTACTCGCAGCAAGAGTACGCATATAATAGAACATTGCATCTAAATGCCTAGACTGAATACAGAACAGAACAAAACAAAACAAAATAAAAAACACAATCAAGAAATGAAGTACAACAATGAAAAAATTGGTTGATATTCAAGGATGGGAAAAAATGTACCAAGTATAGTGAAAAAAAAACTTCAGTGGAGGAGGAAATCAGGAAGAGGCGCCGCAAGTGGATAAGACACACATTGAAGAAAACATCCAACTGCGTCACAAGCCTTCACTTAGAACCCTCAAGGTTATAGAGGAAAAGAGGAGGACCAAGGAACACATCACGCCGAGTAATGGAGACAGACATGAGAAGAATGAACAAAAATTGGATAGAACTAGGAAATGAGGCCCAGGACAAAGTAGGCTTGAGAATGCTGGTCGGCAGCCTATGCTTTATTGTGGGTAACAGGCGTAGGTAAATAAGTAGTACAGTGTTTAGCATGTTTAGGCGAGAGTAACTATGACTCTCTTAAGGTAGCCAAATGCCTCGTCACTGCACCCGATGTAGTGTGTGAACTGGCGTCGAGGCACATTAAACAAGGGTGTCCAGTTGGGTTCCGGTGAGGGTACTGAATACCAATGATGTCTGCCCACTTACGTAGTGGGATGAACCCTGTTTGGCTGAGAGCTTGCGTTTGGTCGAGTCCATGACATCTTCCTCATGGAAAGGTGTACGTTCTAGCTGACCTTGTGGGACAAACTCGATCTTTAGCTTTATGTAGGGCTTTGAGGACCCTGGTCGATTGTTCAGCGCAGGGCAGTTGGAGGCCAGACGGTTGGAATGGCTGCTGGTTAGTGCACTGCTTGGGTGGCTCAGTAAACCGCTTCGAGGTGCCATGTCTAGCTGGGTAAGCCCGCCTTGCCGATTGGGGATTGTGGGTAGTGGATTGGTTGGAGGGATCTCTTGATCCATAAGTGCCCGGGCGGGGGCCACTACTCGTGTGCGTACTTTTTGGATGTCCAACTTGTCTGCAGTCCAATCTAGACAACATGTATGTTCCCGAAAGGGGCAGGGGTGACTACTGTTTGGCTACAGTGAGAATCCTTGTGTTGCCTATCAATGCAACGATGTGCATGTGCAGCAGGTCTGTTGGTTGACCATGATTAGCCAAATGCCTCGTCATTTAATTGAATGGGTATATTAAGTGACGCGCATAAATGGAGCCTTTTGGGAGTTGTGGTGACGGCTACCTCTTCGTGGTCCTGCCAGGCAACATGGCGTTCTTTACAGCGCTGCGGCGAAAAGCCGTTCCGAACGCTTAGGATACCGTGCATGGCATGGTCCAGAACGATGGTCGCAAGGCTGTGGATGCGGTTAGCCACTATGGGGGATTAGGACTGAACGCCTCTAAGTCTGAATCCCGTCCATCAAGCGTAGGTAAATTCCGATAGTGGTTTGAGGACTTGTCCTCTATCATTCCGTAATAGCAAATACCTTGAAACGGATGTAGCTTTCCAGGATGATTGAAGGCGGCCCTGGGGAAGCAGCCGTAGATATCCTGGACTATTGAAGCTGACCCTATGTGGTTGTCCCTAACACTCTGCACCCGATGTAGTGTGTGAACTGGCGTCGAGGCCCCTTAAACAAGGGTCTCCAGTAGGGTTCCGAGGTTCCAGTGCTGAACTGGTACTGGACGCCAATGATGTCTGCCCACTTACGTAGTGGGATGAACCCTGTTTGGCTGAGCGCTTGCTCTTGGTCGAGCTCATGACATCTTCCTCATGGAAAGGTGTACGTTCCGGCTGACCTTGTGGGACAAACTCGATCTTTAGCTTCATGTGGAGCCTTGGGGACTCCAATCGATTGTATCAGCGCAAGGCAGTTGGAGGCCAGACGGTTGAAATGGCTGCTGGCTAGTTCACTGCTTGGGTGACTCGGTAATCCGCTTCGGGGTGCCAGGTCCAACTGGACTAGCCCGCCTTGCCGCCCTTGTTAGTTGAACATTGAAAAAAAGAGGATAGCTATTCTTACACAACTATATATATAAGTGTATATTTTCGAAAATAACAAATAAAAAATCACGCTTGCTTACAGTATACAAAGCTAAAACAGCTAATTGATTATATGAACGTCCATTTTTCGGCACTAACAATTGAGCTTTTTGATACCAACTAATGAAAATTCAAAAAAAAATATAAAAAATTCAATAATAATAATAGTAATAAATAAATAAAAATCCACATACTGAAATTTCATAAATTTCTTATTGAAATCATAAATCGATCAATGTTAGATCCCTTGTTGACAGCTTGGAAGCACTGAACAGCTCTTTTATCCTGGTATAAGACTCAGCAGTGCAAATCCGTGAAAGCGCAAAGTAGGAATCCAATCCAGGACCTTCAGTCTCGTACACGAACCTCTAAACCACTGAGTTAGTCTCCAACGGGTGTTAATATCTATCTTCAATCAATCCACGGTATTGAGAGAGTTTATCCTCGATGAAAAACTGCCTCACACCCGACGCACATATATATTGTGATTCCTAGTTGTCTTAAATAAATAATACAAAACATACGAAAAGGCTGAATTTTAATGGTCATGGCTTCTCACCAGAACTCCAAGACTTCTCGGAGTTATTCATTAACACTGGTCTGGAGATTCGTGTGCATGACTGAAGGTCTTGGGTTGAATTCCTGCTTACGTTGTCAAGGATGTGCACTAATGAGTCTCAAACTAGGATGAAACAGACATCTAGTGCTTCCAGATTTTCAATGAACGTCTAACAGTGATCGGTTAATGATTTGCACTAAAATCAACAAACTCCACAACCCTATAGTAGAAATTCCGAAACATATATATATATATATATATATATATATATATATATATACCTCAGTTTACAATAGTATTCTAACTAGCCCCTAAATGCCCTAGTACCAACTAGAGTGGAGAGAATCCAATCCGTTTCTCGAAATCCACTCATATGGCTATATGTGAACAGCCACTGTCAACGAAGTTCTACTCACTGTCTCCTCGTGACCGCGCTGTTTACAAAATTGATAAGGCGAAAAGAAGATTTCCGTAGACTAAATCGAGTTGGTCAGTACGGAGGAAGCAGCAAGGAAAGTTGAAAAGCCGTAACTTCAAACACACAGTGTAGATAGACTCAAGGTTCCTGAGAGACAAAGAGTGCAAGGACCTATTGTTAGTCACCGTCTACCATGAGAACGTATTTCCGAACATTGTTTCACTCACTGCTTTGTGTATTAGACCTTTGGATTAATGGCTCAAACGGAGGCTCCCCTAATAAAATCACCTACTTCGGTATGGGTACCCGGATAGTATCGCAAGCACACACAACCGTGGGGTCAAAATATTCTGGTGCCCTTTTGTACCAATAATTAATTAAGTAGATAAACAAAATAAAAATAGTTCATGATGAAAATGACCTCAATTTACCAAAGATTCCGCGAAATCACTTATCTTAATCGCACGAAACACGCAGACTTCCTAATCAACCTTAAAACTACTGCGTTCCGAAAATACTACTAATATCTTGATGTTAGTAGCTAATTAATTAAAAAATTATATTCGGATCGTTGTTTATTAAAAACAGATAACATTTTAGCAGTTTTCTATGTTTCCGTCCCAAACGATAGAACGGTTTTGACATTCTTACTTAAACTTCTCTGGTGTTGGTTGACAATTGTTTAGAAATCCAGATGGTCTTCATTTGTAAAAATGTTAACCTTGCTTTACCAATCCGTTTCTTTATATCTGAGTCAGATCCACCTTGTTAATCAATGATGCTACCCAGGTGCGTAAAGGTTACCACATATTCCGGAACTTCTCCAACAACTATGATTTAGTTGGTGCTCGCTGAAATGAATCTAAGGATCTAATCTTTTCCCTTGTGTATGTTGAAGCCTACCAATTCAGAGGTTGCTGCTACAATGGGCGTCTGCATCTGCATTTGTTGTCGAGTGTGAGATCATCTACGAAGTCCAGATCATCCAGCTACAAACAGAACCTCTGCAGAAACACCTAAAATATACAGAATCATGTGCCACAATTCTGGTTGGATATTTAACCATACCACTACTATGCTTAAGTATGATTTACGAACTTTCCAGAAGCTCGAGGTCATAAGTGACTCTACAAATGCCCTCATTTCTCTGTTCATTAACTAATCCTGGGATAAAGCCTTCTGCTCGTATTTTACGCTGTTTCTCTTGTGTTCAAGTTGCAGTGTATACTTAGTTTGGAGTTATTAGAAGCGGATAAGAATGTAGGTCTTGTGTTTATTTAGTAGACTTATCAGGAATAAACATATTACAATGAATAAAGCCATTATTACTACTACTACCAGATGGCATCATCAGTCATTATATAGCAAATGAAGCTTATAGGTAATGAGTGAAAATTTGTATAACCATAGTACTGTAGAGGTAGGTATGGTTTAAATCGAAAACGAGTTTTCATGACAAAAAAGACATTAGTACAAACAATAAATGATATAGTAGGTATCAAATAAAAATTAACCTGACCATAGCTGCTACACCTTGACATGGTGGTCGGGCTTCACTATCATGATGACCCAACTAAGCTAGATTGGCTGGAACATATGTTCCTGTAGGTTCTACCATGCCAAGCAGGTCGACTGTAGAACGGTAAGACTAAAAGCAGCTACTCAATGTCTGAGGGCGAAGTCGTACTGCTGACTGTAGATGGGTGTGACTGCAGTAATGTGTTTCTCTCGGAAAACCAGTATCTGTAGCGGTACTGCCTTTTCACAACGGAAGGAAAGTGTTAGAAAAGGTCGACCCTAAAATTGTCACACCTCACCTTATCTCACGGATTTCTGTCTCTGGAGGTTAGGTCACTTGAAGAGCGGAGCTAACACTCTACAGACTTCCCATAAAAAGGCCACATGACCAGCCTCAAAACAGTTGTCCCTTGGGCTCTGAGGTTACGCTCCCAGGTGGCTGAGACCAACACTAATCCCACATTTTTTTTCAAGTTCCTCAAGAAACATTCTTCCACAGTGTGGGCAGATGGGAAGTGACATTCGCCCTCATACCCGTAACAGCAAACAAGACCAAATTTGTCACAATCAAATCCATCCTATACCTCTTAATAACTCTTCTACCTCAAGGACTGACTGAAATAATAATTAATTTACTAAATATGTATGTGTAATTGAGATAACTGAATTGTTACTTTACTGTACCTTATCGTAAAAAAAAATAGTGAACTTACTTTCGTGCTTTACCGAAATTACGTTCACCAAGTAAAGTTTCTCTATAACGAGCTAAATCACCAAGAAATAACATTAATTTTTGAGCACTTAAATAAACTAAGCGTCGAGTACGTGATTTAGTTTCAGGCGGTGGTCTACCATCTGACAGTAATGGAGCAAGTTGAATATGATGTATATTTTGTATACGTTCAAGTAGACAAGTTAATTGATTCGATCCAGAATCGATCACTTCAGAGAGGCAAATTTTTTGTATAAGATTCACTAACTGACTTTGAAGAAGTTTTATTGTCTCAGGATCTTTAACTGTTTTAGGAATTAACCTAAGATGAGATTAAAAGTAACAAAAGTTTATTACTATTATTATTATTATTAATATTATTATTATTATTTTAATGTATACTGGCACACACATGTGTGATATACTGGGCAATGAATACCAATAGACTACAAAATGCAGAGTCTTCTGACCACCCCCTAAGCAACAATGCAAGCATGTTCGAGATGCGGTTTCCCCCCTCCCCGAAATGCGAAATGTTGCTTCAAGACTGGATTGCATCGGCACCTGAACTAGAGATATGGAGTGAAGTAGTCGAACGTGTTGATCACTTCACTTTTCTGGGGAGTCTCATCAGCGCTGATAGCCTGATGACTGACGAAATCTCAGCGTGGATACAGAAAGCTCGATTGACGTTTTCCAATTTACGCCATTTATGGAGTAGGCGAGATATCTGTCTGCTAAACAAAGGACGAGACTACTACGCAACAGTTCGCTCCATTCTGCTATATGGATGCGAAACATGGCCGTTAGGAGTAGAAGAGGTCCGTAGGTTACTAGTATTCGATCATAGGTGTCTTCGAAGCATTGTTCGTATATCATGAGACAACCGAGTAAGCAATGCTGTCGTCAGGAAACGAGTACTAAATAAGGACGGCAGATCAATAGATGAAGTATTAAAAACTTCATCAACTGAAGTGGTTAGGAAATTTTTTATGTATGCCCAACCACCTACTGACTCGACGAGCGATGTTTTTTGTGGTGTAGGAGTAGGTTGGAAGGAAGTTAGGGGCGGCCAGACCAAAACATGGCAGAAATCCATGAAGTCACTGACAAGTGAACTGAGTCATGTTGGTAGATGTACACTACCAGGTTGGCGTCTGCGAGACGAAAGTCACCAATGGTTAGAGACCTTGAACGACATGGCTCTAAATCGTTTGCAATGGCGCAAGTGCATCCATTCGTTGTGCTCTCTCAAATCCTAATCTTCTGGATTCGTCAGCACCTCTACCTTCATCTTTCTAACCTTATCTCACTGATTCATACTTCTTGAATAACATCTTCAAACCCTAGTCTTCTTCATTACCATTAATACCTCTACTATCTTTATCACAATGGGATTTGATTTGACATTTGCGTCTCTGTGTTAATGTGGTGTGGCAACCTGAACTTATGTACATACGTACGAAGTTCTACGTTGCAGCTGACTGACTGAATAGACTACATACAATATTATAAACAAGGCTCGATACACTGATATGTAAGTTTTTATATAATGATAAAAGGAAATCTATGCCAAATATGTACAGGAGTGTATTAGTTTAACAACATACATCTGAACATTTTCGCTCAACTAACAGGGATCTAAAGTGAAATTTATCTGATTGATTAATTATGATAAACCTTTAAGTTAGAATAAAAACTGAGTTGAGTAAGCTCGAGATGCAATTGGTCAGCTACAACGTAGAACTTGGTACGTACGTACGTACATCAAGTTCAAGTTGTCATACTACATTAGCTAAGAGAGATGGGATTGTTAGTTCAAATCACGTAGTAATAGTATTAACAGTAATGGGAAAAATAAAGGATCAGAGATATGATTCTAAAAGTATATCCCAGTGAAATAAATCCAAGTGGAGGAAAACAGTCATGAGGAACTTAGATTAGAGTTTGAGAGAAGACAAAGAATAAATGCGCCCACACCACTGCAAACGATTTTGAGTCATGCTATTTAAAGTCTTTAACCAATCGTTACGATTGTCTGACGGACCCAAACCAGGTAGTCTACACCTACTAGCATGGTTCAGTTCAGTTGTCAGTGGCTACATGGATTTGTGACATGTTTTGGTTTGGTCACCCCACATCATTCTCCCAGCCTACTTCTACATCAAAGACGATCGCTCACCAAAGTTGTTGGTGACTGGGTATGCATAGCACATGTCCCAACCATCTCAGTTGATACGGAGTTATTAATTCATTAACTGATCTGCCATCCTAACCTAGTATCATATTCGTGATAATAGCATCGCTTACGCGGTGGTCTCAGGATATACGAGCAACGCTTCAAAAATACCTATGATCAAACACTAATAATCTATAAATATCCTCTGTTCTTAATGGCCATATTTCACACTTGTAGAGTGGGACGGGGTGAAATTTTCGTTATTTTGGTTAGTAGATGGAAATCCTGCATACTTCGTGGTGATGCAAGTTGACAAAAGTCAATCGAGATTTCCGCATCCGTGACGAGATCTCATCAGACACCAGATCATCAGGACCGATGAGACTCCCAAGATAAGTGAGGCAATCAACAAGCTCAACTACTTCATTCCCTATCACTCGTTTATATACCAACGCAAGCCAATTCTAAAGTAACTTTACATTTCGAGGGGGAGAATCACATTCCTATAACATGCTTGCATTGTTGCTTATGCTTACAGCTTTTGCTGCAGGTAAAAGATGGTGTGGAAATATGGAGCAAGTTCGATAGAATTCTGTAAATACTTTTAAAAGTTAAATTTGCATTGATATGGAGACCGGTGTCGGCTAAATTTACAAAAAACAAACACTTCTTATTGTTCTCTTTAGTCTTTTTGATTAACCAAGAGGGGTAATGTTCAGAAGTATGATGTAAATGTCCAGTTGTACACCAAATACAACTGGCTCAGCAACGCCAGATAGATTGGTAAGTACATAAAAAGACAGAAGGACCAGTTAAATAATCTTTATTTCGTGAAGATACACCGGCCAAAAAAAATGAAGGACAGTCTTACGTATTAACAACTAGTAAAACAAACAACTTACTGTGTAGATTGTGGATTTTCAATCCATGAACGTAATGATTCCAAAACAGTATAAAATACCGACTTCCACATACCTTGTTCAACATGTGCTGTATTACAAAAATCCAAATCTGCAACTATGACACTTTCAAATAATAAAAATAAACTTTCACGTAATCGTTTCACTGTACCCCACCAACGTAAAAATAATGCTTCACATTCAGTCCATTCTCTGCCTAATTCCGGATCCGACTGTAATGGTTCAAATAACACCATGGATTGTGCGCACAAACCAGGTGGAATAAGTAAAGCTGATAGAGTAGCATCAAGTTGAACAATTTGTTGCATAGTTGATGCGATTGTTTCACTTGATTTAATTAGAAGAAAAGAAAAGAAAAGCACTTTTTTGATAGAAAGGAAAGATTGTTATCAGTGTTTTTAAGTATAACTTCTTTATTAAGTCTTTCTTACCCGACCGTAGCTGCTACCTTGACGTGGTGTTGGTTGGGCTTGCCTATCGTGATGACCCAACCGAGCTATACTGGCTGCAACTCATGTTCCTGAAGGTTCTACCATGCCAGGCTGGTCAATTGGAGAACGATCAGACTAAAAGCAGCTACTCAAGGTCTGAGGGCGAAGTCGTACTTCTGACTACAGCTGGGTGTGACAGCAGTAAAGTGTTTCCCTTGGAGAACCAGCATCTGTAGCGATGCTGCCTTCTCACAAGGAAGGAAAGGTTAGAAAAGGTCAGCCCTAAAAATGTCACACCTCACCCTACCTCACGCATTTCCGTCTCCTTGGGTAAGGGTGCCCACTAAGGGCTTTTAGGAGAGGAGCTAATCCTCAAAAAACCTTTCATCAAAAGGCCGTCCGTGACCAGCCTCAGGCAGTTGTCCCTTGGACTCTGCGTTCACGCACCCAGGTCTCCAAGACCAACACTAATCTATTTTCCTTTTCAGGTTCCTCAAGAAACAACCTTCCACGGTGTAGGCTGCCGGGAAGTGACAACCGCCCTCATACCCGTAACAGCACGAGAGACCAATCTGGTCGAAATCGAATCCTTCCTACACCCACACATACCTCTCATCTCTCCACAACTAACTCTTTATTAAAATGATCTATTCGCCATCAGAGTATGATATTCAAAAGAAATTATAATTTTTAAGTAATGGTAGGTTAGCTGACGATTAGCTAAACTAGATCGTTAATGTTTTTACATAAAAAAATGGTTACTTTTTTTCCATCACCAGTCATTGAATTGTTAAGCCCCGACCGCTACTACTACCTTGACATGATGGTCAGGCTTGTCTATCGTGATGACCCAACCAAGCTATATTGGCTGGAACACATATCCCTTTAGATTTAAACATGCCCGGCAAGTCGACAACCAGTAACTGCAGAGATACTGCCTTCTCACAAGGAAGGAAGGGGTTAGAATAGGTCGACCCTAAAAATGTCACACCTGCGTCATTTATGGCGTAGGCAAGATATCCGTTTGCTGACTAAAGGACGAGTGTATTGTGCAGTAGTTCGCTCCGTCTTACTTCATGGCTGTGAAACATGGCCAGTGAGAGTAAAAGATATTCGTAGGTTACAGGTTTTTGATCATAGGTGTCTTCGAAGCATTGCTCGTATATCCTGGAATACCCGAGTGAGCAACGCTGTTATTAGGAATCGGGTGCTAGGTAAGAATGGCAGATCAATCGATGAAGTATTGAAACTTCACCAGTTGAGGTAGTTTGGACATGTGTTGCGTATGCCCAACCACCGACTGCCTCGACGAGCTTTGTTTTGTAGTGTAGGAGTAGGTTGGAAGAAAGTTAGGAGCGGCCAGACCAAAACATGGCAGGAATTCATGAAGCCGTTGACAAGTGGACTGAGTCATGTCGGTAGTTGTCGACTACCTGGTTGGGGTCCACGAGATGATAATAATCGATGGTTAGAGACCCTGAATGACATGGCTCAAAACCGTTTGCGATAGCGCCGGTGCATTTATTCTCTGTGTTCTCTCAAATCCTAATCTTCTGGGTTCTTCAACACCTCTAGTTTTGACTTTCTTAACTTATCTCATTGAATCATACTTCTTGAGTAATATCTTCTAATCCTAACTTCTCCGATTACTTCCAATACCTTTACTACGTCTTCTACTATTGGATTTGAATTGACAATTATATTTCTGTGCTGATGTGGTATGACATGAACTGATGTACTTACGTACGAAGTTCTACGTTGCATTTGACTGACTGACTGGCTGACTCCGGCGGAAGGGCTAACTAATAAGGGCTTCTAAATGGAGCGGAGATGACACTTTAGAAATTCATAAAAAGGTCGTGTGTGACCGACCTCAAGCAGTTGTCTCTTGGGCTCTGCGGTTATGCGCCCAGGTCGTTAAAACCAACACTAATCTACCTTCCTTTTTAGGTTCCTCAAGAAACACCCTTCCACGGTGTTGGCAGCCGGGAAGTGACATCCGCCCGCATACCCGTAACAGCACGCGAATTGCAAGATATTCATTAAACAATTAGTACCTTGCGTGTTTTATAGACTCGTAAATAACCAATAATGAGACTTTACAAAAACAAATTACATGAGTTTATAGTATTTTAATCGTCTTCACATTACTTATAAGTTGACCATATTGAATAATTCGAAATGATTGTTGACTGGAAATTAATATTTTAAAGAATCACTATAGAAGAGCAGATTTTTTGAAAAGTTGAATGTGAAAAATAAAGTTTTAAAAAAAAATTTGTGAAAAAATAGACCTGATATAAGTCAATTTGAAATAGTTCGGACTATCCAGTTGTTCATATTTTGACTGAAATTCGATCAGTATTGATTAGAATATGAGTAAGAAGTTGGAGGGATTGATTATTCGCCATTATTAATCAAACTTTGTGCGATTTCACTCAACATCTCTAATCACCGATGACAGATATTGCGAAGTTAACCCACAAACATTGTTCAAAAGAATACAGCTAGCTTCTGTACAAGATAAGATGGTTTAGAGCTGAATACGTAAATCTGTAACTAGTCACTATCATTGTTTAAATAATTAACAGAAACACCGTTGACGCAGCAAGTGTGAATAAGGGCGATATATATATATGTAAATACATATATATGCGATTTCCGAGTGTAAGCTTATTGTTGATTCTGTAAGCCATATTTAAAAATTAGAACACTACAAATTGCCAGAAAAGATGGAAAATGTATGAACTAAACACTTAACTTCTCAAATTCAATGAAGAGAGAGAAGATTGACTTGCGGGTAACAGTAAATTATGGTGCAGGAAGTTACATGAATATATAAGATAAAGATATGTTTGAGTATAACTCCGTCTCAATATAATCATGACTTTTTTCCTTTTTGTGGTGAATTTTACACTTCTTCGTGCAAATGATGGCACAAAATGTGCACTTAACTAATCAACAGAGGAAAAGGACGAAGTCATTAAGTTTGAATATGTTTTAATGAAGGCCTAATAACACAAAACATTATCATTCTTACATATGTGTGTCTACAACGGTTTTACTTACTTTGGAGGCTGTACAACTGTTGATCCTGGAGACAAACAATTAGGTTGATTACCGACATGGTGTATTGACGATTGTCTTTCAGTTTGAAGAGGTGAAGATGGATTGAATTTTGTTTGAGTTTTGAAAAACTGATAGAATGCAGCTTTTGCAGCATCAGTCCATGGGACCGGTAAAACAGCAGTAGCAGATGATTCGGAAGATGTATCGTTGGCAAAATTGTGTGAACTCATATCATTGTCTGATCTCTGTTTACATTGACTGGTACATTTTGACTCGTCAACTCCTTGTGAATCTAATCTGGTGCTGGTAGTTTTAGGATGAATGTATGGATTAGAGAAGCTCGGACGGACAACAACAACTGGTTTGGACGAATCAGCTGATTGAGGGAGTTTCGATAATAATTAAATGAAACAATAAAAAGCATTAGGTATCTATATTTTCCAAATTGCTTAAAAGCAAGTTAAAACTACAAAAACTATGGAAACAAATGGGATCACTAACTGTACTAATAAGGAATCGATAACAGTAATACACTGACGCTTAAAAAAGCTGATGATAAGCAGCAGTCCCGAGGCATGTTACCCAACGTCTCAAGTCACTGGTCGCGATGAATGAGCATGAACTGAATCAGGTGGTCTGTAACTACTAGTACGATTAAATCTAACAGTTAAAGACTACAGATTGATGCAACGTTTCTAAACTACCAGCTTATATAACTCTTGGAAAATAGAAGTGGATAATTTAGAAATGGAAAGGGATAGAGTAGGTTGGAGAATACTGGTCAGCAGCCTACACTTCATTTGGGGTAACAGGCAAAAAAAGTACGAAAGCAAGGATAATTTAAAACCTGATAAAACAGAACCTTTGTCTAGTCTGAAAGCCAAATACGTCTAACGATCAAAGATTTCGATATCTAATTATAACCATGTTGTACATAATAAGAATGAAAAACAAAAGCACTAAGTCCTGAACCGTCTAAACTACTGCTTAGCAAGTACTCTTACTAAAATAACGAATAAACATGCATCACCAAACTATCTATAAAAGTACTAGTACACAGAGTTGCACTTTAGTGGTACATATACTGCTGCATGTTTCATAGTGCAATGGTGTACTGGGCGTTCTTTGACGTGGTAAAAGTATGAAGGGGGGTCTAGTATGTTAACCATCCACAACAGGTATGAAAGCAGTGATAGATAGACGGTAAGTTACACACTAAAGTGGCAAGTGTTTCAGTTGACTAGATAAAAAAAGACAGGAGATTCTGTTTATTTAGTTTGTATAGATTTTTGTTTGTTGGGACGAGAAACATTTTAACAAAGACAATTTGTTATCGAATAAAACAATTTACAACATATTGAGAGAGTATATGACTTACAACGAACTGGTTCACGCCGAGGATTCCTGGAGCTTTGAGTATTCTGTTGAAATATGTCCACATCTTTTGGTAAAAGGATAAGTCCGCCATGTTTTTCCGTAGAATTTTCTGGTGTCGAATTTACAGTGGTATTTCTGAGTGAACGTGAATTCTGTACATCATCATTTGGGGCAAAAGATTCCTGCCTTGGTTTGGAAGAATACTGCTTATTACTAGTTACAGATCTTGAACTGTTAAACTGGGGTGGTGCAGTAATAAGTGGTTTTGTGTTGGCGTCTGCAGGTCTCGGAACTAAACCCGACGCAGAAGAGTGATTATCAGATCTTAGTTTATTCGTGTTTTCACGATCCTGGAGACGGCGACCGTTTTTCGTCTCATTACTAAAAGATTTTTGTGAGGGATGGTGTTCAAGCAATGAATTAATCCCATCTCTATGGTAGCTAGGTGGTTCTGCAGCTACAGGAACAGTTCGGGTAACTCTGACATTACGGGAATCTCCATGGTCTTCAGCGGCTAATCTGTACCGTGGATGATGGTAAAAGTCTCTATCTGGTCTTTTACTTTTCATATATCACAATTGCAGGCTGTGCAAGAGCAGTAGCGCAAATGATGAATTTTGCGCGACAATCTCCAATTCTAGTCTACACAACTTCTTTTGCACTGGTAAGTATCGACAGTCAGTTGACTCATATTGGTGCAAAATCACTGTTTAATATATGATAGGTTAACATCAGATAACCTTATAACCTGTAGTAAGATATAGGAAATATTTTCTGTTTCGGCATTAAGTTGAGTGAGTGTTAAACATCTGTTTGAGAAGGGCTTGCCACTCGATATGAAAAACGGAGTTCCAGTCTTACTTTATGCAGCTGCCGTTTCTGAACCTTCATACAGCTGACATGAAGATGACTAGTTCAAGAGGGAGCAAAAAGATATGACAAATTAACACCTACATCATTATTCAAGATACGGAGCGCCAAAACAAGATCATAATATGTTCTACGGTAAGATAAGGAGAAAAGCCTCAGGCGTTTAAAGCGCTCATCTTAAAAGAATCTAGAAACACCTGAAAACCTTTGGCGACTGCTGCACTACATTGTGATACTGTCTGCAAGTCATGACTAACTATTACTCCTAAATCTTTTTGTTGCTACATACGTGGTAGTGATATACCGTCGATAGTGCCGGGTTCGATATACATTAGCGTGGCCCTTTTTCAAGTAACGTAATTACTATGCTGGTTACACTTGGAGGTTGTTAGTTGGACACGATCTATTTCTTGACCTACTAATTAGAGCATCCCTCCAAACCGTAGAAAGTAGAGCCTGAGTGAAGTACATAGTGAACAGCTTCATGAATAGTTCCAAAATAATATCTTTGACAAACAGCGATAATCAATGGTACAACTCGTCAGCACCCGGTGTCTAACCGGGGTTGAGGTTACTGAGCAATCAAAGAACAGTCTCTTCAATCACAAATACATACATATAATTAATATCCAGGTGGTCTGCTTATAAGAGGTGTTGTTAGCAATTATTATAGAGAAGGCCCCACCAAAAATGTTGCATAAAGTCCCAGCCTTGGCTAAATCTGACTCAGTTAATTATTATGAATTTTTGTGCGACAGAAATCAAGTGACTACATTGGTGTGTTTTGCCATACCATTGTCTCCTATTCCACAGATATTAGCCCACCAGATATCGGGACGTGATGGAACAAAATTATTGTACGACTGAAATCTAAAATACCACTTAGTCACTGTTTAATGGTAGGGATAACTATTAGATGTCAATGTCATAATCACTGAGGCGCTTAAAAACAAGGTCCAGTAGTGATTGTTCATGTTCCAAGTGTATATGCATCGGTTTCATGATTGCATAAATGCACACTGAATGCTAGATGAAAACAGATTGATGACGAGACGCCCACCTGAATTTTATAGCTCTATTCACTTGACATGTGGCGTGCTGGAATCTGCATCATCAGGCGTCAACCAACCCTACACCATGTGTAAATATAACTTGGGATACAGTCATCGACAAGACAACATGAACCAAGATACATCCCCCGTTTGGCCACCAACCCATATGTAGACTTCATGATACAACAAGTAACTTCACATGTACCAATATCGGTCACTTCCAAATTGCTCAAATGTACACTGTTGTGATCTCAAACATAAAAAATACGTCTTCTCCTTTGAGATTTATGAACCCGTCACTTCTATTACAAATGTATCCTGCACTAATGTGGACCAACCAACTCCTACAGCGAGCCATTTCTCTACGACAAGGATTACGTCGGGAATTAATACAGCCGTCATTAAGCTAAGCCCACGTTTTTAGTTCTGAAGCCACTTGTATTGATTAGCAGAAATTTGAGCGTTTTGACTTTCAATCGTTCTACCCGGACCTCATTCTTTTATGCAACTATATATTCAAGTGGTTTGGATTATTTGAATTATTTCGAATTAGTTTTTCTAATCAATGGAAAGGAAACTACGATGCACAATAATTGGAAATGGACCAAGGAGGCAATCATTTCACTATGTTAGGAGGTTATGTGCCATATGAAGCGCCATCACAAGGAATTGATCTATAGTGGTACTCTATATATAATTCAAGAAAGGAGGAACAACATGGAAGTAATCAACATCAGCTGAACGAGATCAGAGAAAGTTAAGGCACAAGCTCAATAGACAGAAGCAAACAAGAAAGTGAAGGGGAGCAGCAGAGCCAACAGATGTAAATATATGGAAGATCAAGCAATGATGGCGGGAAAGCCTGCAAGAGAAGGAAACAAGAAGCAATCGTGCGATACAAAACAGAAGCTAGCTAAAAACTATCGTAAACCAAGAAAGGCAAAGCAGCAGCCAATATTGATAACAGAGGAGTAAGTGGGTAGAGCACCCAACGTATCTCTTGAATCGTAAGGATCGACCGTGTACTGACCAAATCGCAACATTACGGATCATTGTGAAACAATCCATTTCATGGAACACATAACTCTACATCAACTTCATCGACTACTACAGGAAAACACTGTGGACGTTTGTTCGACACTACAGAGTGCCTGAGAAGATAGTCAACATCATACGGAATCCTTTCGATGGATTTAACTGCAAAATCGTGCACGGAGGTCAGCTGACTGACTCGTTCGAGGTGAAGACCGGTGTCAGGCGAGGTTGCTTACTACCACCATTTCTCTATCTCCTAGTGGTCGACTTGATTATGAAGACGTCAACACCTGGAGCGAAGCATGGTATATAGTGAACAACAATGACGCAGCTGGGCGATCTAGACTTCGAAGATAATCTGGCTCTTCTATTCCACACGCTACTGTGAATGCAAGTAAAGAAGACCAGTAAAGCAGCGGCCTCAAAGGCAGTAGGTCTCAACATGCACAAAGGGGAAGGCAAGATTTTACGATGCAACACAACATGAGTCAACCAAATCACCCTCGAAAGAAATGTCAGGGCAAAATCTTTGACAATCAAGGTGGATCTGATGTAAATGTGATTGAGAGGAACGGCAAATCAAAGACAGCATTCCTACAAATGAAGAACATTTAGAAATCCAAACAAATGTCAACCAACGTCAAAATCAGGATTTTCACTACAATTGTCAAACCCATTCTGCTGTTTGCGGCTAAATTTCGGAAAATTATCAAAGCCACCAAAAAAAATAGGTAGGATTCAAACCCGATTCCCACCGACTTTTCCAACTACGATGAACAGGTTCACTCCTTTAATGTCGTGTGATGTGCCCCTAGCCTCTCCAAGTTGTAAGACTGATAATATTAAGAACAGGTCAGACCAACATCTGATCATGCGCACAAATAATTATTATCCAAGAGCTAGGTGCACTGCCCAACCACCTAATCCTAGAACTATTAGTGAAAGTGGAAATGGAAGATTTTTCACCCCTCACCCCATCCTAAAGACCCGGGCTTTTATTCGCAAAAACGCTGAGAATGAAAACTCTATGCATCCTGCTCTACCAAGCCAGCTGGTAAACATGACCCTCAAATTTAGAAAAGGCCATAGCAACTGGCACTCGTATATGGCTAACCCTCCCCAAGTTAAAACCATCCCATATAAATTTAGCCTTAGTAACGAGCTGTGTCATCAAGACACTACTAGAAACAGTGGTGAACCGCAATGCCAGCCGAATCAAAATTTTTCCGGGATACAGCCACTTGTGGTACCTCTTGCGCGACATATAGCTCAAGTCATTTCATACCACATACAGAACATAAAAACACTCTCCTCGCACAATCTCAAACAGACAACATTCTCCCCATTTCCCCCGGGCTAACAACCCCTCCTGTAATTTCAGTGACTTACTTAACATGCCCCCCCCTAACTCCTCATACCACACTCACGTAGGTCATAGTAACTCCTTTACTCAAGACACCCTAAACTATTTTATCTTAGAGGGACATCTGCTTAATTTATGTCTTAATAATGCTCGTTCAATCTGTAATATAAAGACAGATCTAGTCATGTTTGCGACTATTTGCCAACCAACACTTATTATGATAACTGAGGCATGGACCTGGAGTAATATTTCTGATCTTACTAAAATTTTTGAAAACTATGATCTGTTTCGAAGTGATCGGTTACAAGGAAGAGGTGGAGGATGCCTTATATATGCCCAATCTAGCCTAAACTCGCTCTTATGTGATATATCTGAACTAAATAGATTGCCAGACTCTGTGTGGATCGTTCTGAAACCGTCAAATGCCGTTTCCTTACTGTTCGGCTGTGTCTACCGACAGCCAAATGTACCACAGGAGATCTAGCATTATTGTCAGAAGTATTCACGTTTGTTTCATCCATAACGTTTACAAGCAAGGCTATTTGTGGAGACTTCAACATGCATGAAATCTGTTGGTTCCCAGTCAAAGCGCTTAAACGATTTGAATCATTCATTGAATGCTTGGAGCTTCGGGAGTGGACTCAACATGTTGACGGCCCAACAAGAAATCAAGATACATTGGATTTGGTTTTCACCAGTAATCTCATTCGTAATGCTGGAAAAAATTCCTAGGTAGCGATCAAAATATGGTCATATACAGTCTTGATATAGGAGCTACAACTATAAAACATAAATCTACTACACTTTGTAGGGACTTTCGTAGGACTGATTGGTCAAACTTCAGTATCTGCCTCAGAAGCATTAACTGGACAAACTACTTTACTGCAACAATACTGATGAACTAATAAATGTATTTTATCACAACACAAATAGCATATTCAACAAATTCGCACCTTTAGAATCCTGGAGACCCAGAATTCGTAAGGGCTTATTTATGCCAGGTCATAAATGAAAACGTCTTCGAAGACATGCTTCCAGAGTTCATAACTGTAATGACTTCTCCTCCATAGTAACGATGACTGAAATATGTGTCGAGGCAGAAATAACACGTACTAAAAAGGCAATCGCACAGGAAAAGAGTGCTTGTCAGCTGAAACAATCAATCCTCTGAACTCATAAAACTCCTTCGGAATAAACTCAAATGCTCCAAAGTGAAAGGAGGGAGCATATTTATTAAGAACAATCAAGTGTATGACGACCCTAAACGTATCGCAGAGTTGTTTAGCGAACATTTTTGTGCCACATTAACAAACGAAAACTCAACAAATGAGTCACACCTGACCCAAACTCCTTCCTGTGAAATCGCCAGTGTTGAATTTAGTGTACGGAACATTTCTAAGGTGATTACTACACTGAAGCACTCTTACATTGAAGGACCAGATTGCATACCTGCCAGCATACTAAAAAATGTTAGCAATGAGGTGAGTTCTTTTCTTCTCAAACTATTTACTATATTACTATACACAGAGTGTTACCCTAATAACTGGAAGAGTACACATATCATCCCCACAATAAAATCTGGGCCTACAGCGAACGCGACAACCGACCTATAAACATAACTTCGGTAATATCTCGGGTATGCATAAAATAGTTAAGGCAGAGTTACTACAACATCTACTTCGGAACAATCTAATATCGACCTCACAGCATGGGTTCTTGAGGTCCAGGTCGTGTGATACATGTCTGTTAGATTATTTCACGATATAACGCATAAAAAAGACAAAGGGCTTCTGGTATCAGTCCTTTTCTTTGATTTTAAAAAGGCATTTGATAAAGTCCAACACAAAAGGCTTCTACTTAAACTGAAGTCATTTGGAAACCTCAACCCACTACACTCATAAATAGCTTCATTTCCTAATGGGTGGACAACAAATGATAAAGTACAACGACTGTTTGTCATCACCAAGACCAATAACCAGTGGGGTTATCCAGGGAAGTAGTCTCTTAACGTCCAACTCTTGTTTCTAATGTACATGAATGACAGATTGTAATACTATAAAATTTGGAAGAGCATACTTATATGCTGGATGATCTGAAAATAGTATACAGCTATAAGGCCTGAAGATCTGGACGAAAATATAGCTAAAGATTCAGAGTGATCTTGATAACTTAAGTACCGCCCAACTATGAACCACGACACTGCTTACAGACTTAGAAACCAACGCAATATACACTATTAACGGCAAAACACAAGAAATTATTTGCGTTGTAATTTCTGTGTAATACGATACAGTCTACTGTGGAACAGGTTACCAATTACGTATCCGTATTTGTGACACAAAGTCACTTAGGTTTCAAGAAACTAGTCATGCTGTTGCTAGACTCTAAAGAGATATACCGACTATTCTCCGGAACTCACACAAAGTCCCCAGGCACTCTTTTATGGTCCACCAATATTTAGATGAACCTCAGGAAACGAATTATAGACTATGAACACATTGTGTTCTCATTACACCATACATGTATCATGAAATGATAGACGAATCCGCCTGCTCCTACTAACAGTAATAGGTTACGCCTTTGAAGTGTTACCCGTGGAACTTTTCTCTGAATTTAAATTCCGATTATTATTTTCCTATCTTCAAAGCAGTTTTAGTTTTTATTTCTAGTAGACAGACAAATTGAAAAGCCTGTAGATGCTGATCAACCACTGTCAATTACAATGAACTCAAACACCGTGTATCCATTGTAGTATCTTCTTATTTAAGTTACTTAACAGGTTTAGCAATAATTTTTGTTTTCCACATTCATTAACATCAAACACCTTGCCTGCGTACCAACTTATCGCTTTATCTCATTAATTTTTACATTATTTCAACTCTTTTTTCCCTCTTTCTCCTCGTTCCAGCTCCCTGTCCTTCCTATTTCCAAACTACCTATTAATTGACTCATCTTACAAATCATACCATTCGTTTACTTAAAATCAGTGTGATATGCTATGCGGATATATTGTCTGACAAAGGTGTCTGGATTGCTTGTATTGTTGGAGCTAGGAGAGAATGTTAATTCCGATTAGGTGTACAAAAAAAAATTGAGAGTAGACTACAGACCATTATTTGCAGTTAACCATTAAACGTAAGAGAGCTTAACATCAAAAAAGGAGGGAGGGTGGTGTATCTGACCAGCATTCATGACGGTGGGGCGATAACCTCAATCTACCCATGTCTGTGTGGCAGAACATTTTGATTTGCTTACGGCTCCTTACGATATAGCAGGATGTAACAAATCAGTGTATATCTGATGTACTTTTCCTAGTTAACCACGTCTACAACCCGGGTCTGTAACCGTGCACTGGTTTTTACTTCCTACCGAGAAATCCTATTTCAAGCTGGTCTGGACAACTATACTAAAAAAGAGCTCATTCATAAACTTCTTGAGCCTCAGAGTTAAAAATAAAAAGAATAAATAAAACCAAAAAATCATACACTGATCCTCTTTATTATATTTTGTAAATCAACTTTATTACTAACAACTTGGTTCTTTTGAATTTCCTCGATTCTTTCGACTAACTTCTCATTAGTTATCCTAACTACTGAATTGTCTTCATTTAACCTACATAGCGCAGGTGTAAAAGTGGTTCCTGATATTAAAATGTTTGGGTAAACATACCTTTGTTTTATCCATAAACGTATGTGCCAAAGCCACTGTTCGGCTTTGAACATGAATATTTTCTGTATGCTTGCTCCTCGTCCCGTTTTCTTTATTCCTCTTTTTTCAGAACCCTTATACCCGAATTCCACATATATTAGTCTGGATATTTGCAGTAGACTTCGTTACCCCTACCCAAGAACATGTGAAATTCATTAGTTGACGAATATCAACCAGACCTTTGGACATTTTACGCCGCATCAATTCTTGTTATATGAAAAACCCATCTGTACCATGAATCGTTTCTCAGTCCCATAAGATGATGTGGCGTAACGCAACCCTTCGTAACTTGAGCCAATTACTCGTTTTGTACATTTCCATCGTTAAAGAAAACAATGAATCTTGTGAAATGTTTGCAGTCAACACTGTATACCGTTTTAAAAAAAATATGTTGCTAATCTTAAACAATTTTGATCTTGCCTTGTAAATTGGCATGTCTCTTGTAACATGTTTGTTTATTTGAGAATAAATTTATTATTATTATCTATTTATTACATGTAACAAGTACTTATTAACGGATGTCTAAAGTATGCGTTCGTAAGGGTTCGGACCAGGGAATGTCGCAGCATTAGGACGGTACCGGATTGAGCGAAGAAGCCATAAACGAAACCACTCGTATGCCACATATATTCGAACCAGAACACCAACTGACTGCATTGACGACAGCGTGGGTGATCAGGCCAGC
>CALYCR020000037.1:0-22023 GCA_944470395.2 Schistosoma turkestanicum | reverse complement strand
TCAGCAACAACGAACTGTGGGAGAGAACAAGTCAGATTCCAGTGGAGGAGGAAATGAGGAAGAAGCGGTGGAAGTGGATAGGACATACACTACGAAAGCACCGTACTGCGTCACTAGACAAGCCCTCACATGGAACCCTCAAGGCAAAAGGAAAAGAGGAAGGTCAAGGAACACATTACACCGAGAAATAGAGAAAGATATGAGAGGAATGAACAAACATTGGACAGAACTTGAAAGCGAAGCCCAGGACAGAGTTGGTTGGAGAAAACTGGTGGGCGGCCTATGCTCGATTGGTGGTAACAGGCGTAAGTAAGTAAGTAAGTAAATTTTTAAATAAATCATTTCATTTGTCGATCTACCTATAGGTATAGGATAGGAAGCTTACTGTAACTGTTCAGCGCAGAAAGCGTTAACACCAGGAATAATTACAAAAACCTTGAAAGCAATGGACACTTGTTTCATCTTAATATGAGACAGTTGCACAATATTGCTGACTGATCAAAATTTAAAGCATGGATTTCGAGATATCAAATGACTTTTCTAAAAGTTGGTCGTGAGTTTGATCTTTGGTGATACAGGTTCACGTAGAAAGAAACAAATATTCAGTGTTTTTTGTTTTCTCAGTAGTTATTTATCTTCTATAGAAATAATAATCTGTAAGGGTTGTTTGAACTTTCACGTCATTTCTGGTAAAATCCACCACTGATTAGTCTGTTTTGGGATAACTGCTTCCTGTACGGATTGCCTCAATATTGCCATTCAGTCATAAGCATATCTAAGCAGTTTGTTAGAAACTTGTAGAGGAATCTAGTGAGCACGTTTCATTCTATTCGGGATAAGTTACCTGAATGTATCCTCACTCATGTTGATGTTTATACTAGTTGGAACCAAAGGCCTTTATCTTAAAACACCTAATGGGTTATCCCTTAAGGTACTGATGCAGATTGCCAAACAATCAATTAAAACTCACGTTCAGATTCGTTAAATTTTATTCATCACTAAACACACGTAACCATACACAATACTCTCATCTTTCCGGAATCGGGAGTAACAGTAACCCATGAAAGCTTCAAGGTAGGGTTTGTGACTTAATAACCTATGGGTGAGTAGTTATTTTGCAAACAGTGACTATTAGTCAAGATTTTAGCTTGAGTACTGGTTTTTTTAATGACAAATGAATGAGACATTTATATAACTCGACACGTAGTACGAAGTCTAGTTGTGACCACATGTCTGAAACTTGATGTTTTATGATTTTTAACCAGCTACTCTTAAATTTGCTAGTAATATAACTATCTAATCTAATAATCTTTACGACAACACTGTAAAGTGAATATTGATGTGACGTGATAAAAACATAGTGAATACCCAGTCGTCGTAATAGTTTTCTATTTTATAAAGCAGTGCATAAAAACGGACGTAAAATTCATGATGTTCTTTGGGTATTTACTCATTAGAACTGAGAAAGCTGTTACTTGACGTTATTCAATTAGAAAACACAATTTTTAAAATGGTTTTATAAATTTTTCAAGCTGTTAGGGTTTTTTCTGAATGATAATGCAGATTTCATTGAAAATAGGCTGAGTAATAAGAGTTTATGAATTAGATTTGTGTTTCTTACGGATTATAAGCGACCATAATCCCACAGATAACAATAAATAGGAACCAAAATAGAACTTTCACACTTGTTTTACTCACTGAAAACAGTTTCAACAAAACTTGACATATAATAATGAGGTTAAAGGATGCCACAAATCACAACCATATTAATCAAAAACTGTTAGGAACGGGGAGGAAACAAAAAAGAACTTCATCAGAAGTTTGAAGCTTTGTTAAGATGATAGCGTGAAATTCTGGCACAGTTCATATCTTTTCAACTGATGGATGAATGAATAAGGAGTGATAGGTATATACGAGTCATGAGTAATTTCATTAACAAGGTTATGTAGTCGTTTTATTTTCCAATTTCAAAAAAGTTTACCGAATAGTGAACCAATATCATATTTCAATATTTTTGCAGATAGTGAGTGCAGACAGTCGGTTAGAAGCTTTGAATATCGATTTATTGTTGATTAATATTAATCCAATTGAAGCTATGTTGCACCAATAATCGCATTGAATCCCATCAGAGGCAGAAATCAGAAGACCAATTGTGAATGGAGTCAAGGTATATTCGTTGGCGATCTCTTCGTATCGAAATAATAACAAGATCGTCCCAAAATGTACAAGCGAGACTATCAGGCGTACATGAACAAGTCCAAGGTCAATGAAAAGGGAAGATGTGTGTTTTGGGTACAATTAAACAAACGGGTACAGTAAAACAATTACTGGTACAATGGGTTATAATAAAAAATGTTTACATTAAACCAGTCGCGTTCGCGTCATAAAAGTGGATTACAACAGCAGTACCCCGCTATAAAGGGCTTAGATTTTTTATACGTAGCGGTTTCGTTCGAAGGACCGTCGGCCAACGTGCAATTGAGGGACGGAAGGGTTGACTAACAGGAAGTTATCCATGATGCCCGAGCTGTCATCGAATGTCTTTTATGAAGGGTACCAGTGGTAACGTGCCATGTTTGTTTCTCGAGTTAGCGAATCGCACTAGCGTGGCTCGTATCCAGATTGTGAAGATTGTGTTCTAAGGCTTCAGAGCAGAAAGCGCTGCAGACGGAGTTGAGCTCAAAAGCCCATGAATTTACCGTTCGACGAAGTATCTAATAACTTCAGCCTACCTGAATCGACTAGCAATACATAGTACTATAGGAAAACGATACTCAGTATGGCTTTGGGAACATCAGCAATAATGAACGTCCACAGATACTGCTGTCTGTTGCTCAGGTTGACCGTAAGTTGGCGTGTACCATTACTTACTTACTTACGCCTGTTACCACCAATAGAGCATAGGCCGCCCACCAGTTTTCTCCACCCAACTCTGTCCTGGGCTTCCCTTTCCAGTTCTGTCCAATTTTTGTTCATTCCTCTCATATCTTTCTCTATTTCTCGGCGTAGTGTGTTCCTTGGCCTTCCTCTTTTCCTTTTACCTTGAGGGTTCCATCTGAGGGCTTGTCTAGTGACGCAGTCCGGTGCTTTTCGTAGTGTATGTCCTATCCACTTCCACCGCTTCTTCCTCATTTCCTCCTCCACTGGAATCTGACTTGTTCTCTCCCACAGTTCGTTGTTGCTGATGGTGTCTGGCCAACGAATACGAAGTATTTTGCGTAGACAGCTGTTAATAAACACTTGTATCTTCTGAATGATGGCTTTGGTAGTTCTCCATGTTTCCGCTCCATACAGTAGAACTGTTTTGACATTTGTATTGAAAATCCTGATTTTGGTTTTGTTTGAAAGTTGTTTGGAGTTCCAGATATTTTTCAACTGTAGAAATGCAGCCCTCGCTTTGCCAATCCGCGTCCTCACATCTGCGTCCGATCCACCTTTCTCGTCGATGATGCTGCCAAGATATGTGAAGGTGTCAACGTCCTCCAAGGTATCTCCATCAAGAGTGATTTGGTTGGTGCATGTTGTGTTGCATCGGAGAATTTTGCTTTTTCCTTTATGTATGTTGAGACCTACTGCTGCAGAGGCTGCTGCTACACTGGTTGTCTTCATTTGCATTTGTTGTTGCGTGTGCAAAGAAGCCTCCATAGTGTTTTCCTGTCCACGCTATCGAATGATTTCTCGTAGTCAATGAAGTTAATGTAGAGTGGTGAGTTCCATTCAATTGATTGTTCCACAATGATTCGTAATGTAGCAATTTGGTCAGTACACGATCGATCCTTACGAAATCCAGCCTGTTGATCTAGAAGTTGGGCGTCTACGAAGTCCTTCATTCTGTTTAACAATACCCTGTTGAAGACTTTGCCCGGTTTTGAAAGAAGAGTGATGCCTCTGTAGTTATCACACTTGCTGAGATCGCCTTTCTTTGGTATTTTGATCAGGTATCCTTCTTTCCAATCTGATGGTACTTGTTCCTCATCCCAAATCTTCTTGAAGAGGATGTGGAATATATTTGCAGTTGCTTCCACGTCTGCTTTCATTGCCTCTGCTGGAATGTTGTCTGGTCCTGCTGCTTTGCCGTTCTTGATTTGTCTAGTGACCGTACTGATCTTCTCAATCGTAGGTGCACCAATTGTAATTGGATTTCTACCGTGACAGTTCAATTCGATTCCAATAGACGTACGTCGGACGCACTTTCCGATTTATAATATAAAACACAATAATTCTAGGGGAAAATGGTCTATTAATAAATAATAAATGGAAATACAAACAATACCTAACGAAATTTACGCCTTCCAATTCAAAATCACTCTGAATGAGTATCAAGGTTCCGAGGTCTAGGTGAACTCCTATACTGCACGATATCCATCCAAAAATGTGGCGGTAGCCATATTATATCAAATTTAAACAACATATGTACAGTTCAGAAGCAAACATAAAAACTTCAATGTAAGTACAAAATATAGAAATAATAACAATATACAATGATAAAATCTCAAATTGGAATCAAATAAAATGCCAAAAATGTCAACAGAAAAAGTCCGTCATGTCATAACAAAAATATGTAAACATGGAGGGATTTTCCAAAACACAAAACATTCAAAAAGGATTCTACACCGGCCCGCAAAATCCCTCCATGCAAAAAGAGCAAGCGTTAATGACCTTTTATTTAGGGTTCCCACTCATCCCCTAATCCACACCGGAAGAACGTGTAGAACTTACAGCAGTACGCCTACCCGCCATCCAACATGGATATGACCTATCAAGCTAACTAGGTACCTATACCTTCCCATCAGGCCCTTGATTCCCCTATCTATCGTAGCATGACCTAACGGTAGTATAAACCTTACCCAATTAACCCACACGAACATGAACAACACGTCGTAAAACTGGTCATATCCTATCCGGGAACTACATTCCCTATCATGGGGACGAGTCGCCAATCCACCACCACTTGCTCCGATCAGCAGATACAATGAAGTCCGGGATGCTGACTTATCAACAGAAATTCTTGACCCATAGATAATATGCAAGGGTGGGATCTCCAATTTTGACATTTCATCGTCTCCAGAAGACTTTAAGTAGCATAACGTGGGATCAATATTTATCTTTCCATCTCCTGATACAGAGGAGGTTTGATCAGCATTCGTCATCGTCGACAACTCATTTGTCACATCAGTGACATCCAGATTATTATCAACGTCATCATGATTCCGTTCTGTCAGACAAATCGCGTCGATTCGGTCTGCACTAGCATCCGTAGAGTGGAACTCTTCCATTTTTGTATAACTCATATCACTACATGAAAGAACAGCATTAGTATCGCAATTCGAAACTGATATACTCAATTGTTGTTCTTCATGTTCCGTTTCAGAGACACAAGACATATGCTCATCAATAGCATCGTCATCACACAACACTGTAGACTGGCTGTTACCATCAAACACTTTCTTCTCATCATCACTCGACTGACAGTCAACCGGAATAGGAACAGTTACAGTTGCACCACTGTGGTGTTTGAATGAACTAGTAACTTCTTGTTGTTGTGAAATGCTTGATTTCGAATTCTAAATACAATACATTCGGTTGTGCAGATCTTTAATTCTTGATTCATATACTTCTAAGTATCACAGTGGCGTCGCGAGCAGGATTTGTAATGGAACAGCTAGATATTCATTCTACTTCTGAAGCTTTTGAAGATTATTTGGAAAGGTTTGAAATCTGGAGTATGACCAGGAAAGATGTCAAAGATGATAAAATTGTGGCTCTGTGGTGTTTGAATGAACTAGTAACTTCTTGTTGTTGTGAAATGCTTGATTTCGAATTCTAAATACAATACATTCGTTCGTGCTGATCTTTAATTCTTGATTCATATACTTCTAAATACTACACTGGCGTCGCGATGGAACTTGTAATGGAACAGCTAGATATTCATTCTACTTCTGAAGCTTTTGAAGATTATTTGGAAAGGTTTGAAATCTGGAGTATGACCAGGAAAGATGTCAAAGATGATAAAATTGTGGCTCATTTCCTAACATTCATCGGAAAAGAAGCGTACAGCTTATTGAAAACCTTGGCATATCCGGAGAAACCTATTTCACTTCCCTATGCAATGCTTAAGGAGTTATTATTGAATCATGTAAAGTGCCCTGGTTTTGAATGCCGTGAAAGAGCGAAATTTCATAAGATGATTCGTCAAAATGACCAAAATGTTAAGGAATTCATTCTTGAATTGCAGAAACAGGCTGTCAAATGTAATTTCGGTGATCAACTTCATGTGCAGCTGAGAGACCGATTAATTGCAGGAATTAACATACCTAGTTTGGAAAGAGAGCTGTTAAGAATGTCAAACTGTTCCTTTCAAGATGTTAGAACTGCGTGCATTAACTACGAGGCGTTGAATGAACTTGATATTCAGTCGATGAAGATTTCCAATACTTTGATTAGTTGTCATGATGAAAAGCAATCTCAGGGTCAATCAAAATTGTGTTCGTTTAACAGAGGTTCCTATTCTCGTGTAAAAATGAACGGCGTCTCAAAAAAGAATTACAAAGGAAATCAAAAAGGTGAGACCAAGTTTGGCAAATGTTTATCATGTGGAAAACTTCATTCTCGTTATTATTGTACATTTCGTAATGCTAAGTGTTTTAGATGTGGTAAGATAGGACACATTCAAGCAGTATGCAAAGCTACTGTTCATTTTGCCTCAAGTAGTACTAAAGCTTGTAATTTAGATTCCAATAATTCAGCTGATCCTAATGATCATTTATCTTTGTCTACCATTTCGAAAGGTAATGCTCATATTCAAAAGCGACTATATACATCACTTGGTTCATTTCATGACTTTATTGTGGACACAGGCAGTATAGAGTCCATTATTTCATTCAAGAACCTGAAATCGTTAGATCCGAACGTTGTGATACGACCCACTGATGTATCAATATTGGGGATTACTGGACACAAACTGCCTATACGAGGATGTTGTGAATTGCTAATAAGAGATGATAATTCCTCATACATACCTTGTGAATTTTTAGTTAGTGAAACAGGACTGTCAATACTGGGTTTAAAGAATTTGAGAAGACTTAAAGTGGAGTTGTCTCTCCTAGTTTCTAAAGAAAATTCTGATGCTTTACTTAAAGATTCGATAGCCACGTGTGCTAAGTGCAGTGGAGGTATGAAAACTGCTATTGATTCTATTGCCGCCTCAACATTTAATGAGCTGGAGAGGGGAGTAGATACCTTTTTACTGCAATATAGAAATGCCAGACATTCAGTGACGAAAGAGACTCCATCAAAACTATTAAAAGGAAGAATTCTTCGGTCGAATATGAGATGTTTGGAGTCTGCAGAAGTTACATATTATCGTGGCAATGATCTTCGACCATCCACGGGGATTGTTCTGAAGAATGTCGGGAAACCTATGGTGCGACTTCTAGATATCAATGACTTAAGTACACACAATCGACATGTTGATCAAATACAATTCCAAGAACCAGGTGAGTCTGTTCCAATTTCGGTTGTTAATTCTAATACTAATGAGAGCATTCTAGATAATACAGAGCCTTTATCCAATACACTGTCGGACAGACACAGGATGAATTTGAGAAGAAGACGTACAACTGATTACAGACATATACATTCCAATTTAAGCGGTGGCGGATGTGGTGTTTGAATGAACTAGTAACTTCTTGTTGTTGTTGAATGCTTGATTTCGAATTCTAAATACAATACATTCGGTTGTGCATGTCTTAATTCTTGATACATATACTTCTAAACACTACAGGCTCATTTCCTAACATTCATCGGAAAAGAAGCGTACAGCTTATTAAAATCTTTGGCATATCCAGAAAAACCTATTTCACTTCCCTATGCAATGCTTAAGGAGTTATTATTGAATCATGTAAAGTGCCCTGGTTTTGAATGCCGTGAAAGAGCGAAATTTCATAAGATGATTCGTCAAAATGACCAAAATGTTAAGGAATTCATTCTTGAATTGCAGAAACAGGCTGTCAAATGTAATTTCGGTGATCAACTTCATGTGCAGCCGAGAGACCGATTAATTGCAGGAATTAACATACCTAGTTTGGAAAGAGAGCTGTTAAGAATGTCAAACTGTTCCTTTCAAGATGTTAGAACTGCATGCATTAACTACGAGGCGTTGAATGAACTTGATATTCAGTCGATGAAGATTTCCAATACTTTGATTAGTTGTCATGATGAAAACAATCTCAGGGTCAATCAAAATTGTGTTCGTTTAACAGAGGTTCCTATTCTCGTTTAAATATGAACGGTGTCTCAAAAAAGGATTACAAAGGAAATCAAAAAGGTGAGACCAAGTTTGGCAAATGTTTATCATGTGGAAAACTTCATTCTCGTTATTATTGTACATTTCGTAATGCTAAGTGTTTTAGATGTGGTAAGATAGGACACATTCAAGCAGTATGCAAAGCTACTGTTCATTTTGCCTCAAGTAGTACTAAAGCTTGTAATTTAGATTCCAATAATTCAGCTGATCCTAATGATCATTTATCTTTGTCTACCATTTCGAAAGGTAATGCTCATATTCAAAAGCGACTATATACATCACTTGGTTCATGTCATGACTTTATTGTGGACACAGGCAGTATAGAGTCCATTATTTCATTCAAGAATTTGAAATTGTTAGATCCGAACGTTGTGATACGACCCACTGATGTATCAATATTGGGGATTACTGGACACAGACTGCCTATACGAGGATGTTGTGAATTGCTAATAAGAGATGATGATTCCTCATACATACCATGTGAATTCTTAGTTAGCGAAACGGGACTGTCAATACTGGGTTTAAAGAATTTGAAAAGGCTTAAAGTGGAGTTGTCTTTCCTAGTTTCTAAAGAAAATTCTGATGCTTTACTTAAAGATTCGATAGCCACGTGTGCTAAGTGCAGTGGAGGTATGAAAATCCAGCCTATAAAACTTCAAGTACAGGGTGAACCAGTCTTTCTCAAAAGACGAATAATTCCTTATGGTGTTCGAGATGCAGTGCATAAGACTTTGAATGATTTGTGTACGAAAAGTGTAATTGAACCTGTTCAGTCTTCAGCATGGGGTACTCCTATTGTTACGCCACTGAAATCGGATGGCAAGACTCCTAGGATATGTGGTGACTATAGACTAACCTTGAACTCCCGTTTATTGAAGCAAACATGCACTACAGTAGAGGCTGAAGATATCCTAAATCGACTTCATGGTTCTAAAGTGTTCTCGAAAGTTGACCTAAAAGATGCTTATCTTCAAATCCCTTTAGATCAATCCTCATCTATTTTGACGACAATTAATACTCCTTTTGGTCTGTTTAAATACAATTTCCTTCCATTTGGGCTAAGTTGTTCTCCAGCCATATTCCAGGAAGTTATGAATAAGGTGGTTAGTGATCTTGAAGGTGTTGAAGTTTATCAAGATGATCTGATTGTTCATGGTGCTGATAAAGGAGCTCATGACCAGAGACTTATTGCTTTATTGCGTCGTTTAATTGAGAAGAATATTACAGTAAATCCAAATAAGTGTTCATTTAGTGTATCTAGTTTTGAATGTCTTGGATACCTAGTTGATGGTAATGGTTTTAGACCAGATATGAAACGACTAGCTCCACTGACAAATGCACCGTCTCCAAAAAATCTTACGGAACTACGTTCACTAGTGGGTGCTCTTCAGTACTATTCCCGTTTTATTCCTAATTTTTCTTGTCGTGCAAATTGTTTATTTAATATTTTGACATCCAATTCATTCAAATGGGGTGAGGAACAAGAGTCGTGCTTACGTAGTCTACTAAAGTTTCTTCAAAGTGATGCTGTTCTTCGAACTTACTCCCCTAGTGTACAGTCTGTGCTTATCACTGATGCATCACCTGTGGGTATTGGTGCAGTTTTGGAACAGGAAGGTAGACCAGTTATTTGTGTTTCACGCAAACTTACTGTTACTGAACAAGGCTATTCACAGACTCAGCGAGAGGCATTAGCTGTGTTTTGGGCTGTTAAAAGACTTCATAAATATTTATTCGGAAAGAAATTTACTATTGTTACTGATCATGAGGCTTTGCAGTTTATTTATCATCCTGAAAAATCCTTAGCACGTGCCTCAGCTGCTATGGTTCAACGATGGAGTATTGCTTTGAGTGCCTACGACTATACGGTTCAGCACAGGAGTGCCAAACAAATTCAACATGTTGACTACATTTCTCGACAGTCATTACAAGATAAACCTATTAATACTTCAGACTGTTTGTTGGTGCAACCTTTACCAGTGAAACGTCCAGATCTCATTAGAGAAACTCGTAGAAACTTTGGATGTATAATTCATGCTATACGGAAAGGTTGGAATGCTAATCTGAAACGCAGATTCCCTATCTATTTTTCAAAGCGAGATGAGCTATCCACTACTCCTGATGGTATTTTGTGCTTAAATGATCGGGTTGTTATTCCTCCCTCATTGCGTAAAGCTGTCCTGGAAGATCTTCATAGTGGACATTTAGGTGTTGAGAAAATGAAGTCCTTGGCGAGGCTCACGTGTTGGTGGCCAGAGATAAATGCAGATATTTGTCGTACAGCAAACAATTGTGTAAAGTGTCATAAGCTGAAAAATCAGCATTCGAAGTGGACTCCATGGCCAGTATCGTCGGAAGCCTGGCAGAGAATTCATGCAGACTATTGTGGCCCGTTTCTTGGCAAATACTATGCACTTGTAGTCACTGATTCTTTTTCAAAGTGGCCTGAAGTTTTTTTCACAACTTCACCAAATTCTGACTTCACAATTCAAGCATTAAGAAAGGTGTTTAGTCGAGAAGGGGTTCCAATGGTATTAGTGACTGATAACGGCTCTCATTTTGCTGCAGATGCAGTTACTACCTGGTTAAATGGTATAGGGTGCAAACATCTGTTTACTGCTCCCAGACATCCTTGTTCTAATGGTCAGGCAGAAAATTTTGTCAGGACGTTGAAAACTGCTATTGATTCTATTGCCGCCTCAACATTTAATGAGCTGGAGAGGAGAGTAGATACCTTTCTACTGCAATATAGAAATGCCAGACATTCAGTGACGAAAGAGACTCCATCAAAGCTATTAAAAGGAAGAATTCTTCGGTCGAATATGAGATGTTTGGAGTCTGCAGAAGTTACATATTATCGTGGCAATGATCTTCGACCATCCACGGGGATTGTTCTGAAGAATGTCGGGAAATCTATGGTGCGACTTCTAGATATCAATGACTTAAGTACACACAATCGACATGTTGATCAAATACAATTCCAAGAACCAGGTGAGTCTGTTCCAATTTCGGTTGTTAATTCTAATACTAATGAGAGCATTCTAGATAATACAGAGTCTTTATCCAATACACTGTCGGACAGACACAGGATGAATTTGAGAAGAAGACGTACAACTGATTACAGACATATACATTCCAATTTAAGCTGTGGCGGATGTGGTGTTTGAATGAACTAGTAACTTCTTGTTGTTGTTGAATGCTTGATTTCGAATTCTAAATACAATACATTCGGTTGTGCAGATCTTTAATTCTTGATTCATATACTTCTAAGCATCACAACCATCTTGTGCATCTTCAATCAACTTAACATTCGTGACGAGGTCCAATGACGTCGAAACACTGGGAGGCTCATTCGATGAAGTTGATGGACTAGTCACTATAAGTGGACTGCTGACACTTTCTGTCTCCTTAATATTGCTGTCACTACTAAGATTCTGATGGCTACTATTTCCATTGCTAGTCATAGCATCCGAAAGAGAATGAGGTTTAGGCTTCTTTATAATAGTAGCATCATGTTGTCTCCTAGGCTTCTTAGCCTTTACAGTACCGCCATCACTTATCCTAGAATCTACTCTAGGTCCAGTTATATGATTTACCCTAAATGAAGGGTTCCGAAAATAGGCTTTATTCCGTTCAGACAATCCTGCCTGGGCCTTCTTTATATTTACTGAACTCATTAACCTCTGATTACTCGAATCCAAATAACCGTTCCAGGCTTTTCGAGCAGCTAAGAGGCTTTTATCATCACACACTTCGGATCCATCTTGATGCCTACACTTTTCACCTTTTTCTTTCTTTTCTATACTTAGAAAAGCCATCTTATCTGTTACACCAACCGGCTTCTTACTAGGACACGCATCAAGAGGTTTTACATCGTTACGGTCACATACTCGTCCTTCATCAGCGTATGCTTTCGTGATATAATTGACGACTCTCTTATCTTCCGGGCGAACGTTAGATAGAAACGAAGAATCCTCATGTCTCGCACGCAGACCACTAGTAGCTTCCGTATTATGTCCTGTTTTAGCCCGATAAGCTAATCTTCCAAACCTACTACTAGCTATCTTAGCGCAAGACATAATAAATTCCGTCAACTCATTGAAATTAGGCTCTCTCTCCTCTTCGTCCCACTTGATTCACAGCTCTGCCCACTGGGCTTGCATTCGACGAGGTAAGAGCCTGACTATTCGTTCTAAAGTAACCAAGGAATTAAGTTCCGTTGTGCAATTTAGCTGTTCTAAAGTTAAAGCAGCATTCTGCATTTTAATAGCCAAATTCGTCAATAATTCAGGATCATTAAAATCTGCGTTCCCAGTTCTAAATAAGTCCTCTAAGGTTTCTCGGGCTATTACATGCGACTGTCCAAAGAGCTGTTTTAAAATGGCCTTAGCTCTCTTATATCCTGCTTGTGGATCCATAATAATACAGCCTTCAATCGCATTTTTTGCTTTTCCCTTACAATAATGAATTAAATATAATAAACGAACTTGGTCATCTTTTATTCTGGGTTCTATAAACGTTTCTATTTGGCGCATAAACCTAAAGTAGTCGCGAGACTTCCCATCAAAAAATGAAAGTTCAACCTTAGGTAGTTCTAAACCTACTATCGGTGTCTTAAGTATCTGATCGGTCTCTGGTACCTTAGAACTCTCACTTAATCCTGGTTCCTTAATGCCTGCCAAAGGTGACTTACAATAATAAGTATCAGACATAACATCAGTGTTATCGGAGTGGTTACCCATTAAAAAAGTATCAATAACGACTTGCTTAGCTTTTCGGGATCCGTCAAGCTCTTCCACCCTCCCCGTGTTTGATTTCTTGCGACTTGACATTATAAGTGAAGTTCAACGGAAGATAAATAACAAATACAAAATATAGGAATTCCACAGATAAGTTCAATCAGAGATGTCCAAATCAAAAATTCGTCATCAAAGACACAATTCGAATATGAAAATACGATAAATAATCCAAAATTCTTCTTTCAAGAAAGTTTAGTGTGATAAACGATTAAATTTCCAAATGTTTCTTTATAATTCTTAATAATCCAACTGTAATTGGTCTTCTAATCAAAAGTAATAGATAATTCCAGAATATAAATGTTCTTAGGAATAATTCCAGACAGTAAATGGACTGGTTTCCAAAATTTCGTTAGACTGTAATTGGATTTTCTACCGTGACAGTTCAATTCGATTCCAATAGACGTATGTCGGACGCACTTGCCGATTTATAATATAAAACACAATAATTCTAGGGGGAAATGGTCTATTAATAGATAATAAATGGAAATACAAACAATACCTAACGAAATTTACGCCTTCCAATTCAAAATTACTCTGAATGAGTATCAAGGTTCCGAGGTCTAGGTGAACTCCTATACTGCACGATATTAATCCAAAAATGTGGCGGTAGCCATATTATATCAAATTTAAACAACATATGTACAGTTCAGAAGCAAACATAAAAACTTCAATATAAGTACAAAATATAGAAAGAATAACAATATACAATGATAAAATCTCAAATTGGAATCAAATAAAATACCAAAAATGTCCACAGAAAAAGTCCGTCATGTCATAACAAAAATATGTAAACATGGAGGGATTTTCCAAAACACAAAACATTCAAAAAGGATTCTACACCATTATTAATTGGGAGATCCGTGGATGCTGCTTCGATGTTGGGTGGGTTCAGTGGAGCTGGTCGATTCAGGAGTTCCTGAAAGTGCTCTATCCATCTATTTCGCTGTTCTTTAGTGTTGCTGATTACTTTGTCTTCCTTGCTTTTCACTGGTCGTTCTGGTTTACGATAGTTTCCGGCGAGCTTCTTTGTTGTATCGTACAATTGTCTCAGGTTTCCTTCTCTTGCAGCCTTTTCCGCCGTCATTGCTAGATCTTCCACATATTTTCGTTTGTCAGCTCTGATGCTCTTCATGACCAGAGTATAACAGCAGTTCCCCTGAAGCTAGTCTCAGTTGTCCTACCTGTGTCCAATGCGTCTCACTGATGCCGAGAACCTCGAGGTTGTATCTTCTCATTTCTGCCGCAACTTGAAATAGTCTTTTAGTCTCCCACAATGTTGGAACGTTCCATGTACCTAAAAGAATGGTTGCTATGGTAGCCCCGAAGGTTCTACTGGCGGAGTTGTCGTGAACCATAGGTAGGAATAATAAAGCCATTCTCAGCGCATAGCCGAAGCATAGTGGCTTGAGACTTACAGTTACCGATTGGTACGACAGAAAATGGGGCACCTGTGTCTACTAAACACCTAGCGTTAGTGCGCAAAATAGGCGGCCAATCTGAGGTGAGGGACCGACGAGTACGGTAGCATTTACTCTCCGGCTCAGGAGTTTCCCAGCTTGTATGGGAAAGGGGCTCCACAATGGCGGGCGCCGCACTTGAAGTTATAGTGGAACGAGCATAAACCCATACTCGCTTCCGTAGCCGCCTTTTGGCGTGGCTTGGAAGATGCCCACTTGGGGCTAGTGCTTGCAGCCTTACGTGATCGTAATCTGGCTTGGTGGACACCGAAGCAACCCAGTAGCTATCTCGCGTGCTAGTCCTCGCTAAAAATTTGTCTGCTTTGAGGGCAACCTCGGTAAGTAGTGTGTCCTCAAGCAGAGCTGTGATCGTAGGCTGAATATGGGCTGGTAGGGACTCGAGCAACGATTCTTCCACTATCTCAGAATTGACTGTCGTAGGTCCTGGCGAAGAGTGCAGGCGTGTGAGGTAGTGGCTCGGCTTAGCACCACACACGGGCAGACGTGCTAATAAAGTTCTCAAAAGTTCCTCCCTCGATGGGAGGAATTGTATGAGAATTGCTTCCTTGAGACGATCGTAGACGTCGGGTACGTTAGAAGTGAGGACGACCTCAAGGACAGCAGCTTTGTGTTCCCGAGGTAAAGACTTTAGGGTACAGGTATATGACTGCCGATGGTTCTTAATGTGGCAGATCTCGAATTGAGCATCCAGTGCAGCAAACCAGACTTCTAACTCGTGGGGAATAAAAGAAGCTGCCCGGAAATTAATAACCTGTAATTAGGAAGATCTAGAAACAGATCAAAGGAATAATAACTTCAGTATGTCATGAGGTTCTGGATCACAGCAACCACCATCACAAGGAATGCAACTCTGTTGATACTCCGGATAATATTCAAGAATGGAACAAAAGGAAGATAGCAATCATCATAAGCCGAAAAAGAGCAGAGAAAACTAAGGCACAAGCTGAATACACAGAATCAAAACAGTGAATGAAGAGGAGCATCAGAGCTGATAAGCGGAAGTATGAGCAAGACCTAGTAATGATAGCAGGAAAAGCTACAAGAAAAGAACATATGAGACGATCGGTCAAGAACAAGGAAGGTAAAGCAATCATCGAAATTGCAGAACAGCGAGACAGGTGTGTAGGGTACTTTGAAGAATTGTTGAATAGACCAGCCACAATCAACCCACCCACCCAACATCGAAGCGGCACATACGGACCTCGCAATCAAGGTTGACCCACCAACAATTGGAGAAATCGGCATGGCCATCAGACAGATCAACAGAGGCAAAGCAACAAGACCAGATATCATTACAGCTGAGACACTGAAACCAGACATCGCAGTAACTGCAAATACGTTCCACGCTCTTTTAACAGAGCGTAATGAATATTGTTCATGAATCTTAATTGGAGTTATTTATGATAATTGGTTGCCTATGAATAAATAGGCATCGAGAAATTTATTGAGTAGATACGTGGTAGAAGTAACTGTCCATTGTTGACCGTTGGTTTTGGAGTCCGAAGAACACAAATGTGAGAACAAACGATGAAATAATGTTCCGAATTACTAGAAAAGAGAGATTAATTGTGATCAGGCGGTTACTTTTGTACAGGTGGGATTACAAATTCAGAGATTATTCTATATGTGGCATACAGAATGCTTTCCGTTACTGATGTCGTCTTGAAACATTATTCAAATCCAGCTAGTGGCATTCAGACGAGATGAGCTGGCACTCACTATACACCTATAGTGTAAGGCAGTACGAAACAGGCACCGATATTCGTTGAAAATTGACAAGCTGTTTTTTGAAAGCAGCATTCAGACAAACAGGCAAGTGGACAAACCACCGAGAACAAAGTACTAGGTTTGATATCTAACATTTTATTCAATTATCACTGGACAAATATTGAAAAGTGTAGAGATTGTCCTTGAACACATTGTGTGCATTCACCTCATGCCTTCACTGATTTTCTCTTGTCTAAAAAACAAATGAAACAAACATAAATTTGGTGAGATAGTCAGTGAATAAACACTGACACATACACACAGATAGACGGTAAATCGTGCAATCATACATCATGACATGAGCTGGATGATTTGAGTGTGGAGAGTGATGCATGACAGTTAGCAGACTTACCTTGTTGTGGAGGTTGGGATTTTTTGGCAAGTGTTGGAGCATTAGGACCTGGAATGAAGTGAAACGACAGCTGTTTGTTAATCAGAATCTCAGTAGATTGCAACGATCAGTAGTGGGTGAGTGGGTGAGTGGGTGAAACGGAACAGATGCGTGTTGGCATTCGATGAGAGAGTATGAAAATGGACAGTGTTGTGAGGTTTAGTGAATGGATGAGTTACTGATTGAGCATATTGTCTGACTGTGAGAGTGAGTGCGTAAGTGAGTGAGTGAGTGAGTGAGTGAGTGAGTGAGTGAGAGTGTATGAGTACGTGTTTGTGGAGGAATGATCGGTGTGTTGTACTGCTGGAGACAATTGAAATAAACCAACAGAAAGAATAGATGTAGTTGGTGTAATGACTTACTGCGTCCACGTGGTGGTGATCTGGATGGGTTTATTGGATTCGGCTTTTTTCCCGATGGTTTGGTTTGTGCGGTTTGCTTGACGGTGGTAGCCATATCTGTGAGATAGAATGAAAGTACCTGTGTATTGTCCACGGTGTTAACTCAGACACACGCGATTCTAGTGATACGCACTTGAGAAGCATGCTGAGAGAAAGTTCAATGGGCACCGACTGCATGATTGTTTGAAGGGAATTTCAGTATTGACTGCAGATACATCACAAGAAGTGGAAGAGAGTGAGAGATATGTGAGTGGATGTGAATGGATGAGTGTTCAGTTGAAAGACGACTCTGTTGTCGAAAAGCTATGAGCGATGTTGCTGGGTACTGATTTTGATGAAGATGATAATGATGATGGTGACGATATTTATAGTGATGATGATGCTGCTGCTACTCTTGATGGTAATGATGGTGATAATGACGAATATAGTTAACAAGAGTGATGAGGACGAGTATAGTAAACGAGAGTGATGAAGAGGATTAAGGAGATAGTGTTTGGACAATCAACACAACAAATGAGGTGAGTGGTGTGAGTTGTGGTTGAACAGTGAGTGAATGAACTGACCTGGTTTTGCGCGTGCTGCCGCAGATTTTCGTGTGACTGTTGCAGCTGGTTGTTTATTGGTTGATCCGGCTGTGGCTGCAGACGTGGTATCTGTGTACGAAAACAGTAACGAAACAATATGTTGGTGGTTAAATTCGTGTTCATTTGTAGCAATCTCACTCAGTTCGATTGTTCATGATGCGTGTATAGATGTGCAACTGACATGACGATTGTTAACTGACTGACTGACTGACTGGCTAACTATGTGACCAGTGAATAATAGTAGAGGATAGTGAGTAGGGATTGTGATGTTCTCCTGTGGCGAGTAAAACGATGGTCGTACGATTGTCATCTGCGAAACACACAATGATGCTCGATGCTTCTAACCACATGGTTTGAATTGTGTCAGTAGACTGTGATTGAATGCACAGTTGTATGGATGAGTGGATGAAGTGGTGGTGGATGAGAGAATGGATGAATGAATGAACGAATGTGTGAGTTAACAGGTGAACGAGTGAATCGATGGCGTGATGGATGCACGGAGAGACGGACAGACGTCTGGTTGGATGGATGGATGGATGGATGGATGGATGATGGATGGATGGATGGATGGATGGATGGATGGATGGATGGATGGATGGGTGAGTGGATTGATGAAGGAATGAACGAGTGAAAGTCGACTGCGTCCGTTTGGATATGTATCAGAGACTCACCTCCGTCACAGTGCACCACATCCAGGTAGTTCGAAGCGATGGTGAAAATCAATACTGCGACCTGTGTGAGAGAGGGAGAGAGAGGAACGAAGAGGGAGAAAGAGCGATTTAGTCGATAAGTCGAATGAATGCCTTACCAATGTTGTTTGCATTTTTACGTTCAGTGTGTTCTGATGTTCGAGTGAGTTGTGCACTTCAATTTATATGCTTGTGGAGTTGTCGATTTCTCGGTCACCTGATCGAACGGAACGTTGCCTTGCAGAAATGAATACTAGCAATGTGACGTGTGGTCGATCGAAGGAAGTGTCACGTTACTTCAGCTGATTGAAGCGTTCAATGAAGTGAATTCACGTGGAAAGTGGCAGAATGTGAGGTTCGTTTGATTGTTTGTCTGTTTGTCTTGTTGGGGTTCTGTGTGTAGGGAGGTCGATGTCAGGTAAGGAGATTGGGATCGAGATTACTCAACAGTGTCAATTCATTGTGAATTGAAATGGTAATGATGCACTCCGTTCCGTGGTTAGAACTGTGAGTTAGTTAGTTAGTTAGTAAGTTTGATGTACTCTGAATTAATTCACAGATCTTCGCATCCCATATCACATCACGAACGTGCTCGAGAAATTCAACCTTACAAAATGTACAGCGATCATCACTGCATCATGTGGAATTCGAATTCAGTCATATTTTACTGACTGTGATGCGGAATATATCAGTATTATTCTGTTTTATTCGGTGAACGTCTGCCAAACACTCGTTGGTTGAGCATAAGACGTTGAGAATTCAGGAAATCAATTTAGCAGGGGCTCTACTGTCTTGATCAATAACATCAGAAAGCCAGCATATTTTAACAGAATGATCAAATGAAACTACACATTAGTAAAAACATGTACTTCGTGAATCAGCATGGCTCCATATATGCTGCAAAATCCACTTTCATTTATTTCACTATTGATACAGGCAGTTTGGAGTCAATGATTTCATTCAAAACTCAACAATTTGAAATGTCAACGTTGTAGCTGAATCACAGAAGTTTTCAGCGTGACATGCTCCTATTGTTTCTCCTATGAATTGTGATGACAAACTCCCAGAGTATGTGGTGATTACAAAATAATAGCATTGGGCTCTCTCGAAGTGAGATCTTTAACTTCGTGAAATCGATTTCATTGATCTACATGCCTATTAAAAATGACATATGACAGATGACACTCACTTTTTCAGTACAGTGACATCTCGTATTACCAGTAACGATTTATTGAATACAAATTTTCATTTGGTTCATCGTGAAATCAAGAGGTTTGCAAGCATATAAATTCTAAAGCACAAGTCACTGAGACATCAGAAGTCAGTGAGCGTAAAAATGCAAAGAACTTTGGTGAGGCACTGATTCGTGTGACTAACCAAACCACCTCGGTTTTTCCTTCAATTGCAGATAGTGCTGCTCATTTTCAGTGCCGCTGTCTACTATCTGGATGTGGTGAACTGTGATGAGGGTGAGTTGTACGTGAACAGACATGCTTACTTCATTCATTCAACACCTCTCTCACACACTTGTCAAACCAGTAATTATATTTGTCACTGTAGTGTTTTACGATCCAGTTACACATTCCATAAAGTATCATTGGGAGTAGCGAACACCACTGATTTACGAAAACTGTAAATATCAAAACATCCGTTTCTCGTCTGTTAAATCCTACTTAAACTGAATGAAGCTTGTGCTATTTGACGCGTACTAATTGTAGTGGTTTTTCGCTTTTAGACAAAGGTGCAGCCACGACAACTCCCAAAACTGCTGAATCCAAAAACCATGCAAAACCTGAATCCCGTGAGTTCCTTCTGAAAACGTGATTTTCTCAATAGTTAACAGTATGTTTGACTGTGTGGATCAACCTAATGCGAACCAGAATCTTAGGAAAGTATTTTCACTTCGCAAATAGAATGTCATATTTACATGGATATTTTGCACTCAGCTGCATTTGGTTTTTCAGTAGCGAATAATCGTAGTCTCTCAAAGTATTGGTGTAGTTGGCTTCCTCTACATTTACGGCATGAGTGACTGGAAACACGAATAGTTAAATACTTCTTTACATAATCGACATACTATTATTCTCGATGGGACTCATTGCCGTAAATACAGATTGTGCATGGATTACACAATTAGTAAGCGAACAATAATTTGTGGAGTTCAATATAGCAAATCAACTTTGTGATAATTCGAGCATAGAAAATGGATGAATGCTAGATTCCTTGTTATTAGGATCCATTTCCATTGTCGATTGACAAATAACTCATATCTATACTATTTTTCTTGAACAGTTTTCGAACTAATTATAGAGATAGTTTTCTAATATATACTAACAGTGAGTTCGCTGGTGCAGATCTATAATATGAAGTACATTCGTTCGAGGCCGTCTCTCGACAAAATTTCATTCATCTGACTGCATTATTGTTTCGAATAGTCAGCTAACTGATGAGACACTGTAGGCAGCAGATGGATAGATTGAAAGATTACTTAAACAAAGCGTTTTAATTGATGTTTGTGGAGATTATTTAATTTGATTGGTCGTTCATTTCGGTAGAGTACACATTTTGTCTGATTTTATCACCCTTATTCGCCTTCCGCTGCCAAGCGTGATGCAGCGGCGGAAATACCAAAGCAATTATCAAGTGAACGGCCAGCTCCAAAAACCAGATCACCATGATAAAGTAATTCAACAAGAAAAGTGAATTCAACATCCCACTCAGTCACTCATTCCCACTTACATTCGTAATCATTGTAACCTGGTAAACTTGTAGTTGATCGACATGCACCTTGTCATTGTTTTCAGCTTCACATGGTAAGGGGAAACCTAGAAGAGACTGGAGGAAAGTGTATGGTAAGTCTGGAGGTGCTCATTTATCATTTCGTGATCTAAAATAAGATGACTGTTGATTAAATACTTCTATGTTCACTAGCAGTGATCAACTATGTGACTAATCATCCTCTCATGTGGTTGTGTTTCTTCACAATCCGTTCTCCGTCCAAATCTCTGTGTAATGCTGTACACTGAAGAATTACTGTTCTTTATTCACTTCGCCATGTCCAACCTCTTACACAGAGATAACTTCTCAGACTGTTGGTTGTTCAGTCAGTGTATCAGCACATAAGTTTATTCATGAGTATTTACTCATGCACACCTGCTATTGCCAAGTAAATTCGACAGTTGATTACTCTTGCTTTCTGTTTTCTCATCCCCAGGCTTGAAGAAAGCAGAAAAAGAATAAACTGGACGCTGACAATTCGATCGTCATTCGACTTTTAACTTTGAAATTCGCATTTGGCGACAAATAAAAAACTATATTGCTGAACATTGTATTTTACACTTCAATGCTTGTGTGATTGTCGATCTCTATCCGTCTTGTGCTTTCTACTTATGCATGTCTACACCACATTTGAAGAAGATTGTACTGTCTATTGTTACTTGTGTAGAGCTGACAGCGAATTTAGAGTCAGCTGAGATCATTTGTACTTAGTGTTGTGGATGCACAGAACAGTTGAGACCGAGTATTCAATATAATGGAAATATCATTGTACATTTCATGCAACTGAACTCTCACAATAACACACAATAGAATGTATGAGGCTCAAATTAA
>CALYCR020000036.1:0-22029 GCA_944470395.2 Schistosoma turkestanicum | reverse complement strand
ATCATTTAAAATTACTCATATTATTGAGATATAGGTGTGAGAAGTGCACGGTGAAAAGCTGTTATTAACTGTCTGTTGATGAGAGCGCGAAAGATAAAAAGACATTCAACCAGCATCATTTTGATGTTATTTAAATATAGGCATTTTTAAATATGAAACGTTCTTCATTTTTCAATAATCAATCAACATTGTTTGAACTTAATCAGAGTGTGTATATATATCAGTTAGAATATCTTTAAAAGCACAGTTGAACGCAAATCTCTACTTTCCATACAAACTATAAACACAAAATTTCGCACAAACAATATGAATATTGACATTTCATTGACATACCTCTGAGATTAGAAAATTGGTACCGTATACCTAACTAACAAGATTCTTAACATTTTTTCAGCCGTTGAGACCTGAATTAGATCACAAATGGCCCTGTTTAAATAATCGTTCCGCGACACAAGGTTTTTGGTAAGAGGCAAAATTGTTCGTCAACATTTTGCACTGTTGTCAGATTTTCATAATATCAAGTCATTATTTCACTTGTCTCCTCTGTTTCAGTGTTGTTTACAGAAATATTCAACTGTCACGTTAGAAAACCAATGATGTTGTAAATGTCTGTCTGCACACTGTCAGAAAAGGAACACAGATATTGAAGGCATACAATAAGGTCATCAAATATTTTGAAACACATGAGTTTTTAGTAAGCTCATGGGAAAATCATTCATCACAGTATTCAAAAATATACCAGACGTTTTGAATACACACTTGACTGTCAATTCAAAAATATAATTGGTCAACGCATATCTCGTTTGACGGTTTAAATCTGATCATTTAAAATCCGTTTGCCTTGTCATGCGTAAGTAGACTGACTAGCGAAGAAAAACTGAACATATCAAGTGACTCACGTGAGTCATCTCTAACTGATAGGAACGAATATGCTGTTATTTACGAGGCAAAAGCTGCTGTATTCCAACGATCTGAGATTCACTTTGTTATTCAAGTCTAGGATGTCTAATAATGCAGCAGGTATCCGATAACGTACGTCAAATACGGGCAACAAATTTCACAGATGTCGCCAAAATATCTAGTTATTTGTCTGCACTCACTGACTGAGCTCACCTAATTGTGAACATGATTTGCATCTGTCACCTTATTTTAATAGCACAAGCTCAATTCAATATTCATCAACACAAGCATTTTCATTATCGCTAAAATGTTCTAAATCAGTTAGTTTTTTTGTATAGTTTGGCAAACAGTGATTTGTTATTTTCATTTCAAATTGCTAGGAGTTTTTGAAATTTTGAATTTGAGTATCCACATTTAAAGAATTAGGTCACCTCGAAGATTTCTAGTCGATACGAAAATGTATTTGCATCGAATTGATTTTGAATTCAGTTCAATTCATCGACAAGTCTAATGACTTTTATTCAAAATTTGTTTTCATTATATCACTCATATTTGTGTATGATGATAATTATATATACTGAGTTGATTTTGCGTGGAGGACTGAATAATTTACTTATGTGTTGAATATTAGGAAAAGTGAATTTAGAAAACACGGGCAGTGTGCAGTTCAAGATCCTCAAATCGGAAGCGTCTATGGTTTCTTCAAGAAGGCTCTTGATCTTTTGAACAGAACAGATCTATACAAGTATGTGATTTCATTACTACTATCATGAATTGCATTAATTCCGTGGGTAATTTATTCAATTACCGATTGTGACGTGAAGTTATTCTCTTGTTATTTAGGCTATAACTAACCATTCTTCAGTAAGAATAATAATATCTAATATAATTCAATTATATATTTCAATCTAACTACGGAAGATGATTACATTTTACAAATCATCTTGATACAAGTCTCTGTTACTTTGTGAGCCATTTTCAAGTTGGAAAGATCTGAATGTCGATAAATGGCTAGAAATAACTGACTTTTTACAATTTGATAAAAAGCAGGAACAAATGTTTGATCTGCTTATTTCTCACATACAAATCTTTTGATACATTTGATTTACTTCATTACAGCACACTAGGACGCTATAACATCGTTCCCAGTAATCAAACATTATATAATGTAAGTGAATTTGCAAAAATTTAGATTTTTCAATTCAACTTTAAATGGTGTAAAGTGAACATTGGTGCTTCATTATTATTTATTAGGTTATAATTACTTATGACATCTTGTTGTTTGTAATGTGTTCTAGGAATGGCTGAAAAGATTTGAACGATCGTCATCCGCGTGAGATGATACTTAATCAAATTCATGTGTTTACCCTGTCATCTCAATCGCTATTTACCACTTGTTTTTTCTAGTAACCTCATATCTTCTTCGTTCACGAAGCTCAATGTCATTGATTCTGTCGTAAACATTCAATAGTTCTACGCTTGTTATCGTAGGAGAACATGAAACCGTAGTTCAATAATTCTTTACTCGCATCATTCGTCATTTATGGACCTGTCCATTTTATTCATTCAACATCTACTAGACAGTTTGTGTCAGTTCTGACCAGAATAGACCTTATGAACTTTATCAAAATCATGCGTTTAAGTAATTTCAAAGTAATAATTCAGCAAAAATATATACTGTCAATTGATTGAAAATTATTACATCAATTATAATTTAAATTTATTTACCCAGCAAACCTACTTCCAAAACGTAATGAAGAGAGAATACGGTTTTCCAGCTGTGTTAATCTGCAGGCAAGGACGCGGTAAAGTAAGTTCTACTCTCAAATTTATTTGGCTTCATTCTACGTTAATACATTTTAATTTGTGTGCTCAAGTGTGAGATAAGGTTAAAATGGCCAGCCAATATTTGCAAAATAAACGATATGTCTGTTTTCTTTGAAAAACTGTTAGGAATAAAATTTCTGTTTAGTTTTGTATGATAATTTATAAAATAAGTGTTTAGTTTTTATCTTTTTTTACAAGCATTTGCAATAATGTTTCACTCTATGATTTCTCAAACGTTTACCAGGGTGTCAGTCATTACAACTTGGAGGAAGTACGTTTTTGTATGAACAGATCATTTGCATATATTAACTGCAGATCATACGGCATCTGTCCGGAAGAATTCTATTTTCTACCGTTCTTCAATGAATCCGAACTAATTAATGTATCAAGGAGACATAGATGGAGGCCGACCAGGAAACGATATACAAAGAGTAAAATGAAGAGTAGAAAACCTTGATTTGAACTTTGCCATAGATCGAACGAAAAATAATTTCTAACAAAAAAATGAATAGATTCCAAATGTTCAATTCATCATAATTTTAAATAACAGTGCTATTTCGTCTATTATCTTACGTTCTTTCGCAAGAATAAAATTTGAGACATTAAAGTAAATGAAGAATAGAAAAGATTTCGTTTCGCTTATTCTTGTTGCGTCGCCTCCAGTGAACTGAAAATTATCCCATTCGCTTTCGCACTAGGAAGAAATATTCATTCAGATCAATTTCAAATTAATCCATTTGACTTGTTCCTTGTTTGTTCCTGAGGTTCATTCGCTACATGATTCGCAAACAGATTACGTGAATAAAATTACTGCTCAATAACAAAATTCAAGTGTTTTTATTCATAAATCCATGAATGTCGGAACAGTGTGTCATACACGATAGTAAAATTGTAAATTTACATATTATTTCATTTGCGATAATTACTAGGAATATCAAACATATATTCAAAAATATCTTTACAATTGAGCCATCCATTTACACTGACATATTAGTTTTGATTCAGGCGAGAGATTTCCACCTAAACCATATTTCGGTGCGACAATTATCACGTTATTTTATCGCAAAATATTGAAGTTATATGCGAATCACCTGTGAGCAGCAGCCTCCATTTGATGAACTATATCTACACATAGAATTATCAGTTTACACTGCAACATAAGACATTTTACTAGCGTGCTCGTTACATTAAAATGCGTTTATGCAAGAAAATTGGTGTGATGAGGTAATGCAAGTGGTTTGTTGTGATTCACCACTCAGTTACCTCAATAAATCCTATTATACAAGTCAGCTACGAGATCATTATTTAGTGCTGTAAAAACGTGACTTGATATATCTGCATATACCATATTGAGAAAACAACACGAATTCTAATTTCTTATTCAGAAGAAGAAAACATTTCGACTTAAAGAAGAAATATGAGCCACACTGACATATCTGTTTTGAATCAAGCGATATATATATATATATATATATATATATATATATATATATATATAGATATATATGTATATGAAGGTATTTTCCGGAAAGAAAACATTCAATTTAGATTCTTAACATAGTTAGGATATATTTTGAATGACCGATTAGAAAACATATCCATAAAATTTGATTTTAAATTGTCTACAAGATACATGTGTGAAATCAGTTAAACAAATAACATCAAAATCGTGAATATGAGCAATTTCTGATTGCATTCTTTGTTCTCAGCTTACTTATTTTACACTTGCTACTCCTATGGAAACAGCTTTGAACATCTTTTCACTGTTCTAAAAATTTTTACTTCATCTTCCACAAGGCTTTCTATATTTACATGAGTAACGTCTTTTTTGACATTCATTCACTTTCTTTTACCTTGAGAATTCACAATGAGTGTTTTTCAGGTAACCTAGATGTGGGCTTCGCTCAGTGTGTATCCACGACTTCCAAAGCTTTTGCAGTTGCGGTCTCAAACTAAATGCCAAGGTCTCGTCTTTCTACGATCTTGCGAACTGCAGTAGCCGCGTTCTGTTCACAGGCTGCTTACTGCACATCTAAATTCTCAAACATCTGAGTGCCAGTGTGCAGTAATTTTTTTCTGTCAAACATTCTGAATGTTAGTGATGATTGAATTTATAAACCGAAAATAATATTTACTTCTGCAGACATTTTGCGAATGTTTTATACAACAAAGTATATCTGAACTCGTTTGACATAAAAGATTTGAGTTCTCTGTCGATTTCGTTCGTAAATTTAAACTGAAATGATCGCTTTATCTTACTCCAAAATCATTAAATGACGTTTACATATGATGAATGTTATTGATTGAATGATTGACCAAGCAGAAATGGAAATGTCTACTGAACCGCACTAAAGCACCATCATTTATAATAATTTTCGTCTCCGTAGCACCAGTTCCTATCAATCGTCAGAGTTCAAACAATAATACAAACATTAACGACGTTTACCTTTTGTAATGACAGACTCATTGATTCTGCCTAATTCTAGCATCTTCTAGAGATCTTCTCATGAGCTTTTCAACTCCTCTCGACATAGATTGTTTAATTACGTTTGACAGAATACGTTTGACCATATATACCGTCAACAAATCTAGTAAACATATTGAGTAAACGTATTTTATCAATATATTTCTGAGGTATGATACGTAATTTGTATCTATTACTTAATATTCCTAATAATTTAACATCATTAGAACATAAGCCATCACTCTCAAACCTAATCTCTACTCAACCTTTATTTCCAGTCCTATTAATTCTTCGATTCTTCTTCACGTGACCGTAATCGATTCTCGGCTTGATGGAATTTCGCTCAAATTACTTCCTACTGCAGATAATGTGTCTCGTTTCAACATCACAGGATGTTTCAAAAGCTATTGTCTGTTTTCTCTCGCTAGTTCGCATGTGTGTACTGAGTAGCCGTTAGTCAACCATGTTGTCGTTCAAAAACCAGCAACAATGTGGTAGAGGCCGGCTGATATATAGAGTGCTGACACTTTTCCGTATCAGGTGGTCGGGACATGTGTTGCCTGTGCTTCACGACAAGCCTGAGTTAACAATATTTTGCGAAGTAGGAATAGGTCGGAATTAGTTCAGGAGATGACAAGCCAACACATGACATAAATCCATGAAGTCGCTGTAAACAAAACTGAGTCATGGCTCGAGACTGTAAAATGGTGTGACTGAAAACTGATCCCTATAAATAAATCCCTATGTTATCTAAAATACAAATACTCTCAGTCATACCCTTCATCTTTCTATATCAAGTGCTTACAGGTTTCATGAATCGAACAACGAGAGAACTGAATTATGAAGTGAGGCCAGTGGAAGGATATTCAAAATCATTCCAGTTAAGATATATTTTTACGACTGCTTTTAAAATATTTCCATGAAATTTTACTTCAAAAGGCCCACAAGATATCTATGATCATAAGATTACTAATTGGGATCTAAATTACAGCAACCAGATAAAGACCACAGCTTCCGAAAAGCAGGGGTAGCGTGTCAGTTTACTGCGTGTTCTTGAGCAAAACATGAACTCTTATTGATAAATACCTTTTTTCCGAACACACCATGAAGCGAAGTGGAGAAGCAGTGAATAAAACGAATGAAGCGACGTGAACTGGAGAATGCTTTGTTCCAACTCCATGGGTTACAATAAGAACGAATGGATGAAGCGGATTGTAGAAGGCTAATGGTCAACTCAGACAGATAGAGTATGACTAAGAATGTATTGTTACACAATATGACATATGACAAGCGAAATGGACATGTACACACATGAATAAAAGCGACGAATGACTGACAAGGCCAAAAGCAAGCGATACAAATGATGTTAACTCATTGGGAAATTCAGAGAAAAACATTAAAGCGAAAAGGATGAGTCAGCCTGTAGGCGTACGCAATGCTCAGTCATACAAGCTCAAACAAACCAGATAGCTCAAACCAGATGGTTGATAATCTATCATTAAGCTAAGGATATAGTAGTAGAAAAGAAAGTATTGATCAAATATGCCTATATGTTGATAATCTCATTGTTCGACAATATCATCAGAATGTTGAAATTGAGAAAAACAGTACGTATTAGAATCAGAAAGAGTCAAATAAGCATTGTTCTTAGCTGACTTCCCTTCAGCTCACTTCAAATTTCGTGAAAACATGAAAATATGTGACAATTTATGTCATATTTGTTAGACAGATATTATGATTTACAAACAAGGTAGTGAAACATTAGTGTCGTACCTATCCGTTTAGTTGAGGCACATGTAAAGGCTTACCTTATTTTGGATAGCTTCCTCTCCAACGTGGAACTTACTGATATCTGAAAACGTAACTGCATTCTTCAAAATTTCATTATTATTTTATTCCTACCACATGAGGCTGATATGAAGACGTAAAAGCTTGCAATTAACCTAAAGAAGTCGTAAACGGAGTCTAGAAGGAGTCACATCATTCAAACATACAATTAAACCTGTCAGACGTAGGAAGAATTGTACGAAAAACTTAGTTATTTAGCACGAATCAAATAAATAGTAAGCAAATAAATTACACGGCATATATTGTATTTGCGCACTAGGTAGTGTGACACAAACAACCATTGTGGATTATGCGACACATTTTGTCATCGTATGTTTCTTATGAGCAAATTGAAGTGTTAATTCGAAATTCGAAGAACACGGAATTTCGTCAGAAAAATATTCTCCGCCTGAAACAAAAATGTGAAGTAATTGGTTTTCCCATCGAATGCTCCGTAAAAGTACCTACACAGCAATCTACCAATAGCCAAATACTCACAGCCTATGTACACCTTACTCTCTATGTGTTGACGTCATCACCAAACAAGTTTGTCAATCAAAGATTCAAAGCCGAATAATTGCAACGTTTCAAACATATAATGAATTCTGTTGGCAGTTGCTGAAGAGAATTACCGGGTTTCAGTCTCTGAAAGATGTTCTCCACTTCTTCATATTCTTCCGTACTTTCGTGATTAAAAAAAACTGCATAAATACAGATACATTCGACAAATAAGGTACTTTATTTGCGACGGAAAATGACACAAGCTAATTTGTATAAATAGGCACTAACTTGTGTGCCGTCTGATTTTACCCAAAGGCAATCTGTCAATGAAAATTCTTTATTGGTTAATCGAAGTTAAATGGATTTAGCTTGATGTGCAATACATTTTAAACAAACATTAATTTCGGTTAGATTTTTCAGTTGGTTCCATCATAACATTTCCGTATGTTGTCACTATCTTCTCAGACACACCGGAGAGTCGAAGAAACCATCACATTATTTTTCTATTCATGCTATCAAATGCCTCAGTCAGTCAGTTGCAACGTAGAACTTCGTACGTAAATACATCAGTTCATGTCGCCATACCACATCAGCACAGAGATATAATTGTCAATTTAAATCCAATAGTAGAAGAGGTAGTAAAGGTATTAGAAGTAATCGGAGAGGTTAGAATTAGAAGATATTATTCACGAAGTATGATTCAATGAGATAAGTTTAGAAAGTAAAAACTAGAGGTGTTGAAGAACTCAGAAGATAAGAAATTGAGGGAACACAAATAATAAATGCACCGGCGCCATTGCGAACGATTTTGAGCCCTGTCATTCAAGGTCTCTAACCATCGATTATTATCATCTCGCGGACCCCAACCAGGTAGTCGACAATTACCAACATGGCTAAGTCCACTCGTCAATGACTTCATGGATTTCTGCCATGTTTTGGTCTGGCCGCCCCTAGCTTTCTTCCAACCTATTCCTACACTACAAAACAAAGCTCGAAGAGGGAGTCGGTGGTTCGGCATACGCAACACGTGTCCCAACCATTTCAACTGATGAAGTTTCGCCACTTCATCGATTGATCTGCCCTTCCTAACTAGTAACCGTTTCCTAATAACAGCCTTGCTCACTCGGGTGTCCCACGGTATACGAGCAATGCTTTGAAGACGTCTATGATCGGAAACGAATAACCGACGAGTATCTTCTACTCTCATTGGCCATGTTTCACAGCCATAAAGTAAGACGGAGCGAACCACTGCGCAGTTCACTCGTCCTTTAGTCAGCAAACGGATATCTCGCCTACACCATAAGTGACGCAGGTTGGCAAAAGCCAATCGAGTCTTCTTTATCCGTGCCGAGATTTCGTAAGTCACCAGGCCATCGGCACTGATGAGACTCCCAAGATAAGTGAAGCGTTCTACACGTTCGACCACTTCACTCCCTATCACTAGTTCAGGTGCCGATGAAACCCAATCTTGAAGCAACATTTTGCATTTCGAGGGGGAAAACCGCATCCCGAACATGCTTGCATTGTTGCTTAGGGTAGTCAGAAGACCCTGCATTTTGTCAGCGTCTTCACCAAGTAGGACAATGTCATCGGCATATTCTAAGTCAATAAGCCAGCCACCTGGTAAATGGTCTACTCCAGAAAATTCAGACGAGGATAAGGTTATTTCTAGGAGCATGTCTATGATAAAATTAAACAAGAATGAAGAAAGTGTACATCCCTGACGGACACCAATTGAAGTAGAGAATTCCGGTGACAGTTCGCAATAGGCTCTCACTCGACCAGTGGCGTTTGAGTAGAGAGCTTGTATGAGGTTAATGTACTTATTTGGTACACCTTTCAATGACAGACACTGCCACAGAACCTCACGATCCACTGAGTCAAATGCCGCCTTAAGGTTCAGGAAAACAACTATTGTAGGACGCCTAACTGTGTGTCTGTGTTCCAGGACCTGTCGTAGTGTGAAAATGTGGTCTATACAGCCACGTCCGGGTCGAAAACCAGATTGGTTTTCTCGAGTCTGCTCTTCACGAGCTTTCGTTAAGCGTCGAAGTATTATTGAGGCCAATATTTTAGATACAATATTAGTTAGAGTTATTTCCCTGTGATTGTCACAAGAAGATATCTGTCCTTTCTTATGGATTGGGACAATCAGTGATTGAGACCAGTCGGATGGGATTACGTCAAGTTCCCAGATTCTACCTAAGATCTCAGTCAAACTAGCTGCTAAAACTGGACCATCATCCTTAAATATCAGGACCTGCAGCTCGTCCTCGCTTCAGATTTCCTAACGCTTTTTCAACTTTATTAAGACTAGGGGGTCTTACGTCGATTTGTCATTCAGGATGACTGAAGATCGTGGGTAACCGAAGAGTGGCTCGAGGCCAGTTGAACTGATCCCTAAAGTGTTCTGCCCATCAATCCAGTCTCCTGGATTGAGAATAAATAATAGTCCCGTCATTTTCTGAGACAGTCTCACTTACACTAGGATTTCTAATACCAGTTTCCTTGATAAGTCGGAAAGGTTGTCTACTGTTGCCGATCGCCGCTGCCTTTTCCATCGCTTTTGCTTTCGCCACCCACCACTGTTCGCAATCGTTACGTAGGCTTTTTATAAGTCTGCGCCTAAGTTGACTTCGTTCTTCATCATGTTCAGAGCCAGGTGGGATGAGTTTTCGGGCATCCATCAGATCGGTGGATGCTACTGAGATCCACGGTTTCATTCTAGCATTATGTTCAACCTTACTAGCAGATATCACTGCTGTTTCCACAGCCTTTTTGATATCATTCCATCCTGCTTCCGGATGGGAATCGCTTAAATGGTCGCCTAACTGTCTTTCTGGTTGTTCCTGAAATATATTTTTCGCCTTATTATCATCAAGTAAAACCCTAAGAGGCTTTCTTTTGATGTCTTTCCTACGCCCAGTAAGCTTCGAACAAATACGCGCTCGCACTAGGCCATGATCTGAATCTAGACATGTGCTCCAGAACGAGCGACAGTCCTCTATCGAACCCCTCCACCGGCTGCCCACACCGTGGAAGGTTGTTTCTTGAGGAACCGGAAAAGGAAGATAGATTAGTGTTGGTGCGCGACCGCAGAGCCCAAGGGACAACTGCTTGAGGCCAGTCACGCATGGCCTTTTTATCAAATGTTTTTTGAGGATTAGCTCCGTTCTTAAAGGCCCTTATTGGGCACCCTTACCCAAAGAGACGGAAATCCGTGATTTAGGGAAGGTGTGACATTTTAAGGGCCGACCTTTTCTAACCCTTACTTCCTTGTGAGAAGGCAGCATCGCTGCAGATGCTGGTTGTCCGAGGGAAACACCTTACTGCTGCCACACCCCTCTGCAGTCAGCAGTACGACTTCGCCCTCAGACCTTTGGTAGCTGCTTTTAGTCTCATCGTTCTCCAATCGACCTGCCTGGCATGGCAGAACCTTGAGGAACATGTGTTCCAGCCAGTATAGCTCGGTTGGGTCATCACGATAGGCAAGCCCGACCACCACGTCAAGGTAGCAGCTACGGTCGGGTATCAAATGCCTCGAATTGAGTGAATTGTGATGCCTCCGTAGTACCTATACTTGCTGAGATCTCCTTTATTTAGTATTTTGGTCAGATATTCTTCTCTACAATCTGATGGTACTTGTTCCCCATCCAAAATCTTGTTGTAGAGAATGTAAAGTATGTTTGCAGTTGCTTCCACGTCTGCTTTCTTTTCTCTGCTGGAATGTTGTCTGCTTATGATGATTGGCCACTATTGATTTGTGTGATGGCGATAGTCATCTACTCAATCGTAAGTGCGCCAACATTGATTCGGAGGTCCATCCTTCTGTTCTAGCGTTTTTTGACCTCATTCCCAGATCTTTCACATATTTGTGTTTGCCATCTCTGATGATGATGTTGATAACAGCCTTTTTTCTGCTTTCATTACTTTTCGCCGGAGTACCAACAGACAAACAATCCTTGTGATGGTATGTCTTGTAACTTAGAACTTCGTGACAAGGTGAAATGATTGTATCTTTGATCCCTTTCCAATTGTATGATGTTGCTAAGTGTACATCCAGTATTTCATGCAAGTAATGGAACTTCTATTGCAAGCTATCTTGAATTCGTTGAGTTTTACGTTATCCTGAAAAAAGGCTAGATCAAACCTGTGAGTTGTTGTCTGCGCTGTTGTCCAGTGCTTTTTTGCGTTTCGTTTTTTTATCGACCAGCAAGTTGTGATATCAGGCTTTATCAGATCTTATCTCGGTTCTCACATCTTCGACAGTCTTACCGATCTTTTTGGTCATACATATATGGTCGATTTGATTCCGGGCAGTGTGGTCTGTTTAAATTAATGTAGCTTTTTGTATGCGTTTGTTTGAAATATTGTGCCGCCGATGACCAGTTTGCTGAACGCAAATAGGTTTGCGAATCTCTCACCGTTTTTGGTTCCTTTCTCTCAGTCCATGTCGTCCCATGATGTCTTCAGATCCAGTTTTGTCCTTGCCGAACTTGGCATTCAAGGCTACCGTCAGAATAGTCAAATCCTTGGTTTCCGAAGAATTGATCGTTAACGTCGTTAATGTGACCGTTTGAGGTGCATGTCATTGGATAACGTTCCTTGTAATGTCCTCTTTCTTTGTTTTGAAGGATGCTCTATTGATCGGGAGTCCATAAGATTACAATGCTATAAATGCCTTTCGTGCATGTTTGGACAGTGTCAGTGCAACTCCTCGTGTATGTGAAGCATTTTACTTTCATGATCAGAGAATATTAGCAGTTCCACTGAAGCTAGTCTCAGTTGTCCTACCTGTATCCAATGCGTTTCACTGATGCTTGCATCTAAAGTTTGTATCTTTTCATTTCTGATGCAACTTGAAATAGTCTTTCAGCTCCTCACAATGTACGAACGTTCCATATAACTAAAAGAATTATTGCTCCGGTTGTTAAAAGAGGCGTATGCCCCTTGACTTTTCAAAGGAATTTGGCTCACATCACGCGACGTCAAAATTCTTCTCACAAATACCAGAGCAGAGTTGAAGTAGTTCGAAGTATTAATTCTGGTGAGCGTTTATGTTTATGTTAGATTTGTTAGACGGATGTTATGACATGAAAACAGGATACTGTAACGGTAATATCCGAACTATCAGTTCGGTAATGATGACCTACGAATCAATCACGTAATTCTCGGTTATTTCTCTACCATATCTAGGTTACCTCGATATGATTATTTAGTCTATCCATACTGCTTTCTATCGCGTTTGAATTATTTGTTCGTCAAACATGCTCTGCGGAGAATGACACAAACCATAATGGAGAATTATGCAGCTGAATTGGACATTGTTTTTGTCTAATTACCAAGTTTTATTGTCAGTGGGAAAAAACTGAATTGAATATCTTCAGTTACATATTCTGAATGTCATCATTCACCATGTGCTTTCCAATCGGTACGGTTTTTGAAATCGATTCAATCTTTTATTCACTCCATTGTCTACGTTAAACACCATAACTCAGTCAACTATTCTGATTGGATTAACGCATCAGAAACTTTTCACTCTATGGTTATGATAATGCGCGTTTTTAAACCTGTAACCACGAAAAAGTATGCATGGGTACTGCAAGATAGTAACGTTTGAACATTCGTGCAGATTTGACGAATCATTCTCATGTATTTATCTAGTGAATTGACGAGTCATTTTTCAAGTACTCTTTCTGAATGGATTATATGGAACAGACCACGAAATGTCCTGCTATATTCAAAATTCTCATCGTTTTTATTTATACAAAGTTATGTTTTCATATGAACGTATTCGGTAGTACCTAAGAGTGTTTTCGTAGAAATTATTTTGTTTTTGTTAACCTATATTGCTTTGTTTGAAACAATCTGCAGGAATGTTTTACATTTTAGGATTTGTTTAGCAATTCAAAAGAAATAAAGCGAAATTCACGACTGAAAGTAATGCAGTTTAATAGTTCGAGATACAATGTCTGCGATATAGGTACTGGTATTTCATACTTCAATGTGAGCCTTTATTATCCTTTTCAACAACTTGTACAGTGTGTATTAGAGATGTTCTCATTAACTGTTGTGAGTATAGTGCGCTGATAGCATGTGAAGCATACAACTATCTAAACAAAATAAATCAGCAGCTAACGAATCCATGTTTATGGTAACAATAATCTCTATGGAAAGTGATACTTTTCCTGTTGCCCAGTTACAGCAAGTACAATGAAGCCCAATGAAGTCTTCTTTAAACCGACAAATTATTCAATCATTCATTATTAATTAGCTAATGATGCATATTTAGCGGTGTATTTCATGAAATCAATTGATATGAACGCGCACAATTCATGTTTCAAAAAGTCAACTTATCACAACCGATAAAATTTCTACAATCATCATTAAACAGCACTAATTTCAACGAAATCAATAGATCTGTTTTGTAATATCGACTTTTGCATTGCAACGTCACTACTTTTTTTGTTGAACGTTTAAAAAATTGAATGTGTTTGTGCATGTGTGATTGTTCTCGGTAAATGTAGTCGCATAGAAAGACTGAGAAATTTATATTTATATACATATCTACATATATATATATATATGTATATATATATATATATATATATATAAATATAAAAATATAAACAGCTTCTGCCTAGATGCCTACTTTCCCTAAACAAAAGTAGATGCTAGTTTCACATGTCACCAGATATAAGTGAAGTTACTCACCGAAAAACCACTCACTGCTAAGTCTTTATATCACATTCAGATGTGAGAGTTATCATACGTCACGTTAGAATCAAATATTATTTCATTGAATAATCAAAATTAAACAACATGACAATTAAACAAACTGATAATCACTGACTGAATATAAATTACTTCTTTACTGATATGCATCCTGATATTATTCGTCATTTTGTTATTGCATGAAACTGATTATAACAGGCTAGTGTGGGAAAAAAATTCTTTATTTCTTCACTATGAGAATTCTTATTATTAGTTAGTTTCGCTACTTATACCGATCCCGCATCCTACTCGAATACTTATTGTTCTTATAATTATTCCTGATAGACAATCAAATCGATATCAGTGTATTTTCTATACAATTTTCAGTTTACAATTCTTCTGACTTTGATATACATGTTCGTCATATATTGTTTTAAAGAGCTGAATCTAGTGATGACATAAGAAAAGTTCCAGCATATAACTTTCACTAGTAAATTACTACGACATCAACGTAGAGAATCAATGGTCATCTGACATTTCATCAAATGGATCTACTTGAAATAAATTTTCTGTACTCTAGAAAAATTCAAAGATTTTGATCGGCAGGGAATGGATTTTTCATTCACGAAGGTTCGTAAAGAATTTGCAGTGGTAAGGACTTTACTGCGTAGGCCATCGTCTGTTTAAATTTTTTGTGATTTTATGACGATGAATTAAGTTGATCGGTAATCCTGAATCATTTCACTCTCGGCCAAGATGCCTGGGGTTTTTTATTGGTAAGAAGCAATCACAACACTCCACCCATGTAAACACCTTGCGTGGTTATCTATTGGTGGTTATCGGGATGTATAGTGTGGGACGTTTATTAGAATAAAAAGTATCCATCATCACATAATCATTTAGCCAGAATGCGAACTTGAGACAGATTGCATAAATTGGTGGAATTATTGAGCTATCAATAATATTACTTCGCTTTTACGGGAAATAGTCACTTGGTAATGGATAAAATTGACGTTCGCTGCCTAATATTACTCACATTATTATCTATGGAGAGGTTCAGAAGGCTGATTTCTAGCTGATGCACTCTCACCTTCTCTTTTATTCTTCGCACATAAATATTATTTTCAACAAGCAATTCTTGCTTTTGTAAGTTGGGTTACCACATCTGCTGAATATTTTTTAACTAGTTTTATCGTTCTAACATTTTGTACTAAACACTTTGTCGTAGATTGTGAACACGTGCAAACTTGTACAACGAGATTATGTCACCATGAAATCACCTTGATATTGTATAATTGTAGTTAATCACTCAAAAAAATATAGAGCAATTGTGTGAATTTATTACAGGCGATTGTATACTCTGACCCTACGTGCGTGATTAGATAAATCTTTGATATAATCCAGTTTTGTATGAATATATGTATTCTTATGCGCCATTTATTTTTCATTGATCATAGCACTTGTTGGTAGACAATGCGCGCATTGTAAGTCGATATGCAAGTTACTCCTGTCCTGAGAGATGTAAGTTGTGCATTTTTACTATAAAAAAATGTGAACTTTCAAATTGCATGACTTAACTGCTACATGAATTATGTATTTTGTAATTAAGTTTAATTTTTTTGAAAAACGTGGTCATATTAAAAATAATGTCGTTCGAATCTATCATCTTTTCATGACTACAGCATTTTGATATAAACAAACATGAATGGTCTATAATTTGTGGTGTGTCAAGCATTAAACAAATAAGGGAACTTCCTCATCAATTTTCAGTTTTAGATGAGATTTCAAATACCTTACGTAGTCATTTTTTAATTTGTAATTTGTAGATTCATGTGTTTGATTGTTCCCGCATATAATACATCTGTGATTGTTGGAACGAATTTAAATAATTGTTTTTTTTATTCATGATCGATAAATGAATTGAATAGACTTTATTAAGTTTCCGTAACGTTTACATCCTCAGTTCATTTGACCTGCTTTTGTTCTTAGCATTGTTGAAAAAAATTTCGTTTCATTTTGTTAAGCTATTATATCATTTATTATAATCAAATGAATCCAGCCAATGATGATTTAATATTATGGGTTTAGTAACGGAATTGAATTTGACAAATCGCATGACGCCGATATTACCGTCAACGAACTTGATATTCACAATGATTCTTCAATTGTTATCTGATACGCAACGTCACGAGATCATGAATTTAAAGCAGTTTCTGTGGTTCAGGGTAAGTTCGATTTTTCAGTCTATTACAGTCCTAAATGGCAAAAAGATGAGTTGTGATATGACTTCGAATGTCAGCAAATCTGTCGCAATTCAGAAATGTGAAATCATTACTTTTCCGCATATTTAGCTATCAACAGCTGAAGAGTTTACATCTTTCACTATTCATGGACTATGTTAAGATAATATTTCGATGTTACTTCGGGCGAGTATCTATGCAGTAATAAACGCTTTATATTTGAATGATTAAATGATTTTATTGTACAAGATATCAGAACCTCAGCAAGATTTTTTAATTTTCAAAACGTAAATGAGTGTAAAATAGTCAGCTCATTTGATGAATCTATGGTTAACTGAAGATGTGGAGCGATTCGCTCGTGCACGCATCTACCGAGGTGACATAAACATCCCAGAATTCACATGTATAAGCTGAATAAAATGCAATATATTCAATCATTATAATTATCAGGTGCTGAATAATATAACAGCTATTATTTGTTCTCAAAACACAATAAGGATTTTCAGGAAACTATTTGCTACATTGAAGCTTTTCTTGAAATAATCAAATAAGTTTGAATTTGACAATGGATTCATTTTGTAGGTGAATCATAATTATAGTATACGGTGCATGTGGATCATGTAGGCAACATTTAATAGGAACAACAATTTTGGAAAACTTCAAACTCGGCCGACTACCGTACAGTTCACTAGTACTTTAACCCCGATTTCCTGGTTTGAAAGGCCTTAAATTTGTCCGGACATAACTTTAAATTGCACAGCCACAGTAAAATGCAATCTTCAACTTTGAGATGTGAGTTCAATCTAGTGTTTCCTTAAACAATTACTATTGTCGGACGTCTAAATCTGTGTCTGTGTTGCATTACCTTTCGTAGTGTGAATATGTGGTCTATACAGCCAAGCGCAGGTCTGGAAGCACACTGATTTCCTCAAATCTGCTCTTCACGAGCTCTTGTTAGACGTCTAAGTATAATGGAGGTTAACAATGTAGGAACTATATCATTTAGACTTATTTCCCTATGATTGTCGCAAGAGGAATGTGGTCTTTTCTGGTGGATTGAGACAGTAAGGGATTAACATTAAAGAGAAAAGAATAGTAAGGGCGTAAGCGCAAGCAATGCTCAGTCGTACAAGCCCATACAAACCAGATAATAAAACACCAATGGTACATATGAGTTGTTGCTATTACAAATGGTTCGGCTAAATAAATTACTCGAAAGGGCTTAACCAAGTTAGATGTAAGCGAACTGGAATATATGTGGAGGCACTACAATGGTATTTAATGGGACATCAGCCAATTTAGTGTAGTCAGACTAATCTAAGCCAAGTAAATTTATGTCAGCTGGCTTTATATAACCTATCGCAGTAAATTACGAGTCTCGGATGGCAACTTCACACTTCAATCGTCCAAATAGACGAAGTTATTTACCGCAGGCTCTACGAGGCTCTTATGATGTCCGCAGGCATAGGCTAAACAGTTTAGTTCAATATTTACAAGAGAGGATGGTAACATCTGTGGCGTTATCTAATTGTAATCTGCAGAAATGGCTGTCAACATCGGGAGTAATGAATTTTTTATAACCTGGTGTTGAGCTTTGACAGGCAGATAAAAGGCTGAATGAATTAGTAGCAGCTCTGGAAAAATGCACAACACAGCCAGAAAGAAGCAGGATGATATGTTTTTGTCTTTCGGGGTGAGCTGGAATCTAGTGAACTGGGTGTAACATGGGCAAATATATAATGGTTCTGATTAGGTATGTGCTGCATAAAATTTACATTGAATCGACTGAACTCACTACTCTTTACCATACCGTTGCCTCTCTGTAAAATGCGGAGGCATCGATATTCATTGAAACTGTCATGAGGGCGAGCTTAGGTCCTTAATTCAATCGACACACTACCCGTGTTACTATATCAGTGTACCTTAGGGACTTAAGGCTGTGAATGTTAATTAAGTGATTGAACTGGTTTTCAGATAAAGACTTCACCTGGAGGCCTCCATATTCAGTATTGACGTCGCTCAGGTGCGTCAGTGATCATCATCTTTTTTGATCATTAGATTTAAACGTCGATAACGATCACTAAACAATGATGACTTTTCGCGAAGTGTTGTCTTAATTTCTGGACTATATCTAAGAATAAGCTATCACGTTGGTTAAAGTCTGAACCAACGTGAAGTACTTGTCCAGCTGACTTGCACTGAACGTTTGAATTTGCGGTTGAACTTTCGAAGCATGGTTTTGACTAGTGAAAACAAACTAAGATACATCACTAACTAGAAACTTCATTTTATTTCAGCTATTGCCCAGTTGTCAATAAATTTATCGCGTTGTAAACTGTTTTCGGAAATATTAAACTATCAAGATGAGAAAAACAATTAGGCAGTAAATGGGTGTTGACTCACTTTCAGAAGTCGAACACGGATATCAGAAGCCTACAAACAGATCGTGTTTTATTAGGCCCATCGGAATATCATTCACAACATTTTCAAAAATATTTAGCACCAGTTTGAAATGCACTCTACTATTTCAAGGCACAAATGTAATCAGGTAGACGCATAGCCTGTTTGAGAATGAATAAACAATGTATCAGTATCCGTTAGTCTCCTCGTGCGTAAGATGTTTGACTGCTGAAAAGAGGACTAAACATAATGATTGACTGACCGTAATCCTAAAGTGAAAGCAACAAAACTGCTCTTATCTTTAAAGCAATATTTGCAATATTTCAGCAAACTAGCACTCATCTTGTTGATCCACCTTCCGTATGCCTATTATCGCAGCAGGTATCCGAACGCATGCGTCAAATATAGACACTACATTTTACACGAATTATCAGAAAACTAAGATGAATGATCTTTCATTTAATGACGGTGTACTATCTTCTCAGCGGAAAATGTAAAATGAACTTCAACTAAGCTGATCATGAGCAAAAACATGAGTCGTCCAGAATAGGAAACATTTTTTGTGTTGTGTGTATCACACATTGCAGTACTCCTACTTTTTTATGTCGTACGTTCTTTAAATTCACCTTCATTTTTTACTGTTTTTCTTTGCTGTCCGAAAGAATACTTTATTAAAGGACATTTTATTGTTGATCAATTTTCTTCATATGCATGCCGATGTTTTGATTAACTTACAAATCGAATTATGTCAATGAGGAGCCGATTTTGTCGTTGTTTTTCCGATCACAACTAATTACATAGTTCCATCAATCTGCCACGCGATGTCGAACCATCATCATCGTCATCGCGAATATTGATTTATTGCCACCTGCTCAATGAAAATGGTCAATGAAAAGAAGTTATTCGGTAAAAATAAATGTTTCAGGATCAAGAATCCGTCTTCTTTGTACTGATGGAGCGGTTCGGTTATCTCGTTGGAAATAAATTATCATACTGACACACGTTCTTGCACTTTCCGCATACATATTGCATAAATGGGCAGTCTTGTACACAGAGCCACTAGACACAGTGCTAGGATGAAGCAGATCGAGTCGCTATCGTCTTCCGGACTAAGCTGTAGTCATACTGATTCGGTATCTGCTGCACGAAAATCACATTGAATCGCCTGAACTCACTACTCTTTACCATTCTCGTGCCTCTTTGTAAAATGAGGAGGCGTTCGTATTCATCGGCATTGTCATGAGGGCAAGCTTAGGAAGTTGCTGCAACCGAACGTTTGAATGTACGGCCGAACTTTTGAAGCATCATTTTCATAAGCGAAATCTAACTATCATAAATCTTCCTAAGGCCGGCACAACATGTCAAATGACACATCGGCAACAGGACCAAGAAGAAATTCTGCAACGCTTACTGCAAAGCTTTCATTTTGTATTTGGAACCACATCTTGTTGAAAAAACGAATTCGTGATAATTGATCGACGAATCACACTTCAAAAACTGAGGAGACGGAATTGAAGACAAAAGGTCTCAAAATTTCGAACCAAGAAGGAGAGAATGCGAGCTCTATAAACAAACGTGTAATGATTTGATGCACCGATCAATAAGAGAACATAAATGTGATTATAGGCTAGCGGGAAGACTTTTCGTTTTGGTGTGTAAAAGCTGAGAAGTAGAAATTCACCAGAAATAAAAAAAAAACGCAAAAGATTTGTCATTATATAATGTAAAAGCTAAACATAAAGAAATTGACGACATATACGTCAATGTATTCTACTCTTAATATCGGATTAAATACGGCCTGAATACTTAGCATCAACAATACATATATATTTCGTAATACTGCCTCGCATACATTCTCGTGAATTTTTATTCGAAAAAGTCGACGAGACATCTATGTAATTATAACGTGTATTGGAGCATGCGTAAGAATATGAGCGGTAAGCTATTGAAATGTTACTGAATCGGTACATGGACAGTTAATTTTCGACCACTGTAAGATGAACAACTATAATGAGTCATGTGAACTTCACATTTCGGAGACCTAAATTCTCTTCGATAGAAACCTTTAGTACTTCGCCAATTCTGAAGCTGAGGTTGACTGATTTCATTGACTGATTAAGTTAATGTCAATGATCACATTTGTCTGTATGTTGATATTTTCATTGCACGACAAAATCATCAGAATGTTAAATATGAATTTTTCGAAGCTGATAACCTTCGAGCTCACTTGAAATTTTCGTGTAATCATCAAAATTTGTGTTCTTATGATCAACCATTTCGACGTAGTGAGTGAATTAACGACAATTTATGTTGAATTTTTTAGACGGATGTTATGATATATATGCACGATAGTGTACCATTATTTACGAGCAAATCAACAGTTCAAGCTAATTCATAGTTGCTATGGATAAATTTCAGTTCATCCAATGTCAAATTGTACTGACACCTGGAATCATCACAGTACTGTTTTGATGTTTATTATTATTTGTTTCCGGCACTATGGACGCATATGGATTCAAGCTAACATTAACATGTGTGAATTAACTAATGGAGGCAAAACATGAAATACGGAACACGTATTGAATAATATTAGGAGTGACTACATCAGATAATACATATTGCATTTGTGATATAGCGAAGCTGACCTAAATCATCACCAAAAATTATGCAGCTCAGTTACTGATAGTGTTGTAAACGAGAACACAGGTGGGGCAAACGACTTATATTTAGTGAAATTTCAGAGTTACTCAGTAAACATAGAAAACCATATTGTAAATCGTTTAGTTGCAAAATATCAGTTAATCATATCGAACTGGACTGTTCATGCTGCAAAGCATCAATCCAATGTGACTGTTCATGCGTTTCATACAAATTCCATTGTTTTCAAACTCATCCTTTCTTGATCTTCCCCCATATTACGCTGCCAGACATTACGTTGACACTCACGTCATAAACTACTTATAAGTAGCTCACACCACAATAGTATATGTACGGTCAAGAAGTTGACGAATTCTATGGCTGTAATACCAGTGCAAAATCTGTGATTTCAAGATAATTTGCTCCTTTAAAGTAACCCAAAAACCGAAGATTTTTATTTCATATACATCTTTACCAATATATATATATATATATATATATATACATGTATGTATATAT
>CALYCR020000035.1:0-24816 GCA_944470395.2 Schistosoma turkestanicum | reverse complement strand
TGAATGCAACGTTGTTCGTTGGGTGAATCAATTTAGTGACGGAATATTATGAATAAGGCTACTATTTGATGTGAAAACTACATCAGCTAGTGTGTTTGCGTTATAACAAGAAAAAGAATAACGGCTAGGCAGAGATGTCGTAACCACATCATCGTTGTCATATTACTTTGAATTTGTCAGCACTTATATCTTGCTTTTTTTATCAAAAAGTTGTGGATATTGTTTAGTGTTTTTGAAATCATGAATCAATCATTAATAGACCATCATGAAAGTCTTGTCAGTGCTGAAGGGCTTTTTTGTGCTGGTACTTGACTTTTCACATGCACTTATCAACGGCTGTTAAAACCTGCAATAATCGAAATCAGGACTTACAGTTTCGCTTGTGAACAGTTGAGATCAAAGTATTCCATTATTATCTCGAAGAATTATTTATAAAGAAACTTTTATGGCTATTTTTACAAAATTGATCGATCAGTCAGTATATAATTGCTTATAAATCAGCATTTAAAATATAGATATTATAGAGATACAATCAGAGATGGCACAGTGACATCCCTTGATGGCAGTCAGAGAATTTCAATAATATATATTTATTCCCAAATAACTACGTTACAAGATTCACGCCAGTTTACAGGCTAGATCAAATTGTCACAAATGCTTTCACAATTACTTTAAAGTCACAGCAGTTGCATTAGGTGTAAGAGTCAGTTTCTGATTGCATATTTACATCATGTCACTGACAGAAACAGTATAATAGAGCCACATTTTCAAAAGCAGAGTGCAAATAATTAAGGTGCACAATAGGTTCTTTTGGTGATTTGTCGAGATCAATAGTGAATTTGTTGGGAAAGGTTATATGAAACGCGCTTGATACGAGCTGTGATTCAGACAGTCATGTACATAGGGTGCATGTTCCCTAGAGTCGCCAAGGATTTCTCACCTTGAATGTGGTTCCGAAAACGAGAAGAAAGAGAGAGAAAAAAAGAAGGCAATGTGGTAAGTGTATATATATAACCAAAGCACGACTTAACTTGTCATGTTGAAGTAAGCAATACAGTGGTAAGTCAAGATAAAATTCATACTGACCATTTACATTAAAATGATATTAAGAAGGAATACATATTATAACTCAAGAAGCAACTTTATTTTCTGAGGCGGAGTTTTTTAAATACATGAATAAGCAACAATCAACATGACTTGGTAGTCAAGGTTAACTTTCTCCTTCACTTATGTTTTCTCGCTTGAAAGGTCAGGCTAGACGGGATATACATATTCCGACCTGATTTAGAAGTGTTGTGAACTGATCATCCTTCTGCATGAACATCCCTAGATGTTACCGGTAAATAGTCTTGGGGTGGAGCATATGAACTTAAAATGAAAATATTGTGTTCAGTTTCGGGGTCCGCTGGTGCTACCAACCAACCCGTTACTAGAAACAAATATATATTTACTTATTCTTTATTTTCAATGATTCGCTATCGAGTACTTGTTCTTGTTAAAAATTGAATAAAGAAAAAGTTAACAATATGAAACAAAAATGTACATTGAATATTATCATTTCGCTTAGTCCTTATTAGCTTCTTCAGTTGATTCTTGAAAGTTTAATGATATTTCATGAACAATCTGTTGCTGACATGGCAGATGTCAGGCTACCACTACTTTAGAAAATGGTTGATGATAGCCCAATATCTTGGGTTAAAAGAAGCTTAGCATTTTACCGACAAATGTCAGTCGTCTTACTGATCTAGAAATTAAGAGATTGGATGGAAAACTGAGGGCCACGTTTTGATATATGTGACCAGGATTCGTTGATGGGCAGTGATGTGGCCGTCTAGTGTTACAGATACCCTTCGATGTTTTACATTTAATCGATTCGCGACTTGGTTTAAACTGACCAGTTACCATAACGCTGTAATGTAAATCTGATTTTATGTGCGTTACATTCATTGCCATAATCATTTGTACATGTTATTGTCAAAGGACCAATTAAATGTCAGTTGACGAAAAACAAGAATATAAAAGATTGATGTATCGAACATACATATCGAACATAAATAATATTGTAATTACCAAGGACAGCATTTAATTGCAAAAAATATTGACATCTATTCCTAAGAATCCTGTAATAATAATAATGATAATAATAATAACAATTATTATTTATTCTCAAATAACAAACATGTTACAAGAGACATGCCAATTTACAGGCAAGATCAAAATGTTAAGATAAGCAACATATTTTTGTTTAAACGTTATACAGTTACTGAAACATTTCACAAGATTCATTGTTTTCATAAAGATGGAATGTACAAAGCGAGTAATTGGCGCAAGTTACGAAGGTTGCGTTACGACAACCATCTTATGGACTGAGAAACGATTCATGGTAGAGATAGGTCTTCATAAAACCAGAATTGATGCGGTAAATGTAAAAAGGTCTGGTTGATATTCATCAGCTAATGATTTCACATGTTCTTCGGTAGGGTAACCATGTCTATTGCAAATATCCAGACTAATATATGTGGATTGGAATAAGGTTCTAAAAAAAGAGGAATAAAGAAAACGGGACGAGGAGCGGAACAGAAAATATTCTTGTTCAAAGCCGAACTACTGATTTGCACATACGTTTATCGATAAAACAAAGGTATGTTTACTCAGACTTTTTTGACAAAAACTAAACACCTGCACTTATGTAGGTTAATGAAGACAATTCAGTAGTGAGATAACTAATGGGAAGTTAGTCGAATGAATCGAGGAAATTTAGAAGAACCAAGTTGTTAGTAATAATGTTGATTTCAAAATATAATAAAGAGGCTCAGTGATATATTTTTTTGTTTTATTTATTCTTTTTATTTTTAACTCTGAGCTCTTTTTTAGTATAGTTGTCCAGACCAGCTTGTATTAGGATTTCTCGGTAGGAATTAAAAACCAGTGCAAGGTTACAGACATGGGTTGTAGACGAAGTTAAAAAGGAAAATTAACATCAATATCACTGATTTGTTACATCCTGCCATATCGTAAGGAGCCGTAAGCAAACAAAATGTTCCATCATACAGACATGGGTAGATTGAGGTTATCGCCCCACCGTCATGAATGCTGGTCAGATACGTCACCCTCCCTCCTTTTGTGATCTTAGGAGCTCTTAAGTTTAATGGTTAATTGTAAATAATGGTCTCTAGTTTACTCTCAATTTTTTTGTACACCTTATCGGAATTAACATTCTCTACTAGCTCCAACATTACAAGCAATCCAGATAACTTTGCCAGATAATATATCCACATAGAATATCACACTGATTTTAAGTAAACGAATGGTATAATTTGTAAGATGAGTCAATTATTAGGTAGTATGGTAACAGGAAGGACAGGGAGCTGGAACAAGGAGAAAGTGAAAAAAAGAGTTGAAATAATGTTAAAAATTAATGAATAAAGCGATAAGTTGGTAAGCAGGCAAGGTGTTTGCATGTTAATGAATTGGGGAAATAAAAATTTGTTAAACTGTTAATACTTAAATAAGAAGATACTCACAATGATACACAGTGTTTGAGTTCCTTGTAATTGACAGTAGTTGATCAGCATCTACAGGTTTTTCAATTTGTCTGTCTACTAGAAATAAAAACTAAAACTGCTTTGAAGATATGAAAATAATAATCGGAATTTATATTCAGAGAAAAGTCACGGGTAACACTTCAGAGGCGTAACCTATTACTGTTAGTAGGAGCAGGGAGGTTCGTCTATCATTTCATGATACATGTATAGGTGATAATGAGAACACAATGTGTTCATAGTCTATAATTCGTTTCTTAGGTTTGCCTAAATATTTGGTGGACCATAAAAGAGTGCCTGGGGTCACTGTGTGAGTTCCGGGAATAGTCGATATATCTCTAGCAACAGCATGGCTAGTTTCTTGAACTTAGTGATTGTGTCACAGATACGGATAGTAATTGGTGACCTGTTCCACAGTAGACTGTATCCTATTACAAAGAAATTACAACGCAATAATTTCTCAAGTCACTGCACATTATATCACTTCATTTCCTTATATATCTACCCTTCTTTGTGGTTTAAATTTCTTTGTGCAGTGTTCGTGACGTGGCTTTTTGAGAAACAGATATTATTTTTTACAAACAGATATTATCCCACCTTAATAATTGAATGAATAACTTGTCTTGTTAATAGCACTGATTTTCTCTTTGAATAAAATTCAAAATCTACCGAAAAAAATTTCGAAATTAGGATATCGATACTTATTAATGTAGTTCGAGGTTTTTTTTCTATTGATTGTCGTCTACTATGCTGCAAGGCAAATAGGATCGGGAAAGTAGATACAAATCATGGAAGCCAAAATTTGATGACAGCGGAGAATTCACAAATCAATACTTCTCAGTATACAAGTCTTATTGTTGCTCTCATCGAACAACTATGGATCATAAAGGATGGTGAATGAACTATAACCTTTTTATCATACATATCCATTATCATGGATTCCGCGTGTGGTCGGTAGTGTATGGGTACTCTACAAAGCGGCTGCCGGAGGGGCATAATATCCTCAGTGGAAATAGTGTGTTGCACTGTATTCAAACTATTCCCAGATATACTTTCTTTGAACACAGAACTAAACTATTGAAGCTCAGTAATCGTTGCACGAGTATCATTTTCCTTTATCATTCGTTTGCTTTGTACCTGACGTTCAAGCCCTGAAATTACAACCTAGGATACAGACTTGGTCGCTCCTTCATAATAGTGTTGGTGTACTGTAGCCTCACATATTTTCGCTTCTGTCCTATCCATAAATATAGAGACTTGATGTTTTTACATAAAATCCATACGGATTTTCATGTCATAGGTTATTGTACGGCAAACCATGAACCAAACTCCGCCAGTAAAACATTCGAGGCAACTGCTGTTCCCAAGCCCGGGTAAAGGAGGAGCGTTGAACATTGAGTTGACGACTCCGTTCCGTCGAAATCTAGCTTGTCAAAAAAACAATCCAAACAATTTTTACTCTGCCCTGGGTGTTGCAAGAAGAATTATGATGGCGCGTGATGAAACCCGAGTTCCCTCGGAAGTCACAGGGCCGATGCCTCTTCTGACAACCAGAGCTACAATGTTACGCACCTACCAATGACTACAATGACGACGTTAAAGATCAATTCTACGAAAGGCTGCGGTCAGTCGTCGACAAATGCACATCAAAGGATTCGACCATTATGATGGGAGACCTAAATGTAAATTTGGCATGGACAACACTGGATACGAAGAAATCACGGGACGACATGAACTGAGAGAAACGAACGAAAATGGTGAGAGATTTGCAAACCTAGGTTTATTCAACAAATCGGTCATCTGCGGTACAATATTCTCTCACAAACGCATGCACAAAGACACATGGATGTCACTGGACCACTATACTCAGAACCAAATCGATCAACAAAAAGCTCAGAAGGACTATGGAGGATGTTAGGACCGAGAGAGGAGTTGATATAGCATCATATAACCACTTCGTGGTCGCCAAAATGAAACTGGAACAAAAGAAGCGCTGGACAACGAGGCAGACAACATCAAAGAAGTTTAATACGACCTTTCTTTGTTATACTGTAAAGCTCAACGAATTCAGTATGGCCCTCACCAATAAATTTCAGGCCCGCCACGATCTACTCAATGGAGACGAAGGAACATTGAAGAACAATCGGAAAGGAATCAAGAAGGCAATCACTTCAACATGTCACGAAGTTCTGAGTCGCAAGAAGTACCATCATAAGGAGTAAATCTCTGTTATTACTCTTGCGAAAATTGAAGAAAGAAGGAACAACAGTGCAGCAATCAATTTCAGCCGAACAAGGGCGGAGAAAGTTACCGTGCAAGCTGCATTCTCTGAAGCAAACAGCGAAATGAAGAAGAGCATCAGAGTTAGCCGGAAACTTTTCTAAACCAGAACGATGAGCGAAAAGCACGGAAGGCGAAGTAAACAGCAACACTTAAGAACAGAGAAATAGGTGGGTAGAAAAATTTCCGGAACTTCTGAATCGACCAGCTCCACTGAACTCACCCAACATCGAAGCAGCATCCACGGACCTTACAATTTATATTGGCGCGCCTACGTTTGAGGAGATCAGTATGTCCATCAGACAAATCAAGAACGGCAAAGCAGCAGGACCAGACAACAAACCGGCAGAGGCAATGAAAGCATATGTAGAAGCATGTGCGAAAATATTTCACATCCTCTTCAATAAGATTTGGGATGAGGAAGAAGTACCATCAGATTGGAAAGAAGGATACTTGATCAAAATACCAAAGAAAGGCGACCTGAGCAAGTGTGAGAACTACAGAGGCATCACTCTTCTTTCAATACCAGGCAAAGTCTTCAACAGGGTATTGTTAAACAGAATGAAGGACTTCGTAGACGCCCAACTTCGAGATCAACAGGATCGATCATGTACTGACCAAATTGCTACATTACGGATCGTTGTGGAACAATCAATTGAATAGAACTCACCACTCTACATCAACTTCATCGACTAGGAGAAATTATTCGATGGCTTGGACAGGACAAAGCCATGAAGGCTTCTTCGACACTACGATGTGCCTGAGAAGATAGTATGCATCATACAGAATTCTTATGATGGATTCAACTGCAGAATCGTACACGGAGGACAGCTAACAGACTCTTTCGAGGTGAAGACCGGTGTCAGGCAAGGTTGCTTACTCTCACTCTTTCTCCTTCTTCTGGTGATCGACTGGATTATGAAGACGTCGACATCTGGAGTGAAGATCGGTATCAACTGGAAAGTTAGGACGCAGCTGGACGATCTGGACACCGCAGATGGCCTGGCTGTTCTATCGCACACGCAACAACAATTGCAAGAGAAAACGATCAGTGTAGCAGCAGCTTCTGCAGCAGTATGTCTCAACATACATAAAGGAAAGAGCGAAATTCTCCGATGCAATAAAACCTGCACCAACCAAATCAATCATGATGGAGATGCTTTGGAGGACGTTAACACCTTTACATATCTGCGCAACATCATCGACAATCAGGGTGAATCCGATGCAGATGCGAGGGTGCGACTCGCCAAAGCAGGGGCTGAATTTCTACAGTTAAAACATATCTGGGACTCCAACAACTGTCAACAAAAACCAAAATCAGGATTTTCAATACAAATGTCAAGACGGTTCTACTGTATGGAGCGGAAATTTGAAAAACAACGAAAGGCATCATCTAGAAGATACAAATTTTTATTAACAGCTGTCTGCGCAAAATACTTCGTATTTGTTGGCCAGACACCATCAATTTCAACGTACTGTGCGAGAGAACAAACCAGCTTCCAATAGAGGAGGAATTCAGGAAGAATCGATGGAAGTGGATAGCACACACGCTACGAAAAGCACCTAACTGCGTCACGAGACAAGCCCTCACATGGAACCCTCAAGGCAAAAGGAAAAGAGGAAGGCCAAAGAATACATTACGCCGAGAAATAGAGAAAGATATGAGAGGAATGAACAAACACTGGACAGAATTTAAGAGGGAAGCCCAGGACAGAGTTGGCTGGAGATAACTGTTGGGTGGCTTATGCTCCATTGGGGATAACAGGCGTAAGTAAGTAAGTAAGTAAGTAATTTTACAGTTTTTCGTATTCCAACTGAGAAAATTGTTTTCTGAATGCAGATACAGAAAAAACGGTAATAAACATTCACAGAATAACAAGCCTAATTTAATAATTACAATGTTTGGAAACTCTGATAGCGTGAATTGATTATTGCAGAAATTATGAAACGTTAAACTTATTCTGCAGGTGTAGGTATCGAAATTACATGTATATAGAACGTGAAATTCATTCCTAAAGTAGCACATGCTATGTAAAACAACCCACATCATCTCTACAGTTTTCTGAATAGGATAAAGTTGTTAACTAATCAAGGGAAATTGTAAACATCAATCACATACTAAAAATTTGTTGATAAAACCAATATAAAATATTTATCATAAGTTAAATGAATTAGGTTGAAACGCAGTTGTAAAACAGGATAATCAACATTATTACAGATCTGTTTCTCACTGTTATACCGGTGAATGATGAACTGGAAAAAGATAAAGAACAATAAATGACAAGATTGTAAAGAATCAGTTACTCAGCCGATCACAATAAAAAAAATTCCAAGTAATTTATAATTTGAACCACTAAACTTATACACAACAATGCAAATAATATTCGGTAAATCGCTTCTGAAAGTTACCAGTTCTTCAATCTTCCTTCTGATGATACAGCACAAACGTTTTGCATCAGTGTTGAAAAATTAATAATTTTATTGAATTATTGGCCAAATATTTTTTTGAGAAAAAACTGACGATTTATTTGTAGTCAGTGAATAATTTATCATTGTGTCACACTAGGGGAACTATCTGTTTACGTATATAGTGGGTGAAAATGCTGTTTAGTAGTCCTCAAGAATGCTCATTGGGAGTGCACATTCACGATTTATAACGAAAGATTCAGGAAAAAATGATTGAAGAATGCTAGTCTGTGGTTTAAAATGGATTCAAGGTTGATAGGCTTGAATAGAAAGTAATACATTGATCGATCTATCACGTAATAGTGATTGCCTATCATTGAATTCCGTTACAGTTAAAGAAAACGTATCAGTCTTCAATCACGTTTTCTTCTAGCAATATTCGCTCGAATAATTTTTACACACTAACAAATTTTATTTCACTTATTAAGTTACAATAATAGAACATGTTGGGATCTTGTTATTCATTTCAAGTTTGACTTCTCCAAGGGTGACTTTGAAATTGATTGTACTTTGAATTCGTTGGAAATCATGAATCCATTGTTGATAGGAGTAGCTATTTACTAGGATGAAAAGATCAATGCGTGATTTTACGTTTTTGAAGGTAGTTTAATTTAGATGAGTTCATTATTTGACTGAAATTCGTAAATACTTTGAGTAGTAAGCGAATTAGTTTACAGACAATTAAAACTTCATCTGCAAATAAGAAAGAAGCAGGATCCTGAAAAGGGATCTGTAATGAGTGATCCGACAAGAATAAGGAATTTTCTAAAACATGAAGTGAAAAACAAGGGTACCAACTGATGAAAGAACAACATGAGAACATGGAAAGTTTTACATGAAAAAAGAGTATATGCTAAACAGGTTATTTGTAAGACAACATTGTTAATTTTATGTACGAAGTATTATGTGTTTAACTTCATGTAGAGGGCAGTCAACTAACGAACCATGATCTTCGTCGACTTTTCATTCTTTTCAATAATCGGAAAACTTTAATTGCATCCTCGTAAAAAGCATTCATTGGCTTGATGGATTCTCTTAATTTTTGTTTCACTTTCGGCATCTTTATTTTTTACAAACCTCAGCTGTTTATTGTGTATTGATTGACAATACATCTTTATATTCAGTAAAGAGTTTTTTTTGTCTGCTTTCTTAGATCTTAACGTTTCGGCTATGTTGAGTGAATCTGATTGACGTTCATTTCAAAAACTCTGGCTACCTGTCGGATGACGTCTTTTTTGACTTCCAGATCTCGCTCATTTCTAAAATTGTAGCTATTACTTTTACCGATCCGTGTCTTCACATCCGCATATGATCCTCCTTGCTGACCGATAATGCTCCACAAATATGTGATTCCTTTTACATCTTCGAAAACTTGCAAATTAGGTGTGATTGTTCGGTGTATGATTTATTCTTTCAGGATATCATGATTTTCGAAATTCTTCCAGTTAAGACCTACATCTGATTAGCTGTCTGTTTCACTGATCTTCTTCCCTTGCAATTGTCTTTGCTGTCGCAATAGCGGAGGCAGATCAGACGATCAATCTGCCGAATCCGGTTAACTTTTGTATACCGGGTACATTCTCGACTGCTGACGTCTTGCGTTAGATTCCTTCCGAATTGGCTACCCGTCTGTTAGAGCGATTGAAAGTGTGGCTTTGCCGGAATCAATCATTTGTCCTCTCACTCTGCTCTCCTAGACTAATAACTTTCTAACTTTTTAACAGGTTCATCTAAAAATAGCGCTTCACCGTGTTGGCAGCTGAGAAGTCACATCAAACCTTAACCAATTAAATCCCTTTTACATGGATTATCAAACATTTTGACATCCTTGTATGAAGTGTAGTCTTGGAAATTACTTATTCGTGTACGCGAAATCGTAATTCTAGTTTTTCGAAACCACGCTGTTAACAACACGTTGAAGCTTTCAATTTTCAAACCTTGTAACACACTGGTCAACAGGCATTCTGAGCATTGAATCTGAAATCCTGTAACCCCAGTGTGTTGTGCGTCCTATTGTATCGATGCTCGATAAACAAATATTGAAGGTTATCTTTTTCATGTTCGTTAAAATGACCACCTACTTCTGACGAATACCAAATTTGAGAGCATGAAAAACATATTTCATGAGAACTGCCAAAACCTTCCCAACAATGAATAGAAAACCATCTCTTATCTTTCAAAAAACAAATATGGCCTTGATGAAATAATGTTGCTTGTTTTGGCGCACATATCTAGATTAGATCATGATCTACTACGAGCAAGTATATTTTGCGTCTTACTGGACGTAGGTAAGATGATGTAAGGTAACATCTTTGAATTCTACCTAATGACAGCATATAAAAATTTATAATTGAAGAACAACTGGAAAAATAGTTAACAGTGAGCTGAGTGATTATGAACCCTGGTCAGCTTGAATTTGTTTTGAAAAGGCTGCGGAAAATGCAAGGATATATGCTGTAAGGAAAGACATAAGGCTAGTCAGCAGAAATGGATTTTAGTAAGATCTGCTGACATCATAGTTACTTAGGAATCTCATCAATGCTGGCTGAAACACGATAAATAGCGGAATCACTTGAGACGTAGTCTGATGATGCAGAACATTGCTGGGTGACTGTATCGAGAGAGATGAGAAAAGCAATGATGATAATTGAACGTACTACTTCTACCACTGATAAGTCTACTACTACTAATATAACTACTATTCAATCTGGCACTAACAAACGAAAATTCGGATAGTCAATCTCTGCAAACATGCGATTTTCATTGATTCTCATTTCCAGAAAATTATACAAACGCACTGAACATGCTACGCATCTGCTTGTCTGTCCTTCGGCTATTATTCGGGTATACGAAATCTGAAGTTACTCTAAATGGTGGATGTGTGTAAGTCCCAAGGTCTGAGTCCAATTGGAAATGATTTTGTAAATGTCATTCGATGAAGATCAGCACGCCCTGACTGGTTCACCGTTGAATCAGTGAGATTGACTGAGACTGAAATTTGAATTTGAGCGTAATCTTATTGGACTCTCTATTCATTCGCGTGTTGTGTGAAAACAAAAGTGACACTTGACACTGTCGTCGTGACATTCTGTGGCAGTTTCCGTCAAATAAACTGGTGATATAGGAGAATATCAACTTTCACCGAGTTCTCTTCCTTAACACTACAGGTCAAGGAAAAGCAAATGGAGAACTATCATTCAAACAGAATACCAATATTGTTGTTCGTCAAGATGTGCTACTCTTTCCAATCTCGTGTAACTGCATCATTGATATGCTTTTATCTTTAAGGATTACCATGTCTGACTTTTCAAGTATCAAACGTTTACAAAGAGATTTGCTTGTAGACTAAGAATTTACCAATGACATAGTTCTATTTGATGAAGACTCAGATAAAACGCAAATTCATCCTACGCTTTTCGCAATGATGCAAGCAAAGATGGAACGTGTTTACCAGCTTCGAAATGCAGAATGTTGATCAAGTGAAGTGGTTCACTTTACTGACTTTCTCTCTTATCTGAAGAGTCTCAACCGTACTGATGTCTTATTCTGTAAGAAAATCTCATCAAGGATACTGGGGTCTGGAGCGTAGAGGGTTTTTTTCACTTCAATGGTTTTCTATGATACGTAATCAAGTAATTCTTTTTTCAATATGATACTACTTCTTTCTCAACTAACTTGACAAGTTACTGTTACTATTCATAATCGCTTACTTGCCCTGTTCGAAGTTATTTTTGTCAATTACAAACATGACTTCAAAAAACAAGGCGGTCTAATCTACTACTACGTCTCAATTTTTCCTATTTTTTAGTGCATCATCATATCATCAGCCTTAGCAAAAATGAAGATGAAGACGAGTATTATTTTCTCAATGCACAATGTTTTTTGATCATCGGAGAAACAGATGTCAAATGCTCTCCTACTATTAGCTGCATTTTTCAAATCAATACACTTGCATTTGACAATAAAATAACAATTTTCATCTTTCATTTTTAAAACATGATTTTTAATAGAAAAAATTAGGTAAGTACATCAAGACAGGTTCAGTTACAATTACATGTTCAAGTACACAGAAAATATTTCCACACACGTACACACGCATAGATGATCATTATGTTTTTAAAAAACACATTTATACACAGGATTCATTTTGGTACCAAGAGGACATTGGTATATTTTAGAAAACTCTTCAGTGTTCTTTAGAATATCATAAACACTAAAAATATCAAAAATGAAAGTTGAAATTTTAGATTTGATCATTGCGAAATACTTTGCAAAATCATATTATTTCCTGTTCGAATTCATTGAACGAATGTTTGATTTATTCACTGTACCAGGATTGACGCCGATGATTGTGAATTGAACAATTATACTTGCATTTATCAGCGCACATAATTGCAATGAATTCAATGATAGTGAATACTTATGAAATAAAAATATACTTTTTACGGAGTGATACGTTTATTTTTCGACAAAGGCGGTCAATATTACATAATAAAAACAATTATAAATTGCGAAAAAACCTATAATTTTATGTGAACGCGTTACCTAAATTCGTAGTTTTGTTGAGAAAAACGGGACTTGAAACCAATCAGATCATGAGAGGAAGCATCACACGTTGTCTTCAGATATAAAGGATATATGAAATTAGAGAGAATCACAAAACGTAAAATAATGCATTATTATGATAACTCAGTGCAGATAAAAACTTAATAATCTGTTATTTGTAAAGACTGGAAGGTAATGTCTATAAAATGGAGAAGCTGTTTCAAATTACACTGTTCTCAACATTCAAATGCATCATAGTTTGACTATACAATTATCTTAACGAAACTAAAACGTAGTCAACTGCATTGAGCAAACCAAACTGTGAATATAAGTCGATGGATTCATACGCTATTATTGAAGAAATTTAAGTCCTAAATGACAGAAAAAGATGACGGATCACCTGACCAAAAGGGCTTTGAATTTTGTTGTCAAACGGCCTCTCTTTCAGTGCTTGCGCGTTTGTTGGTCTTTTAAAAGTTGCATTCTTATAAAACAACTGTTCTAGAAAGGAACACATGAAATCTCACATTTATCCGTATATTCACTAGGTTTTGGATAAGTGAATAAACCTGGTTATTCGCTTGTTACTACTCATGATTCGAATTTTTGATTTATCCTTAAGTAATGTAATACAGGAGACGTAAGTTCACTAATTTCGTAGAATCAGTCATCTAAGTTATAGAATTACAAACAGAATTTAAGTATATTTAAGTATAAGCTGACACAAAACTTTTTTTATTATTTACAGGTTCTTCTGGATCACAGTTGCTCTCAAAAGCAAATTCTCATTGTATCATGTCACCAAAGACTTTTATTAGCGATTAATTATCATGATATATTCTGTTGTTTTTTAGTCATGGTCATTTTCACTTTCTTACACGAATAAAATTTTAGCGAATTTCATCATCAATCATGTATCTAAGATGAGGAAAAGACATATTTTCGTTCTGAAGCTTTAGAAATTTATCTGTATCTGGGATTACTAGCCCATCAAACTCAATATTTCAATACGAAACCTCATAACTGAAAGAATTTCATTCTTTTTGTGTTTCAAAATGTTCGTTTCATTGCATCAAACTATCACTTCTCATATTCTTATTTTGTGTGAACCACTTGTTTCATAAGAAGATTTGATTTCTAGTGTTTTAGTCTACTACTCGAAAATGATGATAACTCATGGCATTTCATATGAAATTAAGTCGATGATGAGTGAATAAAATCATTGCATTGTGCATAACCAACTTTAGCAAATGTTTCGAAAAAGGACTTCATTTTCTCCAAATCATTATCATCGCCTAGTAGGACATCCTTGAAGCGCTACATAAAAGGTAAGCAATGAACAATACACAATGCTACTTGTAAATAAACATTCAGAAATATTACTTCATTTTAAATAACTGCATATCAAACTATGACTGTCTAATTATTCAGAATGAAAAACCCATGTAGGTACCGTGAATATTTGCCTGATAATCTTAAGAAGAATTCCTTGACATTTTGGTGCTGAAGTACGAGTAATTTTGCTGTTCAATCAGACAAAATTGTCATTCGTCTTCCCATATTTGAGTTTCATTCGAATTCTGATTATTGCAGCTAGAAAATATGATGGATTGTTTGATTATCATACGATATCAAGGTTCCGTTTGACATGAAGCAATCACATAACATTGTAAGTTGCAATTTTTCTAGAAATCGAAAACTTATCAAATAATGAATGCGAGATCTCATTTTAGTTACTATTGAACTGCGATTATTCTGTTGTATGTAATAGAGTATAGTATTTTATTCAATAAATTTCAAATAAATAATGCATTTCATAGACGTTGATGACAAAATAACGAAATATTTGACATGAGTAGATTTCGAAATCCTTAGTTACTTAGATACTTAGTAAGAAGACATCAGTAATCTCCCATTTTTCTTCAACACAATATTAAGCAGAAATCATCCACAAATCAAACTGTTGTCGATTAACGTTGACCTTAAAAAAAATGGATCCAAATGCTTTTTTCATCACAGAATAATACAATGCGGTTAAAATTCAGCTCACGCTTCTACACAGTTCAAACGGAAGAACTATGTGTTTCAGGCATACATTCATGAATAATCTTTGTGCTGGTAGAAAGGAATTCATACAACCAAAAATAAAATCACTTACTGAGAACGCTAAAATAAGACCATTGATATCAGCTGCCAGTTGCTTTGAATCCTAGTATGAACAAATAATTTTGAGTTAAAATAAGGTTTTTGAACATCTATGAAAACATATCAAGATATTTAAATTTACCTACACTATGTTCTGCTCCTTCTAACGTGATATAAATCATATAATTTGTTTGTGTTTTGTAATACTCATATGTTGGTTTGATCAATAAATATCGATTCAGAAAATATCGTTGTCTAAAGTTAGCTTTAAAAGTGTTTTGTGGGCCTGAATAAACTGGCATCGGAGGTTGGATTATCCGTAAATCAATTTTTATTACGTTTATTTGATTTATGACCTTTTGGCTCAACGTAATCAACGTCGATCTATATGTTCAGTCAAAACCAAACGATAATCTATCGAAAACGTCCTACAATAACTATTTTCCTGACATGAAATACTGATAATTATCAAAAATAAATTCATTGATCGTTGCATTGTCGTACACATTTCGATTCTAGGTTACCACTTGAAAAGCGATCTCAATGACAAAAAATATTGTATCGATAAGAATAAATATCCGTCTTGTGGAAATGTACAAGAAGATGAGTGAATAACATTCCACCTAAACAGTGAATTGTTTTAAATCATTTTAACCGACTTGCTAATTGACTGAGAAACGTGTCATTTCGGTAAACAACTGCCTTCCTGTTCACTGAAAACCAACACATGGCTAGCGTTATCTACCGTTAGTAGAATGTTTCATTTTCCAACGGAATATCACCGTTTGAATACATTTCATTCTTATAGATATACCTAAAAATATCGAACGCAACCTAGGTACAAAATCAGCAAAGATGAAAATGAAACGCTTTTAATTGAACGACCTACTTTTTTTTCAATCCCTCGATCGCTAATTTGTTTTGATAAACAACACATTTGATGTTCAAGTGGTGACAATAGTTTCGTTTTACATATGTGGCCTTGTTCATCAAACTGATGTGTTCTAAAAGCTGTAATGCAAACGTTATAACAGCACCGTTTACTTTTAAGAAATAAACACTATATGAGTGCCTTATTTCTTCACTACTTTGAAGGTGAGAAATAAAATGCATGCATTCTAAGTAATCGAAAATTCTAATTCATCATTCAAGTTTTGAAAATATTAGACTGAAATATATCACACTCATTGATTCGATTTTTGCAGTTTGCAATGATATAAATTAAAAAGAACAGTTCTCCCGACTCTGTGTAAGTTTGAGTATGTAATTAAAGCAATCGATATTTATAATCATTCAATTTCCATTGACTTATTCATTCAGCGTTTTGAGAATCGAAATTTAATTTCTTCAGAAGAAAGATTTTCCATCTCAACTGTCATCAACAGTGTTTCATTCGAAATTTATCCGTTGCGGTACTGAATATGTGTATTTCTCACAGCCTGAAATCCGACGGGTACAGTCATTTAAGAACCTTTCCTGTGAATCTTAAGTGTATAGCTACTGCTGCACATACTGTTATTCGTTCTCCTCTTACTTGTCCAACAAAAATCTAGCGTCGGTGCATTGAAGTAAGCGCCCTAATTTTTATCCTATCTCAAACAAAAAGTTGCTGGCAACTAAACAGAAGGAGCCCATATTTACACGGTCGATACGACTCAGTTGATAAATTGCCTGTAAACATTAGATAAGCAAATATCCTCTGCTCCCAATTATTTCGGAAAAAACTTTATTTTGCTCAAGATTATTCTAGAGAAAATATTACAAAACCAACTTTCGGATATCAGTTGACGACCAATAAGCCACCCGAGAATTCCATAGTTTTCAGACATTGATGGTGATTCACTGAGAAATGACCGATGTAATACCGAGGCAGCCAAATAAATATTGGGGAATGATACGGATCCAATAAGATTTTGTGTGTAACTGATAATTTCAGGTTCAAGTATTTTGAAATAGAAATCAAAAATTATATAAAAGGAACTGATGTTTTAGCTATTATAGTCTCAAAACGTGAATGAAAAGGAAAAACCTGTCATTCAAACAATTTGATGTTAAGTCATTCACTGACAACCATTCGCATATCACGATGAACTATTGACAGCCTGTCCACACAGAAAGGCATTAATTATCCGTGAAGTTGTTTAAACATGGGTTACCAAGCTATTTATCATCGAATAAAAACAATATTTGATTGATATCCACTGATCCATGGATAGAAAATAATTAGATTCCTGCGTGAAATAACGGTGTTTAGACCGCTCGTTTAAGTGTTCGGCATTTAAATACACTTTAAACGTCTGCATTAGGAAATCAACGGACATATCAATGTAGGGGCTTTCTAAATATAATCTCTTGATGCACGACTGTCGTGCAGATGTTGAACGCTTTGATGTTACCACAAATAAAATTTGCATCCAGTAATGAGAATTTTTTAAAAAACTTTTTGTCCGAAATATGAATAGAATTAACCCTATCTGATCGTATACACTGTGCTGATGATGGATGAAACTGAAATGTGCTGATATTAGTACATCTAGTAAAAGTCTTTGTACGAAATAAAAATTGTTGAATGATTTCGAAAACACTAATTACTGTATGCCAACATGTGTCAGCATTTTACTCATTCTGTGTTGTGATTTGATCATTTAGTTGAAAATGTTTATACATCCGTGAGCATTAAGGTGGATTCATATGATGACAGAATATTTCCAGTCAGCATAAGTTAAATGAACAAACAATTAGATGCACGCTTCAAAAGCCACAAAAATATACAAATTACAACTCGCTTGTAAGTAATATTTCGTGCGTTGATTTAATGAAATTAAACAATTGAGAGTCATAAACATTCACGAAATAGTTGTTCCCATGATGCTGTGCCTGAAATAAAATGAAATGATTCAACAATTTATACGCGAGGTAAAAAAAATTAGTTGGATAAATGCCATTGTCATAAACGTTCTGGTATAATTGTGTGAGTCAATTCACTTTCACTACTAAGAAGTGGGAAGACGGTCAGATATAATGCTATCGAACGTAAATGAATTGAAAAAAATTAGGTGACTTGATTACGTGTTAGTATCCAAAAAGTGATGAAAAGACTCACTGTCTAAGTGTGTACACGGAAACATAATTTTATCAGATAATCACAAATTTACATAAGTGATTTTATCATTACGAAGTGATATTTGATTCTCCTTCTCTTAATTCTTCGCGTTCCGAAAAAGAAATTCAGTATCGACCCGTCTGTAATGATTCTGCGGATCAGTTCATCGATCGAACCAACCAGAATTAATTGCTGACCAGTTATTTCAGATCAGTTAACTGAAATTACTTCTAAATAAACTCAATCAAACAACACACAATTCATAATTAACTGATTTAACCTCAAGTCACATTGCAAACCAATAAGTTACACAGCCAAATTTGGGATTTCATTCAAAACAAATCACTCTTTTGGCACAATTAAACATCATCAGAATGCCGAAAAAAATAATTTCCTGCATGATGAACTTACCAATAAAATTATCTCTCGGTATATATACGTCCTCTCACGAAACAGATTTAAATTAGCTTCGGAATATCGAGTTTCTTGAACCTGAATAAAGTACCGAGGTTATTTTTTACACAATTCATTCAAAAAAAACTTACCCACGAAACAGCTCTATTTTCATGTGCTGTATCGATCCATGACTTTCAAGACAATAACTTGTTCAATTTATATTTCAATTCACTAAATATTATCTCGACCTACTCAACAAAAATAGAGAAATCGATTAAAAAGTTTGCATACCCTTTGCAAGTCATTTACAGTTATTTGAATACATACCCATTAGTCATTTGCATCAAAGTGCGGATATGGAATCGTACAGTATCAAATCACAGATGTTGAATTTAGTTGTAATGGTTGTACTACTCATGAGTAGTTGAGTGTTTACTATATAATTTGTAACTTGCATTTTATTGGTCAGTATGATCGAACAATCTAGAAGTTGTTTTCTATTGGTCGAAACATTGACTGTTTGGTCAGCCATTTTGTTTGGCATTCTATTCGCTTGGTGTGTGGGACACGGATCGTTGTGATAATTTGTTGTTGTTGTTGTTGCTTAATCACCTTGAATGTAAGTAACTAGTAAATTGATAATTGTTTGTTGCAGAACCACATACGATATTTATTTAACTGTTCCAAATAAATATTCTGAATACTGAAAGAGCTTTTAATTCATTGACTTCGGGTGCGTTATTCTGGTGAATCTAACGTTATGCAACGAAAATCCTACAGTTATTCAAGTTTTTTGCGTCATCAACGACAACATCTAGAAGATAGAATGCCAGATTTATCTGTTCAGTTAGAAAAGCCTGAAAGTCCTGTCTTAAGCTGCCAAAAAAGCCTACGTGAGAAGGAAATGGAAATAGAATTGGCGAAGCTAAAAATACAAGAAGTGGAAAAAAGGCTCTTGTTGGAAATGCTGTTACGAGAAGTATGTCCCCAAAATTCTAGCGACAGAGGAGACATGATACGCGACACCTGTCCTACAACAAATTATGTAGAAAGATACTTCGAACTGCCGAAGCCAGAAATAAGGAGCTTTGACGAAAACCCAAAGGAGTATTGGACATTCACGAAAGAGTTTCAGAAAGTTGTAGAACAAGCGACAATCGACGACGCCATACGTTTGAATTACTTAATCCAATTCTGCACAGGTAAGGAGAGAGACTCTATAGAGCATTGTACTATAATGAATGGCACAGATGGCTTTATAATGGCTAAAGATATCTTAAAAAGGAAATTTGGTCAGAATTACATGCTGGCTAGGGCCTTTATAGATGAAATAATTGACGGGCCACCAGTTAAGAACGACGACTCGGCGGCATTGGCTGACCTTAGTCAAAAAATGCAAACATGCATCGTGACATTAAAACAGTTAGGTTACCAGTCCGATTTAAATGCAAGCAGAACACTAGAAGCTATTGTGGCGAGGTTGCCTTCGAATCTCTGGTTTAAATGGGCGGAAACAGCGGTAGATTATATGAAACAAGACACAGAGCCTACCTTTGAGGACTTAGCTAGGTTTATCGAGGAACGTGTCAACATAATGTGGATATGGATATGGAGAACTCGCAGCAAATTTAAAGTCAGATAAACGAGTCCGGAACGTTGTTTCTTCTCAACCACCGAGTACAAAAAAGAAACGTGTTTACATTGCAGCACCCGCCTTCAAGTCAACGTCAAGAAAGGTATTAAGTGTGTATCTTATGTAAAGACAACCACTTTCTAGACCAGTGTCCAACGTTGCTATCCCTTGAAGTAGATAAAAGGTTAGATCTGATCAAGGAGAAAAGTTTATGCCGATTATGTTTAAAGGCTAATCATATAGCTAAGGATTGTAGATTGCGCAGAAAATGTACCGTGGAGGGTTGTGGTGGTAGGCACCATACATTGTTGCATGTTACGACGGACGTCTCACCATCTAATGCGAATGTTGCTACTAATTACGTTTCGAATTCCCGAGCGGAAAATGAAGAACCTAAGGTGGCATTTGCAGTGGTCACAGTAATTCTCCGCAATCGTGACCGTACGGTAGAAACTTTAGCATTCTTGGATAGCGGCTCTGACTCGACATTGGTACTTAAGGATATTGTCGACGATTTAAAATTACCTATGGAATATGGTCGTGTTCGGATAGAGACTATGAATGGTTACAGAGAGATGCGGACAAATGCGGTACAACTAGAAGTTAGCTCATACGAATCTGATGAGTCAATTCGGATAGAAAGAGCATATGTTGTTCGCAGTTTGCCTAAGATTAAGCGAGTGGTACCAGAGGAGAAGCAGCTTCGATTGTGGCAACATCTGCAGGGAATAGACCTGAGGAGATGTGAAAGTAAGCGAATAGGACTACTGGTTGGCTGCAATGTTCCTGAAGCACATAGAAACTTAGAACAAAGGTCAGGAAGACCGGAGGAACCGTACGCGATAAAGACCATATTTGGTTGGACACTGATAGGACCCCTTGGTACTCATGTTACAAGACACATAAAGCCAAATCATCTCAGTCTCTCAGAAATTGAAAGTAATCTTGAAAGATTCTACTAGCAAGACCTGTTAGAGGAAAGTCAGTCTAAAGATAAAGACTTATCGATTGAAGGTAGAACCGCACTCATAATCATGGAGAAGTCTATCACGTTAAAGTATTGTCATTATTGTATATCACTCCCGTGGAAAGATTCACAGTTAGAATGGACGGATAATAAGTCGTATTGTTTGCATCGTCTGAACGCTTTACGCAAACGACTGTGTACCTCTAAAGATTCAGCTAGACGCTATGCGGATGCAATGAAAGATTACCTTATAAAGGGATATGCAGAAATTGCGCCACCTTTAAATGATAACTCTAACGTATGGTACTTACCGCATCACCCTGTCGTCCATCCAGCGAAACCAGAGAAAATTAGAATAGTATTCGATTGCGCTGCTAAACATGAAGGACGATCATTAAACGACAGGTTACTCTCTGGTCCGGATCTTACTAATTCGTTATTGGGTGTAATTCTTAGATTTAGACAAGAAAGGGTAGCAGTAATGGCTGACATCGAAACAATGTTTCACCAGGTTAAAGTACCCGAATGCGATAGAGACGCTCTGCGTTTTTTATGGTGGACGAACGGAGATTTTACTGACAGCCCTGCAGAACTTCGCATGACAGTCCACCTATTTGGAGCAACCTCTTCTCCTAGTTGCGCTACGTTTGCTCTTAATCGTACCATCAAAGATAACAAGGAAAACTATGACAAGGAAGTTTACGACATGGCTACACGTAGTTTCTACGTAGACGATTGTTTAATTAGTACTCCCAATACTGAAACAAGTTATCGAGTAGCAACTCAGTTGAAAGATATGTTATCAAAAGGTGGATTCAACTTGACTAAGTGGATTACTAATGATTCAACATTAGCTCAACTGCTACCTGAGTTTAATTGTATCGGGCCATGTGTACACATCGGGCACGGCGATCATACCACTTGTCGAGCTTTGGGCATAAGTTGGAACATAAGCGATGATACCTTTCGTTTTTATGTCGGGAGGGTAAATGAACCTGTTACACGTCGTAATGTATTGTCATTTGTCGCCTCCATATTCGATCCCGTGGGTTACCTAGCACCTGTTATTCTCCCAGCGAAACTTATCCTTCAGAAACTATGCAAAATGAAATTTTCTTGGGATGATTTAATAGTAGGAGAAGAACTAAAGGTTTGGAGAAAATGGCAAGGAAGTCTTACTCATATAGAAAAGATAGTTTTGCCTCGGTCATTAAATGCAGCCGAATGTACTGGAATCGAACTACATATGTTCAGCGATGCCTCTAATAATGGATACGGAGCAGCAGGGTATTTGCTACTACTGAAACAGCAAAGTGTTAAAGAATGTCGACTGATATTCGCTAAAGCTAAAGTAGCACCTATTAGGGCTACGAGTATACCACGTTTAGAATAGGCGGCAGCAGTTTTGTCTGTGAAAATCTCCAAGTTTATCCGAACAGAGATGACTGTTACTATACTCAAAACAGTTTATTGGACTGACTCTCTCGTCGTACTCCATAGCATAAACAATGCTTCCAAGAGATTCCCTACGTTTTTTGCTAACAGGTCGGTCTATATACAGGAACAGACGAGGCCATCAGACTGTGTTACGTTAGTTCTGAACTCAACCCAGCGGATCTGCTTTCCCGAGGGTTCATGGTAAACCAAGAACGAAAATTAAAACGATGGCTTAGTGGTCCTACATTTTTATTGCAGGGATATGTTCAACAGGAACCACACCAGAACACTAATGCATGCTCCTATATAAACTATATGTTGTCAAATAAAGATTTATATCCAAACGAGAATCAACCTACGTTTCTGAGTCGATTCGAAGCTGTGAATTCATGGATGAAATTACAACGAATGATAGCTTGGCTTCTACGTTATAAACATCTCTTGACGAACAAATTAACTAACCAACAAAACCTCACAGTCGCAGAGTTAAGAGCGGCTGAGCTCAACATTATCCGATTGGCGCAGAAGGAATGTTTCAATGATGTATTTAAGCTGTTGAATCACGTCACGGTGGTGACGAGTGAGAAGGAGGTCGACCGAACAATTAAAGTAGCATTATGCAAGTCTTCAAGCGCACTACGTCATTTGAAACCAATTACGGTTAATGGAGTAATAAGAGTTGGTGGGCGCTTACAACAATCAGGTCTACCCTTTGAAGTAAGGCATCCGATTATACTACCGCATAATCATTTATTACCCGTTTAATTATTAGACATTATCATGAAGCGAATGGACATATGGGAGTAAACTTTCTGATTTCAACAATCCGTGAAAGATATTGGATCATTAAAGCAGTGAAAACCATCAAGTCGGTTCTCAATAATTGCTATAAGTGTCGTAAGTGGTTCTCTCAACCTTGCCAACAGGCTATGACACCCCTACCAGAAGATCGTTTCATGTACCACTGTAATCCATTTACTGTGACAGGTGTCGATTATTTTGGACCACTATTTGTGAAACGTGGACGGACCGTGGAAAAGAGATACGGCTGCTTGTTCACTTGCTTCAGCTCAAGAGCGGTTCATCTAGAAATATCTAATACCCTAAACACCGATTCTTTCCTTTGTGTCTTTAGCCGATTTGCGGCACGTAGGGGCTACCCACAACGCCTGTATACTGACAACGGCAGCAACTTTAAAGGTGCAGAAAGGGCAATAAAGTGTTTAATGAGAGCTTAGCACCAAGAAAAATATCGAAAACCTTGCCGCTCACAATTGTGATTGGATGTTTAACCCTACAAAGGCTTATCATCGAGGAGGAATATGGGAGCGAATCATCAAAACTATTAAAAGAATATTAGTAGTTGTTCTCGACGAACAACCGGTCACCGATGAGGTATTACATACGACTCTAGTGGAGATAGAGAGGATTTTAAACAACCGGCCTATAGTAAAGATGATAGAAGATGTCGATGGAATACAAGCGCTTTCACCTAGCATGTTACTATTGCCTAGAGCAAGCGAACCAGCTAGCATCGATGAAAAGGACTATACAACAAAATACAATAGAAGATGGCGACAAACATTGCACTTGGTTGATCTTTTTTGGAAAAGGTGGTTGAAGCTATATATCCCAACGCTACAGTTAACGCAACGATGGCACGATAATAAGCCTAATTTGAAGGTTGGGGACTTAGTGCTGATGATAGTGTCTGCACGATCGAGAGGGCAATGTCCGAAGGCGGTCGTCACAGATATACAGGAAGGTACCGACGGCTTAGTTCGGAAGGTAACGTTAAGAACAGCTAACGGGATAGTGGGAAGAGATGTACGGCAGTTATGCAAGTTAGAAGGTGAAGTTGAAGAATCACAGAACCCTGAACAATTAGAAACATCCCAGGATTCTTCAACCTCAGGGGGCAGTGTTGGATTTAGTTGTAATGGTTGTACTACTCATGAGTAGTTGAGTGTTTACTATAAAATTTGTAACTTGCATTTTATTGGTCAGCATGATCGAACAATCTAGAAGTTGTTTTCTATTGGTCGAAACATTGACCGTTTGGTCAGCCATTTTGTTTGGCATTCTATTCGCTTGGTGTGTGGGACACGGATCGTTGTGATAATTTGTTGTTGTTGTTGTTGCTTAATCACCTTGAATGTAAGTAACTAGTAAATTGATAATTGTTTGTTGCAGAACCACATACGATATTTATTTAACTGTTCCAAATAAATATTCTGAATACTGAAAGAGCTTTTAATTCATTGACTTCGGGTGCGTTATTCTGGTGAATCTAACGTTATGC
>CALYCR020000034.1:0-22076 GCA_944470395.2 Schistosoma turkestanicum | reverse complement strand
TATTTTTTTCCCAAATCTGTTGGACAAATGACTTACATGTCAAAGTCACAAAAAAATCCGAAATACGATTTCCACCTCATAGGATTATTATTTTTTTGTGAATGTAAACACTTCACGTAGTGCTCCGTGTTTTAGAACTGATCAAATTAAACTTTGGCAATGATGTGTACAATCCTTTTTTTCACTGTGTGTTTAGCGAATCTACAGGATTAAACTAGTGTTACATTTGAATAGAGTTGCTCACCTTGATAAAAAGTGTTTAATTACATAAAAACTGTTGATATCTGTTTGTTTCCGTGTACACTATGGATTCACGAATTTATATTGTAAGCCAGTCGCTAATTGTCCCAATCTACAAGAAAGGACAGAAGTCCTCTTGTGACAACCACAGGGGAATAAGTTTAACTAATATAGTTTCTAAATTGTTAGCCTCGATTATACTTAGACGTCTAACTAGAACTCGTGAAGAGCAGACTCGAGAAAACCAGTCTGGTTTTCGACCTGGACGTGGTTGTATAGACCACATCTTCACACTACGACAGGTACTGGAACACAGACACACATTTAGACGTCCGACAATAGTCGTGTTCCTGGACCTAAAAGCGGCATTTGACTCAGTGGATCGTGAGGTTCTGTGGCAGTGTTTGTCATTGAGAGGTGTACCAAAAAAGTACATTAACCTTATACAAGCACTCTACTCGTACACCACTGGTCGGGTGAGAGCATATGGCGAACTGTCATATGAATTCTCTACATCAAGTTGTGTGCGTCAGGGATGTCCAATCTCTCCATTCTTGTTTAACTTTGTCGTAGACATCCTCTTAGAGTTAACATTAAGCTCATCAGATTTTTCAGGGGTTGACCTTCTACCAGGAAAGTCGCTTACTGATCTAGAATATGCCGATGACATAGTTCTATTCGGTGAAGACGCTGACAAAATGCAGAGTCTTCTGACTACCATAAGCAACAATGCGAGCATGTTCGGGATGCGCTTTTCCCCCTCGAAATGCAAAATGTTGCTTCAAGACTGGGTTGCATCGGCACCTGAACTAGTGATAGGGAGTGAAGTAGTCGAGCGTGTTGATCACTTCACTTATCTGGGGAGTCTCATCAGTGCTGACGGCCTGGTGACTGACGAAATCTCAGCACGGATACAGAAGGCTCGATTGACTTTTGCCAACCTGCGTCACTTATGGCGTAGGCGTGATATCCGTTCGCTAACCAAAGGACGGGTGTACTGCGCAGTAGTTCGCTCAGTCTTACTTTATGGCTGTGAAACATGGCCGGTAAGAGTAGAAGATATTCGTAGGTTACTGGTTTTCGATCATAGGTGTCTTCAAAGCATTGCTCGTATATCGTGGGACAACCGAGTAAGCAATGCTATCGTTAGGAAACGAGTACTAGGTAAGGATAGCAGATCAATAGATGAAGTGGTGAAACTTCATCAGTTGAGGTGGTTGGGACATGTGTTACGTATGGCTAACCACCGACTGCCTCGACGAGCTATGTTTTGTGATGTAGGAGTAGGTTGGAAGAAAGTTAGGGGCGGCCAGACCAAAACATGGCAGAAATCCATGAAGTCACTGACAAGTGGACTGAGTCATGTTGGTAGATGTAGACTACCTGGTTGGGGTCCGCGAGATGATAATAATCGATGGTTAGAGACCTTGAATGACATGGCTCAAAATCGTTTGCAATGGCGCAAGTGCATCCATTCGTTGAGCTCTCTCAAATCCTAATCTTCTGGAATCGTCAGCACCTCTACCTTTGTCTTTCTAACCTTATCTCACTGAATTATATTTTTTGAATGATATCTTCGAACCCTAGTCTTCTTTATTAACATTAATACCTCTACTATCTTTATCACTGGGATTTGATTTGACATTTGCGTCTCTGTTTTAATGTGGTATGGCAACATGAACTGATGTACTTACGTATGAAGTTCTACGTTGCAACTGACTGACTGACTGACTGATTGTAAGCCAGTTAGCATTATTCATCATGATGTTTCTTCTAATTATGATAAGTAAATACATTATTGACAATTTACTGGCATATGTTTCATGGTTAAAATTTCAACCGAACTTGAATTTATTGTTAACTTATTCATAGGCAATGAATAAAATCATTCCATCATACTGGAAAGCATTTCTTGAGACTTATTAAATTATTAATTGTTGGTCAGTGTTGTTATTATTGAATTGTTAACTTTTCGGGTAATAACAGCCGAGAAAAAAAAGTAGACAAAGTAAAACCCTGCAGACGTTTAAAATACACATAATCAATCTTTAAAATTTACTGACAATGAACATCTTAAAGAGTGTAGACTTAACAACATGTTAAGCATTTGATACTCCTGAAAGAAGACCTTCTAACTCCCCGGGGCAGAGTTACAATGGTTTGAATTGAGTTTGCTGGTTAGCGTTTTTTTAGCGAGTTACATTTTAAGGGATGGGGTCGCCAACCCCATGCCTAGCCCTCCTCCTTTATCCGGGGTTGGGACCGGTAGTAGCCCCAGAGGGGCTCCATGAGGAGTCTAAACATTTGATGACTCTGCATTTGATAATTAAGATTCAGTTCCCATCATCAAAACCTTTTCACTTCCTGCCATCATCAAATATCTAAATCTTTTGTAATTTCATGGCTAGTTTATCTAGTGTTTGTTTGTTCATACGTTTGAATATTTCTATGTTTATTGATCCATTCTATTCCGCTTGTAGTAGAGCGTAAACATTTCTAATAGCTTGCCCAATCTGATATTGTTTGTCTACAATAATATTAGAAGTCAGGACACTTTTTTTATATTCCTCCTATATAAGAGTATATGACCTGATTAGTCATTCGGAAATGTAGAGTTCTGTAAATACAGCAATAAATAACTAATCGATCTATTGAAGATAATAATTTTCAAATGAACAATAACAAATGGTATTCTTTATGTATCCAGATCTGTGATTTCACTGTAATTTAGTCAGTCATTTTAAAATCTTCATTAATGTTTCATAACCATTGAAATGCTGTGTTTGCAATGGCGCAGATGCATCCACTGTTTGTGTTCTCACTAATTCTAACCTTCTGAATTCCTCATAATATCTTTCTTTCTCCTTCTAAATTTATTTCACTGAATTATACTTCTCGAATCATGTCTTCGCTCCGTAATCTTCTCCATCACTGCTAATACTCCTACTATCGCTATCGCTCTTAGATTTGAACTGACAGTTACGTCTCTGTGCTGATGTGATGGTATGGCAACCTGAACTGATGTACTCATGTACGAAGTTCTGCATTTTATCTGTATCGAAATGCTGTAGAACTAATTTAATGGAGAAAAAATAGTTTAAAGGTCATGAATAACGGGCGACCATTGAATACACCATGCCCATTTTCCATCTGTTTGTTCTTTTTGGTGATTGTTTTCTCCTTTTTTTATTATTTCTAGGGTTCTCTCTTCATACACAACCTATCCACTGCATATATTCCCAATCAATAATACAATACATGTACAAAGCTATTGTAAACCACATCGTCCATGGCGTAAATTATATCATATTAAAAATCCAAAAAGCTCACATCTATTTAATCATGTTTATTTAGCTCCACCATCATCCGACTTGTTATGGTAAGAATGAAATACTTGTTTTAATTTTTTCCATACATATATGATGATAACGGTCTGTGAGGAGAGCTAGTTCAAATTAATATATTCTCATAGATTACGTAGACAGAATGACTGGTTACTCATTAGTTGATGATATTCAAACGGTAATCAAGAGGCAGCCGAGTAAGCAACGCTGTTATTAGGAAATGGGTGCTAGGTAAGAATGGCAGATCAATAGATGAAGTGGTGAAACTTCATCAGTGTAGGTGGTTGGGACATGTGTTACGAATGCCTAACCACCGACTGCCTCGTCGAGCCACGTTTAGTGGTATAGGAGTAGGTTGAAGAAAACTAGGGGCGACCAAACCAAAACATGGCAGAAATCCATGAAGTCATTGACGAGTGGACTTAGCCATGTCGGTAATTGTCGACTACCTGGTTGGGGTCCGCGAGACGAAAGTCACCAATGGTTAGAGACCTTGAACGACATGGCTCAAAATCGTTCGCAATGGCGCCAGTGCATTTATTCTTTGTGTTCTTCAACAACTCTAGTTTTGACTTTCTAAACTTTTCTCACTGAATCATACTTCTTGAATAATATCTTCTAATCCTAACCTCTCCGATTACTTCTAATACCTTTACTACCTCTTCTACTATTGGATTTGAATTGACAATTACATCTCTGTGCTGATGTGGTATGGCGACATGAACTGATGTACTTACGTACGAAGTTCTACGTTGCATCTGACTGACTGAAACGTAATCAATGTAATGAAGAATACTAGTTTAAAAAGTTTCAGTCAAATATTGCGCTGTTGTTTTCACGCAAGCGGACTATTTAAATTAGGAAACAAGTATTGAATATATTCAACACACATCATTTACATTACTATAGATGTAGATTCTTTCTTAATTAATATTATTACGGATAAGGTATTAGCTTAATTTATTTAACTTGTAGTAGACATTCATTTCATTGTGATACTTACAATGTAACGCATTTAGTTACCATAAGAGATCTTGTATTCACATTAGAGCTTCGAGCTTTTCGCATGTTTGTTAAGAAGAAACTATTGATACTGGTCATTGTAAAGAGCTTCAGAGAAGAGAATGTTTATTGTCGAATTAATTAATTCTGTTGTTCGCTGTCAATAGTTATCATAAACACATTTTTGTGGTTTTCCTGGGATAAGATTATTATTTGACTCTAAACAATCTGTTTTACCGATTAAAACCAGCTTGAAATTTTCCAGTTATATCTACTTTGTGATTTAAAATGCCTTTAAAAATCTTCAAAACATTTTTTTCGCAAAGTGTATTCAGTATATAACATTTTTTTTTCAAAAAATCTATAAACTTAACTATTCACAGGTTTAATATAACTTCCACAACATATCATGGTACTGAATGGTGGTTACGTGTAATTGGAATTCGTCTAGCGGTTGTTTTAGTGGCGTTCGTCTTAACATCACCTGTTTACATACTTGCTATTATAAATTTGACTGGATTATTCGATTGGTTGGGTAGAATTTCGGTAAGTGTTCGATACATATATAGATATGTGTAATACAAGAGTGCTTTAATAGTTTTTATTCACAAAGTGTATATCTATTCATTTTTAATTATCTAGTTGAAATCATATTTTAAATCGTTTCTATTTGAATTTAGCATAATCAAATGTTTTTACCAATCAGCCTGATTGTGTTTTAATTGGAAATTTATCATACTCTTCAATGTCTATATTATAAGTATCGAATTCAATGGGTATATATGTATCTGTACTATTATCCGTTTATTGTAAATAGCATCAATATCGAAGATATGTAATGTGTTTGTTCAGAGATTCTGTTTACAAAAGAAACATCAAAGTAATCACAGTCAGTCAGTCAGTTAGAATGTATAACTTGGTACGTACGTACATTAGTTCAAGTCGTCATATTACATTCGTACAGAGACGCATTGTCAATTCAATCCTATAATAGTAAGAGGTAATTGAAGTACGAGGGAGATGAGGGTTCGAAGATATTATTCAGGTAGTATAATCTAGTGAAATAAACTTAAAAAGAGAAAGATAAAAGTGATGAAGAATCCAGGGCATTAGGATTTGAGAGAAGTCAAACAATGAATGCACCTGTGTCATTGCAAACGATTTTGAGCCATGTCATTCAAGGTCTCTAACCATTGGTGACTTTCGTCTTGCAGACCCCAACCAAGTAGCCTGCATCTACCAACATGACTCAGTCCAGTTGTCAGTTACTCTTAGGTTTCTTCCAACCTACTCCTACACTCGTAAAGCAGCTTGAGGAGGCATTCAGTGGTTGAGCATCTGTAACACGTGTCATTAGGAGTAAAATGTAAATTATGTGCATTAGTGAAATTCGCCGCAAAACTTATTATGATAGACCACCATTATGAAATAAAATGAACTAGAAAATTCTCATTAGTAAATGTGCTTCCAACCTTATGAAGTATTGAATCCATTATGTTGATACTTTTTTTGGAGTCTTTCACTTTCATTAAACTGTTCAATTAAAATCCTTCAGTTTTAATATCTTTTGATTCAGTTATGAAAAGAATTGAAAGTTCCCGCTCTTGAAAACGCCTTAATTGAATGGAATTAAATGTCCGAAATTCTTTGCTCATTGATAGAAAATTAGTTATTGCAACTAATTGTTGCGATTAATTATATTTGCAGAAATTACTTACTTACTTACTTACTTACGCCTGTTACCCCCAATGGATCATAGGCCGCAGAGCATTTTTCTCCAACCAGCTCTGTCCTGGGCTTACCTCTCCAGTTCTGTCCAATGTTTGTTCATTCCTCTCATATCTTTCTCTATTTCTCGGCGTAATGTGTTCCTTGGCCTTCCTCTTTTCCTTTTGCCTTGAGGGTTCCATGTGAGGGCTTGTATCGTGACGCAGTTAGGTGCTTTTCGTAGTGTGTGTCCTATCCACTTCCACCGCTTCTTCCTGATTTCCTCATCCACTGGAATCTGGTTTGTTCTCTCCCACAGTACGTTGTTGCTGATGGTGTCTGGCCAACGAATCCGAAGTATTTTGCGAAGACAACTGTTCTGGATGATGGCTTTGGTAGTTCTCCATGTTTCTGCTCCATACGGTAGAACTGTCTTGACATTTGTATTAAAAATGCTGATTTTGGTTTTGTTTGAAAGTTGTTTGGAGTTCCAGATATTTTTCAACTGCAGAAATTATTCATTTGAAATTATGTTTTATTCATTATTTCTTGTATTACTTACTATCAAATACTGTTAAACTGATAAACGAAAAATTTTTTTCCGTTTTAGCGTCCGTTTATTTTTCGATGGTTTCCAGCAGCAATTTTAGCCGGTGTATCAGTACTACTGACACGTTTAGTAATTATCAGTGAATATTGGACAAGACATAAAACACGTGGCGGTTTAGAAAGTGTTATTTATCGTAATGCTTATTGGTTCTTACTTTTCACTGTATTGTTATTACCGTCTCTTGGTATAACAGGGTATGTTGGATTTTTTTTTGTGCTAGCCAGTTAATTATCCGGTTAACCTTGATCGACATTCAGACATGATAGAGGATGAACTGTATAATTTTTGTTTGAAAATTTCAAGAATGCTAGTTAGTTAAGAGAAAAGCAAAAAAAAAATCATAATGTGATATTTTTTACTGTTGCTTAAACACAATTCAACTAATTGCATAATTCATTTGATTAATTAAAAATTTTGTGGTATTTTTGTATGACAAACTAAATAATTGTGTTTTGTTTTGAGTAGTCTTTAAAAATGTGAACCTATTTATTAGGTGGTTTATTTAATTTACTGAGATTTATAAAAATGAAGTCAAAAATATCTGTAGATATTATTGCAGATAACCTCGCATATAAGTCCTTCATATAGATATATAGACACTGTCTAGTGCATGCTATTTGTTAAGAGATGTACATTCTTAAGTAATTATATATATTTGTAACCATGAATCGATCAATGTTAGACCACCATTGGAAACCTGGAAGACGGCCGTTTCGTCCTGGTATGGGACTCATCAGCAGTGCGCATCCACGACTCCTGCACCCCGCAGGATTCGAGCCCAGGACCTTCTGTATTGTGCGCGAACGCCCTAACCGTTGTGATCAGTGAAGTTCAAACCTTTCCGGATGTATACAGGGTATGAGGTTGCACAACTCCGTGAATTTGATCAAGTTAGACATTAACACCGTTATATACCGGCTCAGTGGTCTAACGGTTAATGAGTCCCATACCAGGACGAAACGGCCGTCCAGTGTTTCCAGGTTTCTAATGGGGGGTCTAACATTGATCGATTCATGGTTACAATTAAAACTTAACAATCTTCAAAACAATCCCGCAATGCAATTATATATATGAAAATATTGTTGTCTATTCAGTTGATCAATGAATAAATGCTGACAGCATACACACATATATTTTACAAATAAACAAAAATCATTTCTGTTCAAACAGGATCAATTAATATTCCTTCCATATTAATATTAATATGTGTTTTTTAATTTTCCAGTTTCCCAGCTCTATTTCATCAGCTTATCACCACTGAAGTGAATCCTACCAATCCATTTGCTTTTTATGTACCATTTCAAATTGAATGTATATTTTTACCAGATAGTGGTGCATTATTTATCAATTATGTCATAACATGTGCCCTGCTTGGCACAGGTTTACAAATTCTACGTTTGGGGCATATTTTTCGAAATTTCTTTAGACGATATTGTTCTGCTCATACTATGGCAGAAAGAAAAGTTTTCTCTGAAGTAATTGATTTTTTATTATTGGTCTGTTTGTTTGAAGCCTATACCCATGCATGATGTTATACATATATATATATATATATATATATATATATATATATATATATATATATATATCAGTCGAAGTTTTTCACTTGCGATACATTACTTCATTCAAATCTCTCTGAAATGAACTGGTTGGGTACGGACATGAAATCGAGTTGGTTCTTTTTGTTGACAACTAAGTGATCCTACTAGGATCCTGAGAGGCAGCATACATCGTTAGCGCAAGATTTTAAAGTCCTAGCTAAGGAAGCCTGTTGTTCTATTTTTTTAAAAGGTTCGGACTTTGGAAGCTCCAACTTGTAGTTTGGAGCGTTGTTTTAGGAGACCAGGCATAACGTTTCTTGTATTCAAATCGTTTGTATTAGCAGCGCGAGGCAATAAAGGACTAGTCATGGAGATCCGAAAGTTATTAAGATATGTAGGAAGGATTTGATTGTTACCAATATGGTCTCGTGTGCTGTTACAGGTATGACGGTGGGTCTTACTTCCAGGCTGCCCACATAATCGAAGGGCCTTTCTTGAGGAACCTGAAAAAGAAGTTGGATTAGCGTTGATATTAGCGACCTGGGAACGTGACTGCAGAGCCCAATGGACAACCACTTGGGGTTGATCGCGTACGGCTTTTTTAATGGAAAGTTTTTGACGAGTTAGCTCCGTTCTTCAGAAGGCCTCACTACAGGAGACAGAAACCTGCGTAGTATGTTGAGGTGCGACAATTTTAGGATCGACCTTTTTAAACCCTTTCCTTCCTTGTGAGAAGTCAGGATCGCAGCAGACGCTGTTTGTCAAAGGATAACACCTTACTACTGTCACATCGCTCTACAGTTAGCAATACGACTTCGTCCTCAAACCTTGAGTTGCTGCTTTTATTTGTACTGTTCTCCAATCGACCTGTCTGGCGTGGTAGAACCTATAGAAATATATGTTCCAGCCAATATAGCTCGGTTTGGTCATCACGATATTCAAGCTCGGCCACCACGTCAAAGCAGCAGCTGCGGTAAGGGTGTGTTAGAATAGGTTTTTTTGAAAAATGAAATAATATCTTTAATTACTTGTGAAGAATTCATCAAAATTTAGGTAGCGTTCAATATTAATAGTCGTCACCTTTTTATAATAATCTTCGTCAGGCCTCAAATTATTATAGTAAATCATCAGGAAGCTATCATGAAGTTTTTTCGCCATCTTTGTTTATGATATTAACGTGACAACACTTTTTATGTCTTAGCCTTTCTCTGTGATAACTTAGCTAACGAAAAATCTGCTGAAATCCTAGCTAATATGATTCATAATACTTATCACTTATCTTGGGAGTCTCATCAGTGCTGATGGCCTGGTGTCTGACGAAACCTCAGCACGAATACAGAAGGCTCTACTGGCTTTTGCTAACCTGCTTCATTGACGGTGTAGGAGACACATCCGTCTACTAACCAAAAGACAAGTCTACTGCGCAGCAGTTCTCACCTTCCTACTATACGGGTGTGAAACATGGTCAGCAAGAGTAGAGGATATTCGTTGGTTACTAGTATTCAATCATAGATGCTTTCGAAACACTGCTCTTATTTCCTGGGACAGTCGAGTTAAGAAACGCGTACTAGGTAAGGATGGTAGATCAATTGTTGAAGTAGTGAATCTTCAGCGGTTGAGGTGGTTGGAATTTGTCTTATGTATGCCCAACCACTGACTGCCCCGACGAGCGATGTTGTCTGATGTAGGGGTAGGCTGGAAAAAAGCTAGGGTTGGTCAAATCAAAATATAGAACAAATCCATGAAGTTACTGAGCTTGAATTACATCATTTAAGATGGCGCAGATGCATTCACTTCTTGTGTTTTCTCCAATTCTAATCTTCTGAATTCTTCATGACCTTTTCCCTCTTTTTAAAATTTATTTCACTGAATTATACTCCTTTAATAACATCTTCAAACCCTAATTTTCCGCATTACCGATATTACTTCTACTACCTCTATTACTATGGGATCTGAATTGACAATTCGATCTCTCTGTTAATGTGGTATGTCAACCTGAACTTATGTACGTAAGTACCGAGTTCTACGTTGTAGCTGATTAACTGATTATACTTGTTCATAAAGACACTGTCATGAAAAACTTGCACTGATCAAACAACTCTTTAAAAAAGTGTTGAACAACTGATCATTGATTCATCATATCTTTTCTATTCTAGTGTTGTTTTTATTTATAGTTCACGACCTAGTCATGTGTGTTTCGCATGATCTGTGTCAACTCCCTTTTGATTGGCTTATTGTTGCATTAAATTATATTAAAATCTGGATCATTTTCTAAGTTTACTTAGTATTGAATGGATTATGTTACCTCATGGTATTTGTTTAATCAATAACTACATAGATTTTGGTCTACTTAGATTACGTTTTTATTGATCATCTATACTTATCCGGTTATTCAAGGTGAATTAAGATGATATAAGTATAGAATTTATGTATGAAAAGTTGAAAGCTAAGTATATTTCTTCCATAAACTCATAGCATTAATGTTAAACACTAAATTTTAGTGTCTCGTAAACTTTGTAGGATTTTATTTGCCTACAGATGAATTTCTTGAATAAGTCTGTATACTGTCTCATACAGTCTTAGCAGAAGGGGCTATAGTTAAAACAGTTAACTATGTAAATCTAACTCCGCCAGTAGAACCTTAGGGGCTACTGCCGGTCCCAAGCCCGGATAAAGGAGGAGGGTTGGACATGGGGTTGGCGACCCCATTCCGTTGAAATCTCCGTTGCCAAAAAAACGCTAACCAGAAAAAATAATTCAAACCATTTTAACTCTGCCCTGGGAGTTGGAAGAAGAATTATGACGTCTCGTGATGAAAGCCGAGTCCCCTCGGAAGTCACGGGGCCGATGCCTCTTCTGACAACCAGAGCAACCATTTATTTAGGTACATGGAACGTTCGTACATTGTGGGAGACTGGAAGACTATTTCAAGTTGCGGCAGAAATGAAAAGATACAACCTCGAGGTGCTTGGAATCAGTGAAACACATTGGACACAGGTAGGACAAGTGAGACTTGCTTCAGGGGAACTGCTGTTATACTCTGGTCATGAAGAGGAAAATGCTTCACATACACAAGGAGTTGCACTGATGCTGTCCAAATATGCACAAAAGGCACTGATAGGATGGGAATCTCATGGACCTAGGATCATCAAAGCATCCTTCAAAACAAAGAAACAGGACATTACAATGAACGTCATCCAATGTTATGCACCTACCAATGACTACAATGACGACGTTAAAGATCAATTCTACGAAAGGCTGCAGTCAATCGTCGAGAAATGTTCACCAAAGGATTTGACGATTCTTATGGGAGACCTGAATGCCAAGGTTGGAATGGACAACACTGGATATGAAGACATCATGGGACGACATGGGAGAAAGAAACGAAAACGGTGAGAGATTTGCAAACCTATGTGCCTTCAACAAACTGGTCATCGGTGGCACAATATTCCCGCACAAACGCATTCACAAAGCCACATGGATTTCACCGGATCACACTACTCAAAACCAAATTGACCATATCTGTATCAACAAAAAGTTCAGAAGGACCATGGAGGATGTGAGAACCAAGAGAGGAGCTGATATAGCTTCAGATCACCATTTGCTGATCGCCAAAATGAGGCTGAAACTAAAGAAGCACTGGACAACGGGACAGACAACATCGCACAAGTTTAATACGGCCTTTCTTCGGGATACTGTAAAGCTCAACGAATTCAAGATAGCCCTCACCAATAGGTTCCAGGCCTTTCAGGATCTACTCAATGGAGAGGAAGCAACATTGGAGAACAATTGGAAAGGGATTAAGGAGGCAATCACTTCAACATGTCAGGAGGTCCTTGGTCGCAAGAAGCACCATCACAAGGAATGGATCTCTGTTGATACTCTTGCAAAAATTGAAGAAAGGAGGAACAAGAAGGCAGCAATCAATGTCAGACGAACAAGAGCAGAGAAAGTTACCACACAAGCTGCATACACAGAAGCAAACGGGGAAGTGAAGAAGAGCATCAGAGCTGACAAACGAAAATATGTGGAAGATCTAGCAATGACGGCGGAAAAGGCTGCAAGAGAAGGAAACATGAGACAATTGTACGAAACAACGAAGAAGCTCACCGGGAACTATCGTAAACCAGAACGACCAGTGAAAAGCAAGGAAGGGAAAATAATCAGCAACACTGACGAACAGCGAAATAGGTGGATAGAGCACTTTAAGGAACTATTGAATCGACCAGCTCCACTGAACACACCCAACATCGAAGCAGCATCCAAGGACCTCCCAATTAATATTGGCGCACCTACGATTGAGGAGATCAGTATGGCCACCAGACAAATCAAGAGCGGCAAAGCAGCAGGACCAGACAACATTCCAGCAGAGGCAATGAAAGCAGATGTAGAAGCAACTGCGAAAATATTTCACATCCTCTTCAAGAAGATTTGGGATGAGGAACAAGTACCATCAGATTGGAAAGAAGGATACCTGATCAAAATACCAAAGAAAGGAGATCTCAGCAACTGCGAGAACTACAGAAGCATCACTCTTCTTTCAATACCAAGCAAAGTCTTCAACAGAGTATTGTTAAACAGAATGAAGGACTTCGTAGACGCCCAACTTCGAGATCAACAGGCCGGATTTCGTAAGGATCGATCATGTACTGACCAAATTGCTACATTACGGATCATTGTGGAACAATCAATTGAATGGAACTCACCACTCTACATCAACTTCATCGACTACGAGAAAGCATTTGATAGCGTGGATAGGAAAACACTGTGGAGGCTTCTTCGACACTACGGTGTGCCTGAGAAAATAGTCAACATCATACGGAATTCTTATGATGGATTCAACTGCAAAATCGTGCACGGAGGTCAGCTGACAAACTCGTTTGAGGTGAAGACCGGTGTCAGGCAATGTTGCTTACTATCACCATTTCTCTTTCTCCTGATCATCGACTGGATTATGAAGACTTCGACATCTGGAGGGAGGCATGGTATCAACTGGACAGTAAGGACGCAGCTGGACGATCTGGACTTCGCAGATGACCTGGCTCTTCTATCGCACACTCAACAACAAATGCAAGAGAAGACGACCTGTGTAGCAGCAGCCTCTGCAGCAGCAGGTCACAACATACATAAAGGGAATAGTGAGATTCTACGATGCAACACAACATGCAACAACCAAATCACTCTTGATGGAGATGGAGGAGAGGACGTTAACACCTTTACATATCTTGGCAGCATCATCGACGAGAAAGGTGGATCCAATGCAGATGTGAGGGCGCGGATTGGCAAAGCGAGGGTTGCATTTCTACAGTTGAAAAATATCTGGAACTCCAAACACCTTTCAAACAACACCAAAATCAGAATTTTTAATACAAATATCAAGACAGTTCTACTGTATGGAGCGGAAACTTGGAGAACTACGAAAGCCATCATCCAGAAGATACAAGTGTTTATTAACAGCTGTCTACGCAAAATACTTCGTATTCGTTGGCCAGACACCATCAACAACAACGAACTGTGGGAGAGAACAAGTCAGATTCCAGTGGAGGAGGAAATCAGGAAGAAGCGGTGGAAGTGGATAGGACACACACTACGAAAATCACCTAACTGCGTCACGAGACAAGCCCTCACATGGAACCCTCAAGGCAAAAGGAAAAGAGGAAGGCCAAGGAACACATTACGCCAAGAAATAGAGAAAGATATGAGAGGAATGAACAAACATTGGACAGAATTGGAGAGGGAAGCCCAGGACAGAGTTGGTTGAAGAAAACTGGTTGGCGGCCTATACTCCATTGGGGGTAACAGGCTTAAGTAAGTAAGTAGTAATGTAAATCTAGTCAACACTTACAATCTGTTTCTAAAATGTAGATTAATTCAATTAGTTCAAGCCTAGAAAGTAGCAGTCAGTGGCGAAGAGAACAACCACACATACTGGGCAATAGCAAGGAGGAACACAATAAAATCAACAACAAATCAACAATATGCTAGTCATGTTTTATCTAACTGATACAATTTCATGATTCCCATTGTGAAAATTAGAACCGCGGATATAAGCGAACAATATTGTTTTCGATTAGATCGTCATCAGGCTTTACTCTAATATACATGAATATTTATACGAAAATGTTAAACCAATCAAGGCAATTTATGAGTCAATAATCACAGTGAAATGAAATAGATTACGTCACTACACATAATAATAGGTAAAAGTACAAGTTGATAACTGTAGGAAGACAGGTGTACTGATAGTAGTAGTGAGAAAATTATAAAATACGATAACAAAAGTTTTATCAATAGTAGGTCACATGTGCATAAATAGATTTAAAATAACCATTACAAAACATTAAAACCATTACGTAATAAGGAGTGTATACATAATTAGATAGTGAAGGATATAAACGGGAAGAGGCTGAGAATTACCAACAAACACAGGATGTGAAAATAATGCTAATAATAACAAAATAAAATTTTAAAAAATTTCAAACGTTCTTTGAGTCAAATCCGGCCACGGAAGAGATAGGGGTATCACTAATTTCTTCTGAACACATGAACTGGGGTTGAATGTACGAATTAATATGTCTTCTGCTACTTGTAAGAGACGGGATCGAACTCCGTTGGGAAATGGAGTTATACGGTTAGAGTAAAGCCTGATGACGATCTTATGGAAAACAATATTATTCGCTTGTGTTTGTTGAAATTTTCACAATGGGAATCTTAATATTCTTAAATTTCATGATTGTTAGTTAAATAAAGAATGTCAGAGTAAATAAGTCGTCTAGGACTAATGAGTTTTAAATGATCAGGGTTTTTGACTCTTTTCGATTTAGAGATCAACGAAATTCTAATGCCTTCTCTGTTTGTAAAAAAAATTCCTTGATGATAATACATATATATTTTTCTCTCTCTCTTTCTCTTTTTGTACTATGCATAAACTAGCCTCAACCGGAAGCATTTGCATTTTGGAGAAACTATGCATTTCTGTCAGTTGTTCATACAGTGATTATTGCTTATACACCAGTGTGTCCAATCATCTATGTATTTGGTTTGCTATACTTTCTATTTAGATATTTGGTTGATAAATATATGCTTGTATGGATTTATAGTCCATTACAATCAGATATCAGTGGATGGACTGAAATGTTAGTTTTACTAGTTGATTATATTGTGTTAGTGTGGTTATGTTTTTTATTAATGAAACTTTATCACTAGATCAATCAGAATTAGACATTAACACCGTTGGATTCCGCCCAGTGGTCTAACGGTGAGGGCGTTCGCCTACGATGCCGGAGGTCCAGGGTTCGAATCGAGCGAGAGGTGCAGGAGTCGTGGATGCGCACTGCTGATGAGTCCCATACCAGGACGAAACGGCCGTCCAGTGCTTCCAGGTTTCTAATGGTCGTCTAGCAATGATTGATTGGTGATTTCAAATGTGTAAATAACTTACGTTTTGTATCGGTTACAAATTATTCACAATATATAGAAATGAGTAAAATTTCTTTATTTTTTTCGATATTATTATTATTATGTAAATTTAAGCGAAAGTGTATATTCATTTGATTTATTAGCATGAACTGTACTAGTTAGTGTTAATATTGTGGTGTACATAATCTATTTTTTTTTTTAAGCTCATTATGAATGAAGGTAAATTGTATAGTTTTAACAATTTTAAAAGTTACATAAAACAACAATTATTAAAGAGAACAAACGGTTTTTTTGGAAAACTTTTTCATCTAGGCCTACAATTATAAAAACCTAAATTATTTTATAATGATAAAATAATCTTTTCAAGTTGAATTAATGAGCTTTATAAATTAAAATTGGCCAACTTCATGTCGATTAGGTCTGAACCTACTTATTGACTTACTTACTTACACCTGTTATCCCCGATCGAGCATAGGCCGCCGACTAGTATTCTCCAACCTACTCTGACCTGAGCCTTCCTTTCTAGTCCTGTCCAATCGTTAGTCGATCTTCCCATGTCTGGCGTATGTGAACGTTGGTTTTCCTCTTTTTCTTTGACCTTGAGGATTCCAAGTGAGAGCTTGTCTTGTGACGTAGTTGGGTGCTTTCAGCAGTGTATATCCTATCTACTTCCAGCGTTTCTTCCTGATTTTCTCTTCCACTGCAATCTGGCTTGTTCTCTCTCACAGTAGATTGTTGCTGATTGTGTCTGGTCAACGGATCCGAATTACTTTGCGTAGACAACTGTCAATAAATACTTGTATCTTCTGGATGATGGCTTTTGCAGTTCTCTAAGTTTCCGCCTCATACAGTAGCACTGTCTTGACATTTGTATTGAAAATCTTGACTTTGGGGTTGATTCATACTTGTTTTGACTTCCAGATGTTGATCAATTATAAAACTGCTTTGTTGATCCTTACCTTCTTATCTGCATTGGATCCACCTTGATTAAAAGTCTGTACAAAAACCAGAAGAGTACAAATCAGAAAATAGTTTGACATAGTTGTTATGATAACAGTAGTGACACAAAAAAATAATTCTTGCTAAGAATATCATATTGAATGAGAGAAATAAGTGTATAATTGAGCATCAAAAAAATAACTGTATTTCATCTTATAAATATTACCAAACTTTCTTGTTTAAGTTGAAAAAAAAACAAGTTTGTTTGTATTCTACGATGACCGTTAATTATTTAACATTGAATAGTTAACTACTTCAATTCCGTATCCATTCAATCAATAAACCATTTCGTATTACTTAATCAGTCCCGACTGTAGCTGCTACCTTGACGTGGTGGTCGGGCTTGTCTATAGTCATGAACCAACCGAGCTATACTGGCTGGAACATATGTTCCTGAAGGTTCTACCATGCCAGGCAGGTCGATTGGAGAACGTTGAGGTCTGAGGGCGAAGTCGTACTGCTGACTGCAGAGAGGTGTGACAGTAGTAAGGTGTTTCCCTCGGACAACCAGCATCTGCAGCGATGCTAATGTGGGATGGCAACTTGAACTTATGTACATAAGTACGAAGTTCTACGTTGCAACTGACTGAATGATTACTTAATCAGTTAGAGTCATTTATGCGCACTATAGAATCTGACACATATACATCGATTTGGATTGTCGTTCTACATTAGCTCAATCAGGTATAATTATTTCAATACAAGTAAAAATAGTGTTAGTATCAGTAATGATAGGGAAGATTAGGTGTAGAAAAACTAGACTCAGGTTCTGAAAAAGGACGAGGAGTGAATGAATATATCTGCTCCATAACGAACAATTCTAAGCCATGTTGCTCAGTCACTAACTATTGGTTACAATAATCACACAAACTTTAACCAAGTAGTCTACACCTATTTAAATGCTTCAGTTTAATTGTCACTGACTTCGTAGATTAGCGCCCCATCCTGATTTAGCTTTTTTTTCTAACCAACACCGGACTGTGTAGCCCGTCGATGTAGGTAATTGTTGAACATGCTTAATACATCCTAACCACCTTAATAGACAAGGATCCACTACCTCATCAACTGATTTACCCTCTATATCTGGTACCCTATACTTCACCTCAACATTGCTGACTCCGTTGTCCCACAATACTCTATCAATACCTCAAAGACATCTGCGATCGAATCTTAGTATCAACGAATATCATCTATTCTTAATGACGAATTTTTTACAGCCATGATGTACAATGAACCGAACTGTTGCTCAATATACTCATTCTTTGGTTGGTAGATAGATGCCACAATTGACATGCGCTGGCACAGGCCATATCATAGAACTGAACAGAGACTGAGGTATTTAGATTTAAACATCGATTATCTGGTTGTTTAAACTTGTTAATATAAATTAAACCATATCTTTATTGTCCATTATTCATCAAATATTATGGTTACTAAAAGATCTGTTACACAGTTATTGGCTATGTAAAAGTACTTATTGATAATGTTAGTTTAAAGCATATATCATGTCTAGTCTTCGTAATTCCTAGTTAAAACTTAAAGTAACACTCTTGATGTCCAAATTTATACTAAAAAAAACAAAGAATCATCAGCCGTTGTTTTAAATGATTATCATTTTCTCCAACCACATCTTACATAGTGTTCATTCTTAGTTTATTGTTCCACATCCTTCTCAATAATCACTCGTATAACTGTGGTCGAAGCACAGCTAACGTTAACTACTAATATATCTATCTAGTAAGTAACATTACTAATCACCAGGGTTCGATATAGTGTAGTTTTAATATCAAATACACTCCCTGATCCACTGCACTGGGTCAACCATCTTGAGTTCAGTTGTTACCCAATCACCAATTCATGTAAATAACCCAATGTTAGTAGTGCATTTTCTCAAAACTGCCTGACACATAATAAATGTCAATCACAAATGAATGGTGTTTCTTCGGAATTTCGAAGATATGCAGTGTTTATGTGTCTCACTTAGCATAAAACTGTGGCAGATGTGTTTTTACTATGTTTTCCATTGTAGTATAAACCACGATGTTTGTTTACATGGCTAGATGACACTCTTTAATCGATAAAACTTGGTTCGTTATAAAAATTATTCCCTAGAGTTACTTGGATATTGTGAAATGCATTTTATTTTTAATTTTATCTGATTTCATTACTTACTTGTTCTTATTTTTTTTTTATTTCAGAGACAGAAAAAATTATCAATATATTTATCATTTAAAATGGTTTCTTCAAGCAACTCGATTTAGTTTAGCCGGAGTTTGTATAGCATGTATCAATGTGTTTGCTTTCTATTCGTTACGATGGTCTTCTGCAGAATTACGTCCATTGATCATTGCCTATTTTGTTTTGACTGTAACTACAGCAGTAATATCTGTGATACTTTCTACTTTTGTCAAATATTATTTATCATCTCTTATATGCCCTAGTTCTGTATGCAGGAAGGATTCCAGTCATTATCGTAAATTACTTGAAGTAAGACTTTTTTTATTAACTAGTGTTGCCTTCATAGAGTATCTGATCATGAACTATGGTCACATTATTTTGTTTCTTAAAAATGGGTGAAACAATGTCAATGTTGATTGTGGTACTTTTGTTTAACTGGACGTGGAATAATTACGGACTCTTTGTTGTAATGATAAGCAAAATTCGTTATTATAAATCAGTTGACATTGCTTCTTCAGTTGTTCCACAAAGTGATAACCATTTTACTTTTGATTAGATCTTCCATTATTGATTCTAAATGTTTCTTATTATTTTTAATTGACAACTAGGCGATGTATGTATTTCTTCTTCTTCTTGATAAGTAATTGTTTAACTCTTCTTTTGATCTCTAATCAACTTGGATATGATTTTAATGGCCACACGTTAATTGCCATCAACTCAACAATCCGTATGATTTATTCAATAAACAAAATTTACTATATACTTGTTAAGTGATTGCGTTTGATGACATATCACTTGTTTTTACACATTTGAAATCATCAATCAATGATTGTTAAATCACCATTAGAAACCTGGAAGCACTGGACGGCCGTTTCGTCCTGGTATGGGACTCATCAGCAGTGCGCATCCACGACTCCTGTAGGCAGTAACTACCAAAGACAAAAAATGGGTGAGGTCACGCAAAATCCCTGGATCAATCAGAGTTAGACATTAAAACCGTTGGATGCTGGCCCAGTGGTCTAGAGGTTGGGCGTACACGCACAAGACCGAAGGCCCCGGGTTCGAATCCTCAGAGATGCAGGAGTCGTGGATGCGCACTGCTGATGAGTCCCATACCGGGACGAAACGGCCATCCAGTGCTTCCAGATTTCTAATGGTGATCTAACACTGATTGATGATTTCAAATGTGTTACAGCACTAACTCTAATTGAAAACTTGACTTGTTGTATAAAGTGAAGTTGAGCTTATTAACGGTAAACAAACTAGTCTCAATTATTTTATAATGTACTGAAGCTGTCACGTCCTCTAAGCTGGATAATTTCATTGTAAAGTTCCTTTATCTTTTAGAAAAAAACCGACTTCATGTAGAAATAAGCTTTATGATGATTGTTCAACAGACTGATAGGACGTAACGCTGCCGAAAACTCGATCTTGAATTTAAATTTACAAAGATATTTTCTTGATATGTAACTTCACCTCCCAAGAGGAAGACTGTTTCGTTCTTGTTGTAATGTTTATTATCATATTTCATTTGTGTCATAAAACGTACATTATAGTTCATGGAATATTTTTCAATCAGCATTTTAATCTCTTTCTCATCTTAATCACTGACTGTCATTAATTAATCAAGTTACGACTAGGTGGATTAGTGATTAAAGCATTGAATTTCCAGCCATCACGTTTTAGGCTCAAACTCCTCACCCTCAATAACGAAATGTATATGTATCGGGTCCGTGTAAATAAACCTGTATTTTGTGAATGAGTCACACTAATTGAAGTACGATAAATATCCACCTTAACTTGCTGTATGAATGTTAAAAGTTGTTATCTATCTGATAAAGAAATATGAGTGAGATATGATGAACCTGTGTAAATTTATCCGAAATTGTTTTCTATTTACAAATACCTATTGATATACATGAGTCAATATGATGTAACTGGAATTAAATCACTTTACATTTCATGATCTGACTCCGGCGTAGAACTGCATGCAGGATGTATTCCATTTCCGTGTCTGGTGTACGTACGTACGTATGTCCGAAGTTATACGTGGTAGCAGACTGACTGACCTCCGTGTCGTTATTTGTTTATTCTAGAATATTCTTTTATCTAACCTATAAATATTCATACTATGATCCTTTCACAACCACTATTCTTTGTATGAATCTTCTTTGATGAAAACGTTTCATAAAATATGATTTAATTGTTGATGATTAATACTCATTATTGTTTCAGTTGAAATTAGCTGATGACAAACCATGAATTATAGCGATTTCATGGTATTCTGCTACTCTAATTGTTCTGGCTTTAATCAAATTTAATGTGTCCTTGATAATGACAGAAATCTTTTTTAGCCGCTGTCAACTTTTAGCATTCAGTGTGTTAGATTGCATAGGGTTGTTGTTTGTTTGTTACAATGAAAGAGCTATGTTTTGTAGTGTAGGAGAATGTTGGAAGAAAGCAAGGAGCGGCCAGACCAAAACATGGCACAAATCCATGAAGTCACTGACAAATGTACTGAATCATGTTAATAGATGCAGACTACCTATCTGGTTGAGGTCCGCGAGACGAAAGTCACCGATTTTTAGAGACGCTGAACGACATGGCTCAAAATCGTTTGCAATGGCGCAAGTACATCCACTCTTTGTGCTCTTTTTAATCCCTAACCTTCGGAATTCCCCATCATCTCCATCTTTCTCCTTCTAAATTTATCTCACTGAATTATACTTCTTGAATCATATCTTCGCCCCCCCCCCCAATCTTCTCCATTACTGCTCATACTTCTACTATCGCTATCACTGTCAGATTTGAACTGACAGTTACGTCTCTGTGCTGATGTGGTATGGTAACCTGAACTGATGTACTTGTGTACGAAGTTCTGCGTTGTATCTGTCTGTCTGTCTGTTACAATGAAAATATTTCTGAACTTTTATTCAGTGTACATTGTTTTAGCGCTATATCAAATTATTTCTCAATAAATTATTATTTTTAATTTATAATTATTTTAAAATATTATTCAATAAAATATTATTTTTC
>CALYCR020000033.1:0-22254 GCA_944470395.2 Schistosoma turkestanicum | reverse complement strand
AACAGAGAATTGCGACCGTCTGCTGTGCTATGAGCTATGCCCAAATAATCGCTCATTCATAGCAGACAATATCTTTGAGCACTTTGTAAACAATAATTGACATTAGGACATCCGAAGTCGAACCAACGATGAACCGAACTAGATCACTTAGCTTTAGGTTGTCAGTGGAGAGGCTCTATTGAAGACAGTAGCTCATTCTGACAATCAAGTATATGGTCTTGTGCCAGCGTTCATTTGTTTGTGTCCTATCTATTGATAATAAAGCTTCACATATATTTCAACAACAAGCACGAAAACAGTACAACAACGATTGAAGCGATTCCTATCTGAATAAGCTTGGAATGATATGCAAACAGCGATGAAAACAGTATTGATATCTGCTAGTAAGGTAAACCATAAGTTTGGAGAGAGGCCGTGTATTTCAGTAGCTTCTACCAAAATGATGGGTGCTCAAAGGTGCATCTCACCGGATCTGAGTTAAATGAGGTCTGAAGTCAACTAACTCATTGGCAGACTAATAACCTATGCAATGATCGTGAACATTGGTGACTAGAGAAAGTGAGTGGGATGAAAAGGAAAGTGGCGATAGGCAATAGTTGGCAACTATTCAGCTATAGAATTCTAGAAGCGACGGTAAGTAGTTGGTCCCGAAAGATTGATTAGTAGCGAATTAAGTGTATTGGTCAACATAACCTAGCTGAATCCCATTAAGTCCGAAAAAAGAAGGACGCACTGTGATTGAAGGACGACGTCTGTTTTTTGATGATATTGCGCTATCGAAAAGATGGCTCAAAAGTGAAACAACCTCAGTTAGTAACCGTTGATTAAAGTCGATGTTACCTGTAGAGCGATGGTCGTAAACGTGAGTTCAGGATAAATAGTCAAACAATAAGAGAACAATGTCGCCTGATTGTAGTATCAGGATAACGTCCTGTACCATGTTCACTGTAGGTGGGTAGATTAATACCGAAAGCGTAAAAGTAGGCGTAATCTCGTGCGCACCTTGAGAGTCTGCCAGTTCATACAAGGTCAAGGGTGACAGTGTCTGCTACTGAGACCAGAGTCTAGTTATCTTATGATGCAGATGATGCGTGCAGTTGACTGAAACGTGAGAATGATTCATCTGATATATCTAGCATAAGATCGGACGTAGGAATCTCACTTATAGTTCTGACGTGACTAGCATCGGGTCTCGAATTGCAGGTAGGGCATTGTTATCGACATCTGTCAACCGAACAAAGGTAGCGTCACGGGAAGCGCGCAAGTAATGCTTCCTAGTACAGTTAAACAAATAGAATGCAACAAAACAAGCATAGATACAGTTTGGTAAAATAATGAATGTTTCCGTTTCAACGATTGCGTCCTCTTCGTAAAAGTGTTTCAATACAATAACCCTGTCCTAGAAGGGGTTTACAGTTTCGATAGGTGGCGGTTTTGTTTGTGTGATTAATCGGGGTACGTGCGATTATAGTGCGTGGGAGTTGATGAACAATAAGCGAATCATGAGGCTCGAGTTGTCACGAAAAATCTTCCATCGAGAACGTACCAGCGGTAATGTGCCATGTTTGCTGCTCGAGTTGGCGTGCCATATTAGCGTGCATCGTATCAAGAGTCTGAAGATTGCATTCGCAAGGGTTCCGATACGAAAACGTTGACGAGGTAGGACGCAACCATATTGAATGAACGAATCAAGGCTGTGCAGAGGTATGCTTACCTAATCAACTCGTGTGCCAACATGTGATAGATAACGGTCTACAGAGAGCAACCTGTCGGTGCTGTAATAAAGTTTACTCCAGAAGCAGTGTTTGCATGTATTCAGACAATCACTGAATGTAGGATGATTTACCAAAGAAATGCTTAGGCAGAGGCAGTCTTGTGCTGCACAAATATTCACTTGCATAATATTGAAAATCTGCCTCTAAGCTCGTTCTTAGAACTAAGAGGACGAGCTGTAAGATTTCGTACCAATTGACGTTTCCTTGTGTTCGAAAGGTGTTTCCACGTTGGCAAAAAAACGGTTCGACTAATCCATTGGAATTTGAGTGGTAGGCGGTAAAGCGTACGCTCACCATATCAAGCAGCCGGAAAGCTAGAGGATGAAAACGTAATTCAAGTGAATAATTGATAGACGGCTAACTGAAAATGTGACTAGTTATAGAACATTAAACTGTTTCTTTTACTATTTCATATTTAGTAAATTTGGCACAGAATTGATTCTTGTTTTGTTCGTGTCCTGGTCAACTAAATGAGTCTATCGATAAATTCTGACACATTTTAAGTCGAATTTCTGCTCTGCTTATATTCTTTGCATAACGTACGATCGAAGACATCTATCAGCTGATGTGTTTGGTGTAATGGTATACTTTACCGTAAGAGAATGCAGATAAGGTGGTTTTCCACACTCAAGTATTCACTGATCTTAACACGTGGAAAACGACCTGAGAAAAAAATAACTTTTCATCTCCATCATCGTAGAACAATGAATTAATTTAGCGTGCGGTTGATATGTCAACAAAGTGCACATTTCTTTGCATAAAATCTAGTCGGTTGTAAATGTCATGTTTGTCTTCAGGTATGCATAAAGTCTTACGGGATCACCTTAGTCTGATAACGAGAACAAACCAATGAGCCAACCTCACGGTGGGCTAGTTCACACAATTTCATCAGCAAGAAGTATTGACATAGCGTAGGAAGTGTATTCCACAAACACACAAGCTGCATAAAATGAATCCAAGCACTGCACATAGACTTCCTTGGGACATTCACAAAAATAATACACAAAAATGTTACAGTAACCATTCACAGACAAGGATTTTTCTGGTGGGAAATGTGTTATCAAGTTCGACTGATCGGTCTATGAAATAAAACCAAAATAAATATATTTATCAAGAGTGTTTTAAAGATTCGACATCGCCATCACTAACCCCCTTCCTAATCGTGCGCTCCTGGTGTCGACTTGCATCTTGACTGCTGTTTGCCGCTGTCTTAAATGATAAATTCGGTAAGGGAGATCAGCTTGTGACTGAGTTTCTTTTCGTGGTGGAGCTGCCTGTAAGTAATATGTTTAGAGCAGAAAGCCAAGTGTAAATTTTTCGCCTTTGTTAGGCGATCTGAGGCTAGCTGTTTGCGCGACCACCTTTTGCCTCCTACCTCTACACCGCATATAACTCGTTCACATAAATCATATGGTGTTCTATGATAGACGTACCAGAAATTTTGTAATGCGTCGTCTGGTGTCCACTTCCCTTTTGACTTAATCAATGCTCTTTTGAACATATCCGCAAAACTTTCCGCTTTCCCATTCCATTGTGCATGGTGTGGTTGCGAGCGTAAGTGTTTAATGGATAGCCGTTGGCAGAAAGTTGAAATTGTGTGGAGGTGAAATTGAGACTCATTGTCAAATACGATCACATCCGGTATGCCATTTTGACAGAAAATTCCAGTGAAGTGCTTAATTGTCTTGGACGGCAATACGAATAGGATATTTAGGCACTTTTAGAAGGCGTCGACCACAACTAAAACAAAGTTCTACTTATTGGTCCACCGAAGTCAGCGCGTATACTGGACCAAGGATGATCAGGTATGGACCATGAAACCGAAAGAAATTTGGCATTCATCCTTGTCGCTTGCTGACAACGCATACATTTTTCAACCACCGCTGTAATATGTTGATCCATGAGAGGTCAGTATGCTTAACAACTGCTATGGACTTCATTCGTTAACACCAGGAAGGGGGCTATTGTAGTGCCTCTACATATATTCCAGTTCGCTTACATCTAACTTGGTTAAGCCCTTTCGATTAATTCATTTAACCAAGCTATTTGTAAAGCAACAACTCATATGTACCATTGGTATTTTTTATTATCTGCTTTGTATGAGTTTGTACGACTGAGGATTGTTTACGCCTACGCGCTTACTCATCCTTTTCGCTTTAATGTTAATATTTTAATTTCCCCATAAACTCACATGATTTGTATCGCTTGCTTTAGACCTTTCAATCATTCGTCCCTTTTATTCATATGTATGCATACATATTTCGCTTGTCATGTGTCTGTCTTATTCTTATCTGACTATATATTCTTAGTCATACTCTATCCCTTGTAATTTGTTCTTTGCCTTCTCCGACGCGCTTCGCAAATCCATTCGCTTCCTTCGTTTTTTTCTCCGCTACGCTTTGTGGTGTGTCCCGAATAAACGTATTCATCACTTTGCGTTCATCTTCTGATTTATCAACCGTCAGACGCTATTTGCTAACGATTATCTGAACCAGTTAAATTACCGAGCTTAAGAACACGCATTAATTCGACACACTACAAGTCAATCAGGAAAGCAATGCTATTGTGAGGAAAGAGAAATAGGTATGGATGTGAGATCAATAGATGAAGTATTGATGCATGTAGGACACACATTGCGCATGCTTCATATCCAACCGTATCGATGAGCAATGTTTTGTGATGGGAAGTAGGTTGGGAGATAGCTAAGGATGTCAAATCAAAACATGGCACAAATCCATTATGTCAGTGACAACCGGATTCAGTCGTGATTGTTGTGTCGTTTACATGGCTGAGGTTTGCGAGATGTTAGTTTTCGACAGTTGAAGACCATGAATGACATGGTTGAAAACCCTTTGCAATGGCACGGGTGCATTCATTCTGTGTTCTCACAAATCCAAAACTTCGCAGTTCTATATCATCAATGAATAATATCCTCGAAACACGATCTCTCCTATAACTGCTAATACCTCCACTACTATGGGATTTCAATCGACAATTACATCTCTGTGCTAATGTGGTATGTCACTCAGAACAGAAGTACGTACTGACGAAGCTGACTGACTAGTCACAAGTACCACGTCCGCTTACCTCCTCTGCAATAGGTTGAACGATAGCATGATTTCATGTGAGTGATATTGAACCCTTCTCTCACCAATAACAATGAACCTTTTATATTCGCAGTTCATTTCGGTTTACGATCTGAGATAAACACTTGAGTTGTGGATGTTTTTTTCTTTCGACGTTTCAAAATTACAAGCCAAATCAAGATGCTTTATTCATAGCCCTGTAGGCGTTCGTTCAACACAAACTCTTCAATGTCAACATGTCAATTCCACAACATGTTAATTAAGACCATAATTACAAAGTAGCAGGGTGCGTTCTTTGGATCTAACGTCCCCAACAATAGCGTTTATTTGGACAACTCAGGAATGTTTTGATAAGATGCTGATCAACTACTGTCAACTACAAGGAACTGAAACACCTGTATCATTGCGGGTATCTTCTAGCTTAAGTATTAACAGTTTAACGAATTTCTATTACCCTAATTCATTAACATCCAAACACCTTGGTAACTAGTACCAACTTATCGCTTCACTCATTAGTTTTTAACATTATTTCAACTCTTTTTTCCACTTTCTCCTCGTTCCAGCTCCCTGTCGTTACTATTTCCAAACTACCTATTAATTGGCTCATCCTACAGATCATGCCATTCGTTTACTTAAAATCAGTGTGATATGCTGTGTGGATATATTGTCTGGCAAAGTTGTCTGGATCGCTTGTAATATGGAGCTAGTAGAGAAAGGTAATTCCGATAAGGTGTACAAAAAAAATCAACCATTAAACGTAAGAGAGCCTTACATCACAAAAGGAGGGAGAGTGGTGTGTCTGACCAGAAGTCATGACAGTGTGGCGATAACCTCAGTCTACTCATGTCTGGGTGGCAGAACATTTTGTTTTCTTGCGGCTTCTTACAACATAGCAGGATGTAACAAATCAGTGATATTGATGTTACTTTTCCTTGTTAACCTCGTCTGCAACTCATGTCTGTAACCTTGCACTGGTTTTTACTTCCTACCGAGAAATCCTATTACAAGCTGGTCTTGATAACTATACTAAAAAAGAGCTCATTCATAACTTCTTGAGCCGCAGAGTTAAAAAATAAAAAGATTAAATAAAGTAAGATAAAAGCATATCAATGAGCCCCTTTATTATATTTTGTAAGTCGACATTATTACTAACAACTTGGTTCTTCTGAATTTCCTCTCTTCATACGACTAACTTCCGGTTAGTTATATCACTACTGAATTGTCTACATTAACCTACATAAGTGCAGGTGTACAGTTGGTCTTCTGATATTAAAAATGTCTGAGTAAACATACCTTTATTTTATCCATAAACGTATGTGCAAAGCCATTGTTCGGCTTTGAACAAGAACATTTTCTGTTCCGCTCCTCGTCCCGTTTTCTTTATTCCTCTTTTTTCACAACCTTATTCTAATCCACATATATTAGTCTGGATATTTGCAGTAGACTTGATTACTGGTCTCAAGAACATGTTAAATCATTAGCTGATGACTATCTACCAGACCTTTGTCCGTTTACCGCATCAATTCCTGTTATATGATAACCTAGCTCTGCCGTGAATCGTTTCTCAGTCAATAAGATGATTGTCGTAACGCAACCTTCGTATCGAATATCTTTTACACGAGCTAGTGTAAACCAAGTTGATTTCTTCGCGCTCGATTCTTTTTCTTTCGGTACGGTTTCAGGTGTTCGGTAATGTCCAATTGATGGAGGTCTAGCCACTCCACTGTCTAATTCTAGTCGGTTGGTAGTTGGTTGTGATTTTGTATGTCTCGGGATTTGAATGAAAAGTTTGTTTCAGGGCAGAAGGGTTTCTGGATACTAGCAGCCGACACATTACCAAACTGCAGATCAGTTAGTTGCAGTGTGGAGAGGAACAAGGATAATAAGGATAAAATTTTAATGATAATATGAATAAAATTTCTCAACTGAGTAATATATAGATGAATTTAGTTTATTAATTGGTAGTGAAGTTTGTGAGAGTGGACCGAAGTGTAAGCAAGGGATAGGAAACAGAGTAATAGGCGAGAGAGATTAATTGAGTGATCTGAGGAGATGGCAATGGTAACAACTAGCAGGTCTCAAGATATGCATCAGGCACAGTTTATCCAAGAGGCAGATGATCGTCCGTATGCGAGTACGTGATTATCAAGTCTCTTCTTAAAGCAGTCCACTGAGGGGGCTGTAACTACCTCGGCTGTGTGAGCATCCCATGTTGCGACGACTCGCAATGAGAAAACGCGAGCAAGAATCTGAGTATTTGCTCCTTGATGTGTAACCTTTCGAGGATTGCCTCGAGGGGAGTGGTGGTGATGCATCGGTAAGATGCTCACATTGGGATGGTTTGACGTGTTTAAAATGGAGTACGCCATAATCAGCTCAACTCTGATTCTCCTGTAGCTCAGCGGGAATAATCCCAAGAGCTGGAGACTGTTGTCGTAGGGTTTATTTTTCAACCCTATCAACCATTTCGTTGCTCGTCTCTGCACTTGATCCAAGAGATTAATGTCTCTTTTAAGCAGAGGGGGTGCGATGACGTTGCGAACCTCCCAGTGAGGGCGCGCGTTTGTCTTAAACAGGGTTAAAAATAATTTCGGGTTGATAGCATCAAGCACCAAAAGAGTCGCATTTGCCTTGGCTGCATCCGCTACCTAGTTCGGACTCGTGCGTAGGCTTTCTGTGATTACTAAACCAAGATCGCGCTCTGAAGAGGCATTAGGAAGAGAGGGAGTGTAGGTCGTTTGCGTTATTTGAGGCAGGAAATGCATGACGTGGCACTTCGGTTGTTTGAGTTTTAAACCGTTTTTTACTGCCTACTTCTCAATAGATGTAAGGTCTTTTTGAAGCTCAGTCGAATCCTCTTCGCTTCTAATGGACCTCCAGATCTTCGCATCGTCTGCGTAGAACAGTGCCGGTGAGCTAAATAAGCCTAGCAGGTCGTTAATAAATATCAGGAATAGGGGGGGGCCTAGGATAGTCCCCTGTAAAACTCCTGACATGGATATCTCCAACTCGCGTGCACCCTGTTTTACCTTGATGCGATCAGAAGATTAGATGAACACGTACCTGCCTTTCCGAAACCCGTGTTGAGCTTCATGGAGTATTTTATTTCTCATCCATGTACTCCCTTATTTGCTTGTCCACTAGTCCTACCATACCTTTGATAATATAGGTAGTAGTGCGACTGGTCCTGTAACAGACTGGGTCCTTTCAATCAACTCTTTTTGACGATTGGAAGAGAGAGTATCTTGTTTCCATTCAGCTGGGATTTGGTGTGTGACTCCAGTGAATGCCTGAACAGGTTTGCATGAACGGCGAACAGAGGGCTTTCAGCGCACTGTTGCAAGACTATAGGGCGGATTTGTCACAACCTGGTGAATTACCTGAAGCGTAAAGATTTCAGTTTCCTTAATACTAGGTCGCGAGTGATACGGATGTTCCCTAAGTCGTCAGCTGGCATTGGGTTGGCGTAATACTCTGAACATGTAGGCGCCTGGTTTAATTGATCAGAAAAATGAGTGTTGAAGATTTCGGCCATCTCTAGGTTGGTAAGGTCTTCTCCGTTAGGCCCTTTTAGGGAACACACCCTTGATCAGTAAGTTTTCTTTTGGGCATGAACCTAAACAGATGTTTCGGGTCTGCCTCTATTCTGGCGGCTAGCTTCGTCTGGAATTGTCACCTGTCGCTTCCAACTTTGGCATTGCATCTGTTTCTCAATGCCAGGTAATAAGTTTGATCGGAATCCTTCAAGGAGACCTTCCACTTGTGCCAGGCTCTCCTCTTCTCGTGTAGCAAGCGTTCCGTGCCGCGCTTAACCCAGGTTCTTCTGTTCTGGCGTTCTGGGTGTGACTGAGGTATGTTGTCTACAACAGCGTTTTGGATATCTCTTACTGCTAGCTGGTGATCCTCTACTGTCAGCCTCCACCACTCCCGTGGCCATGGGGCATGTAGGAGCACCTCTCTCATGCGCGTGTAGTTTGCCCTACTGTAGCAAAGGTAAGGCTGGTTACCATTCCGTGTCAGCGTTCCGTTTGTGACCATGCTGAACAGGACTGTGCCATGGTCACTACTACCTATATGAGCGCGGATGTGAACATCCTCAACCAGGAGCTGGTCGTTCGTTAACAGATAATCTAGGTTTGAGGACTTCCCTTCATTAGTCCACCTGGTGGACTATTATTCGCATTGTGCAATACATCTTTAAGAATACGATGAATCTTGTGAAATGTTTCAATAACTTTATACCGTTTCAAAAGAAATATGTTGCTAATCTCTTGCCTGTAAAATGGCACGTCTCTCGTAACATGTTTGTTATTAGAGAATAAATTATCATCATAATTATTATTATTAAAGTATTATACTACATTAAATATACTGAAAAGCGGTACACCAACACAAATAGCTAACCGTGTCTCGCTGTCGTCCACTCAAGTAGCACTAGTGTTGAGCAATGGAGTTATGTAAGCTCGTCGCAGAATCCGGCCGATCGGACTTCGAGAGGCATAAAAAAGATGAATGATCTGGAGACCTGATTTAAATGTCCTACACGGTTGTATAGCAATTCAGGTACTACCACTAATCACCCAGAACCTACTTTTGACCGAGTCGAGTTCAGAAATGCAGCGGTCAACTTGAGTAGTACAATAAATACCCCGTCACCTACCCTGTCTTACTACTCGGAATCGATGAAATTGGTTTGGGCTGTAGCGTGGCTCAGAAAGTTCATAGACCTCTGGATAGTACTTCGCTTGCCGAGAATTGAAGGCTCTGATATGACAGGTTACCTAAAGGTCAAAGAGCTTGAGACAGCCAAACGGAAAGTTCTAATGACGGTTCAAAAGGAGGTATACGGAGAACTACTACATCCCGTAATTTCGCCTGGTCGACATTGGGAATTGATAATCAGACACTATCTTAAAGAAGAAGGACATATGGGATCTTCGCATGTGCTAGCTACGGTTCACAAGTACTATTGGACAGTTAAAGGCATAAGCAGGGTTAAGAGAGTAATCGAAAGGTGTGAAACTTGCTGAAGGTTTACTCTATGTCCAGGGAATCAGCAGATGACGCCACTTACAGACTCATCAAAAATGGCTTAAAGAGCATTGCGATTTCAAGAAAGGAGACGTGGTGATTGTCGCCTCGGATATTACAACTCGTGGAAAATGGCCCTTATTAATAGTAGAGGATTGTGAGACGAATAAGGACAGAAAGGTCAGAACGGTAATTGTCCATACTAATAGCGGGGCAGTGAGGAGAGACATACGAAAATTGTGTCTGCTGTAAGTGAAGTTGAGAGTGAACCTTGAATTGGAGTGTCAGAAAGGGCTTGTTTTGCATGGAGGGATTTTGCGGGCCGGTGTAGAATCTATTTTGAAGGTTTCGTTTTTGGAAAATCCATCCATGTTTATATATTTGTGTTATGATATCACTGACTCATTCTGTTGATATTTTGGTACTTTATTTGATTCCATTTTGAAATTTTTTTCATTGTATATTGTTATTATTTCTATATCTTGTACTTATATTGAAGCTTTTATGTTTCCTTCTGAACTGTTGTTTAAATGCGATATTTATTATGGCTACAGCCAAATTAGGATTTGATACTTTAGCAGTAACGGACTGGAAGCACTTATCCTTCCAGAAATGGATACCTATTGTGGTAATTAGAAACTCGAAGGTGTAATATCCTTTTGGTAAATGTCCGTATTTCCATTTTATCGATTATTAGAACCGTTTTCTCCCAGAATTATCGTGTTTTTCTTTCGTGACTGGTTGAACGCGTATAAACCTACAACCTGTTCAAGCCGGAGTGAACTGCTATACTAGGAATTTAATTATACCTTATTCACCATGTATATAGTGACAATTTTATCACATAATACTATTTGTCTTAAAATAAACATTACACTATTGTTTATCTTGGTTCATAGTCATAAGACATTGACGTAATGCTGAATAAATAAATGATGATCAATATCAGGTAACTTTAAATTTATTTGAAAATAATTCATTTGATCATAATTAAGAACCTGCATAGTCTGACAGCAGCAGATCATATTAGTGAGCCTGTATACTTCACAATCATATGCAGTCTATTTGTGAGCAACTGAATACTATTGATTTCATTATGTAATGATGATATTTTTATAAATGCCACAAATCAATAATCTCATAGATTCCTTCGCGTTATTATGTGATAATATTGATCTTTGTACTTCTCTTAAACCAATGTTATTGAGTTTCGCCTTTTTTTAATTAAGATAAATGACCAATGAAATAATGCAACGTATTATTATATCTCTGGAATGTATGCAGTGTACACTCAACAAAATAGGAGGACACAATTCTCAACAAATTTGAACGATGTGACTTTTAATTAAGTAACGGACTTTCACTCTGGATATGAGGTAAGATTAAAACTAATCGACTATTCATCAATATACGTATTCAGCTCTCATATTGTTGAGATCAAGGTCTGCTGTTAAACAGGATGCTACATATAGAACAATCAAAACGATAGAAAATCATCATGGCTGCCCTTCTCTTCCTGAAGAAATCTTCCAATAGTATATTTATCGGTAAGTTGAGATGATTCATGTATTTATGTTTGCGATTTAGTTGTCGTGTATTCCACATAGAATTTTTCAAAGCATTGAGAGTTATTTCAGTGTCAGTCGATTAGCTCATTCGGCTTATGAAAACCTTGTTATCACATGAGTTAAACACCCCTCTGCATATTCACTGACGTTTTAAGGATAGAAGGATGACTAAATCAAATCACAGCGCACTTGTTTCTTCATCGCATCATGTGATGTTCTATTGACAGTTTAGACAGAAGTCTGTTGTCATATTATTATTCCGCATTCCCGTCCGCCATATGATTGCCAGTAATCACAACGTAGGTAAGGTTATGAAACAGTAGATTATCTACTTTCATTTATTCACCGAAAATTATAAGTACAAATTAAAAATTATAAGTAAAGATTCACAACTCACTTATTCAAATCACAAGGTAATGTGGTGTGTGAAGTAAATTGCCTCATTTCGTATGCTTGAATAGTAGCCTGAATTGTAGTTCAAAATTTTAGAAATAGCGATTTCACAGTTTACTATTTGTGATGAGTAAACAATCGCAACGAGTAATCACAATCAAATGTATATTTCAATCTTTTTCGGAAATAGTACAAAAAGGAATCAATTGACGAAACTAATCTGAACAGATCTGTGGTGTGTGGACTATACCCTACATTATTTCATGAACCTGTTTCCTGTTATACTTCATCATTATTAAATTTCCATGTACATTACTTCAAAGATATGCAATCGATTTGTTGTCTCAAATTCTATTCATTTAGATAATCAATGTCATGCATGCTATGTAAATTGGTGCTTAATATGAATCACGTCTGTATTCAACTGATTTAACTGTGTCGTTGATTGGCAAAGGATTTGATATACCGAGAATGATATCAGCTTAATCTGCAGTAACATCGAAGAATGTGTTTGTCGGAAACATGAGACGATGATCGACAGAATTGAGCGGACACTTGAATCCGCAAAATGTTGAGTCCTATATAAATTGGTATGTGGTTTTCATTTCAACGTGAGTTTGTTAAATATGTGTGACGTCAATGTGATATTTGGATGTTTGCATGGCAATCCATGTATTGTTATTGTATTGAGAAATTATTTCACATTCAGAAGCATAGTTCGTTATTTTGTGAGTAGAATTTATGTGAAGATGAGTATTCTTAGATTGAGATACATTTTGACAAATTGATGGAGGAGAATTTGGATGTTGTATATGCCGATTACGTAGTGTGATATTGGGTTTACCAGGTTATATATGTGTTTGTGAGTGGAATTGGTTTGCATGATGCTTGTGGTGATTGCTTACAATCGAAAATTCTGAGTAACTAGAATTGACCAAGTTTGTAGAATTTTCTGCAGATTAGAGATCATATGAGAAACAAATGTGATAACAGGCGAAATAGAGCTCTATTTCGCCTGTTATCACATTTGTTTCTCATATGATCTCTAATCTGCAGAAAATTCTACAAACTTGGTCAATTCTAGTTACTCAGAATTTTCGATTGTAAGCAATCACCACAAGCATCATGCAAACCAATTCCACTCACAAACACATATATAACGTGGTAAACTCAATATCACACTACGTAATCGGCATATACAACATCCAAATTCTCCTCCATCAATTTGTCAAAATGTATCTCAATCTAAGAATACTCATCTTCACATAAATTCTACTCACAAAATAACGAACTATGCTTCTGAATGTGAAATAATTTCTCAATACAATAACAATACATGGATTGCCATGCAAACATCCAAATATCACATTGACGTCACACATATTTAACAAACTCACGTTGAAATGAAAACCACATACCAATTTATATAGGACTCAACATTTTGCGGATTCAAGTGTCCGCTCAATTCTGTCGATCATCGTCTCATGTTTCCGACAAACACATTCTTCGATGTTATTGCAGATTTAGCTGATATCATCCTCAGTATAAACAAATCCTTTGTCCAATCAACGACACAGTTAAATCGTTGAATACAGACGTGATTCATATTAAGCACCAATTTTCATAGTATGCATGACATTGATTATCTAAAGGAATAGAATTTGAGACAACAAATCGATTGCATATCTTTGAAGTAATGGTACATGGAAATTTATTAATGATGAAGTATAGCCGGATACAGGTTCGATGAAATAATTAAGATTATAAGTCAACAAATCACAGATCCGTTCAGTTAGTTTTCGTCAATTGATTCCTTTTTCTACTATTTCCGAAAAAGATTGCAAAATACATTTGATTGTGATTCCGAGACAAACTCGTTTCGATTGTTTACTTCATCACAAAATCGCTATTTCTAAAATTTTGAACTACATTTCAGGCTACTATTCATGTATACGAAATGAGGTACTTTACTTCACACACCACATTACCTTGTGTTTTGATTAAGTGTGTTGTGAATGTATAATTATAGTTTTTAATTTGTACTTATAATAGTCGATGAATAAATGAAAGTAGATAATCCACTGTTTCATAACCTTACCTACGTTGCGATTACTGGCAATCCTATAGCGTACGGGAATGCGGAATAATAATATGACAACAGACTTCTGTCTAAACTGTCAATAGAACATCACATGATGCGATGAAGAAACAAGTGCGCTGTGATTTGATTTAGTCATCCTTCTATCCTTAAAACGTCGGTAAATATGCTGAAGAGCTGTTAAACTCATGTGATAACAAGGTTTTCATAAGCCAATGAGCTAATCGACTGACACTGAAATAACTCTCAATGCTTTGAAAAATTCTATGTGGAATACACGACAACTAAATCGCAAACATAAATACATGAATCATTCTCAACTTACCGATAAATATACTATGGAAGATTTCTTCAGGAAGAGAAGGGCAGCCATGATGATCTTCTCTCGTATTGATTGTTCAATATGTAGCATCCTGTTTAATAGCAGACATTGATTTCAACTATCATGAGAGCTGAATACATATAATAATGAATAGTCGATTAGTTTTAATCTTACCTCATATCCAGAATGAAAGCCTGTTACTTAGGTAAAAGTCACATCGTTCAAATTAATTGAGAAATTGTGTCCTCCTATTTTATTGAGTGTACACTGCCTACATTCCAAGATATAATACATACGTTTGCATTATTTCATTGGTCATTTGTCTAAATTAAAAAAAAAGCAAAACTTAATAACACTGGTTCAGAATAATTACAAAGATCAATATTAATCACACAATAACACGAAGGAATCTATGAGATTATTGATGTGTGGCATTTATAATAATAGTCATCATTACATAATGAATGCGAATAGTATTCATCAAATACACTGCATATGATTCTAAAGCATACAGGCTCACTAATATGATATACTGCTGTCAGACGATGCAGGTTCTTGATTATGATAAAAAGAATTATTTCCAAATAAATTTAAAGTTACCAGATATTGATCATCATTTATTGTATTCAGCATTACGTCAATGTCTTATGACTATGAACCAAGATAAACAATAGTGTAATGTTTATTTAAGACAAATAGTATTATGTGATAAAATTGTCACTATATACCATGGTGAATAAGGTATAATTAAATTCCTAGTATAGCAGTTCACTCCGGCTTGAACAGGTTGTAGGTTTATACGCGTTCAACCAGTCACGAAAGAAAAAACACGATAATTCTGCGGAGAAAACGGTTTCTAATAATCGATAAAATGGAAATACGGACATTTACCAAAACGGATATTTACACCTTCGAGTTTCTAATTACCACAATAGGTCATCCATTTCTGGTAAGGATAAGTGCTTCCAGTCCGTTACTGCCAAATCCTAATTTGGCTGTAGCCAATAATAAATATCGCATTTAAACAACAGTTTCAGTAAGGAACAAAAAATTGCAATATAAGTACAAAATATAGAAATAATAACAATACACAATGATAAAATTTCAAAATGGAATCAAAATAAAGTACCAAAATGTTCAACAGAAAGAGTCAGTCATATCATAACACAAACATATAAACATGGAAGGATTTTCTAAACACAAAATCTTCAAAATAGAGTCTACACCGGCCCGCAAATCCTTCCAATGCAAAACAAACCCTTTCCGACACTCCAATTCAAGGTTCACTCTGCAACTTCACTTACAGCAGACACAATTTTCGTATGTCTCTCCTCACTGCCCCGCTATTAGTATGACAATTACCGTTCTGACCTTTCTGTCCTTATTCGTCTCACAATCCTCTACTATTAATAAGGGCCATTTTCCCACGAGTTGTTAATATCCGAGGCGACAATCACCACGTCTCCTTTCTTGAAATCGCATTTAAGCCAATTTTTGCATGAGTCTGTAAGTGGCGTCATCTGCTGATTCCCTGGACATAGAGTAAAACCTTCAGCAAGTTTTCACACCTTCGATTACTCTCTTAACCCTGCTTATGCCTTTAACTGTCCAATAGTACTTGTGAACCGTAGCTAGCACATGCGAAGATCCCATATGTCCTTCTTCTTTAAGATAGTGTCTGATTATCAATTCGGTTACCCAATGTCGACCAGGCGAAATTACGGGATGTAGTAGTTCTCCGTATACCTCCTTTTGAACCGTCATTAGAACTTTCCGTTTGGCTGTCTCAAGCTCTTTGACCTTTAGGTAACCTGTCATATCAGAGCCTTCAATTCTCGGCAAGCGAAGTACTATCCAGAGGTCTATGAACTTTCTGAGCCACGCTACAGCCCAAACCAATTTCATCGATTCCGAGTAGTAAGACAGGGTAGGTGACGGGGTATTTATTGTACTACTCAAGTTGACCGCTGCATTTCTGAACCTCGGTCAAAAGTAGGTTCTGGGTGATTAGTGGTAGTACCTGAATTGCTATACAACCGTGTAGGACATTTAAATCAGGTCTCCAGATCATTCATCTTTTTTATGCCTCTCGAAGTCCGATCGGCCGGATTCTGCGACGAGCTTACATAACTCCATTGCTCAACACTAGTGTACTGGTGGACGACAGCGAGACGGTTAGCTATTTTGTTGGTGTACCGCTTTTCAGTATATTTAATGTAGTATAATACTTTAATAATAATAATTATGATGATAATTTATTCTCTAATAACAAACATGTTACGAGAGACGTGCCATTTTACAGGCAAGAGATTAGCAACATATTTCTTTTGAAACGGTATAAAGTTATTGAAACATTTCACAAGATTCATCGTATTCTTAAAGATGTATTGCACAATGCGAATAATAGTCCACCAGGTGGACTAATGAAGGGAAGTCCTCAAACCTAGATTATCTGTTAACGAACGACCAGCTCCTGGTTGAGGATGTTAACATCCTCGCCCAAATAGGGAGGAGTGACCATGGCACAGTCCTGTTCAGCATGGTCACAAACGGAACGCTGACACGGAATGGTAACCAGCCTTACCTTTGCTACAGTAGGGCAAACTACACGCGCATGAGAGAGGTGCCCCTACATGCCCCATGGCCACGGGAGTGGTGGAGGCTGAAAGTAGATGATCACTGGCAAGCAGTGAGAAATATCTTCCAAAACGCTGTCGTAGACAACGTACCTCAGTCACACCCAGAACGCCAGAACAGAAGAACCTGGGTTAAGCGCGGCACGGAACGCTTGCTACACGAGAAGAGGAGAGCCTGGCACAAGTGGAAGGTCTCCTTGAAGGATTCCGATCAAACTTATTACCTGGCATTGAGAAACAGATGCAATGCCAAAGTTGGAAGCGACAGGTGACAATTCCAGACGAAGCTAGCCGCCAGAATAGAGGCAGACCCGAAACATCTGTTTAGGTTCATGCCCAAAAGAAAACTTACTGATCAAGGGTGTGTTCCCTAAAAGGGCCTAACGGAGAAGACCTCACCAACCTAGAGATGGCCGAAATCTTCAACACTCATTTTTCTGATCAATTAAACCAGGCGCCTACGTGTTCAGAATATTACGCCAACCCAATGCCAGCTGACGACTTAGGGAACATCCGTATCACTCCTGACATAGTATTAAGGAAACTAAAATCCTTACCCCCGGGTGAGTCACCAGGTTGTGACAAAATCCGCCCTATAGTCTTGCAACAGTGAGCTGAAGCCCTCTGTTCACCGTTATGCAACCTGCTCAGGCATTCACTGGAGTCACACCAATTCCCAGCTGAATGGAAACAAGCTACTCTCTCTCCAATCTTCAAAAGAGTTGATTGAAAGGACCCAGTCTGTTACAGACCAGTCGCACTACTACCTATATTATCAAAGGTTATGGTAGGACTAGTGGACAAGCAAATAAGGGAGTACATGGATGAGAATAAAATACTCCATGAAGCTCAACACGGGTTTCGGAAAGGCAGGTCGTGTTCATCTAATCTTCTGATCGCATCAAGGTAAACAGGGTGCACGCGAGTTGGAGAGTATCCATGTCAGGAGTTTTACAGGGGACTATCCTAGGCCCCCCCCTATTCCTGATATTTATTAACGACCTGCTAGGCCCATTAGGCCCACCGGCATTGATCTACGCATACGATGTGAAGATCTGGAGGTCCATTAGAAGCGAAGAGGATTCGACTGAGCTTAAAAAGGACCTTACATCTATTGAGAAATGGGCAGTAAAAACGGTTTAAAACTCAAACAACCGAAGTGGCCACGTCATGCATTTCCTGCCTCAAATAACGCAAACGACCTACACTCCCCTCTCTTCCTAATGCCTCTTCAGAGCGCGATCTTGGTTTAGTAATCACAGAAAGCCTACGCACGAGTCCGAACTAGGTAGCGGATGCAGCCAAGGCAAATGCGACTCTTTTGGTGCTTGATGCTATCAACCCGATTATTTTTAACCCTGTTTAAGACAAACGCGCGCCCTCACTGGGAGGTTCGCAACGTCATCGCACCCCCTCTGCTTTAAAGAGACATTAATCTCTTGGATCAAGTGCAGAGACGAGCAACGAAATGGTTGATAGGGTTGAAAAATAAACCCTACGACGACAGACTCCAGCTCTTGGGATCATTCCCGCCTGAGCTACAGGAGAATCAGAGGTGACCTGATTATGGCGTACACCATTTTAAACACGTCAAAACCATCCCAATGTGAGCATCTTACCGATGCATCACCACCACTCCCCTCGAGGCAATCCTCGAAAGGTTACACATCAAGGAGCAAATACTCAGATTCTTGCTCGCGTTTTCTCATTGCGAGTCGTCGCAACATGGGATGCTCACACAGCCGAGGTAGTTACAGCCCCCTCAGTGGACTGCTTTAAGAGAGACTTGATAATCACGTACTCGCATACGGACGATCATCTGCCCTCTTGGATAAACTGTGCCTGGCATATCTTGAGACCTGCTAGTTGTTACCTGATTGCCATCTCCTCAGATCACTTCAATTAATCTCTCTCGCCTATTATCTCTTGTTCCTATCCCTGCTTACACTTCGGTCCACTCTCACAAACTTCACTACCAATTAATAAACTAATTCATCTATATATTACTCAGTTGAGAAATTTTATTCATATTATCATTAAAATTTTATCCTTATTATCCTTGTTCCTCTCCACACTGCAACTAACTGATCTGCAGTTTGCTGTAATTGTGTCGGCTGCTAGTATCCAGAAACCCTTCTGCCCTGAAACAAACTTTTCATTCAAATCCCGAGACATACAAAATCACAACCAACTACCAACCGACTAAGGAAATTAGGACAAGTGGAGTGGCTAGTGACCTCCATCAATTGGACATTACCGAACACCTGAAAACCGTACCGAAAGAAAAAAGAATCGAGCGCGAAGAAATCAACTTGGTTTACACTAGCTCGTGTAAAAGATATTCGGTTACGACAATCATCTTATTGACTGAGAAACGATTCTTGGTAGAGATAGGTTTTCATATAACGAGAATTGATGCGGTAAATGTACAAAGGTCTGGTTGATATTCATCAGCTAATGATTTCACATGTTCTTGGGTGGGGTAATCAAGTCTACTGCAAATATCCAGACTAATATATGTGGATTAGAATAAGGTTGTGAAAAAAGAGGAATAAAGAAAACGGGACGAGGAGCGGAACAGAAAATGTTCTTGTTCAAAGCCGAACAACGGCTTCGCACATACGTCTATGGATAAAATAAAGGTCTGTTTACTCAGACTTTTTTAATATCATAACAAAAACTGTACACCAGCACTTATGTAGGTTGATGAAGACAATTCAGTAGTGACAATAACTAATGGGAAGTTAGTCGAATGAATAGAGGAAATTCAGAAGAACCAAGTTGTTAGTAATAATGTTGATTTACAAAATATAATAAAGAGGCTGAGTGATATGCTTTTATGTTATTTATTTATTCCCTTTATTTTTAGCTCTGTTGGCTCAAGAAGTATGAATGAGCTCTTTTGTAGTAGTATAGTTAGTCCAGACCAGCTTGTAATAGGATTTTTCGGTAGGGAGTAAAACCAGTGCAAGGTTACATGACATGAGTTGCAGACGAGGTTAACAAGGAAAAGTAACATCAATATCACTGATTTGTTACATCCTGCTATATGGTAAGAAGCCGAAGCAAACGAAATGTTCTGCCACACAGAATGGGTAGATTGAGTTTATCGCTCCACCGTCCATGAATGCTGGTCAGATACACCACCCTCCCTCCTTTGTGATGTAAGGCTGCTCTTACGTTTAATGGTTGATTTTTTTTTTGTACACCTAATCGGAATTGAACTTTCCCTACTAGCTCCATATTACAATGCAATCCAGACAACTTTGCCAGACAATATATCCCACACAGCATTATCACACTGATTTTAAGTAAAACGAATGGCATGATCTGTAGGATGAGCCATAGTTTGGAAATAGTAACGACAGGGAGCTGGAACGAGGAGAAAGTGGAAAAAAGAGTTGAAATAATGTTAAAAACTAATGAGTGAAGCGATAAGTTGGTACTAGTTACCAAGGTGTTTGGATGTTAATGAATTAGGGTAATAGAAATTCGTTAAACTGTTAATACTTAAGCTAGAAGATACCCGCAATGATACAGGTGTTTCAGTTCCTTGTAGTTGACAGTAGTTGATCAGCATCTTATCAAAACATTCCTGAGTTGTCCAAATAAACGCTATTGTTGGGGACGTTAGATCCAAAGAACGCACCCTGCTACTTTGTAATTATGGTCTTAATTAACATGTTGTGGAATTGACATGTTGACATTGAAGAGTTTGTGTTGAACGAACGCCTACAGGGCTATGAATAAAGCATCTTGATTTGGCTTGTAATTTTGAAACGTCGAAAGAAAAAAACATCCACAACTCAAGTGTTTATCTCAGATCGTAAACCGAAATGAACTGCGAATATAAAAGGTTCATTGTTATTGGTGAGAGAAGGGTTCAATATCACTCACATGAAATCATGCTATCGTTCAACCTATTGCAGAGGAGGTAAGCGGACGTGGTACTTGTGACTAGTCAGTCAGCTTCGTCAGTACGTACTTCTGTTCTGAGTGACATACCACATTAGCACAGAGATGTAATTGTCGATTGAAATCCCATAGTAGTGGAGGTATTAGCAGTTATAGGAGAGATCGTGTTTCGAGGATATTATTCATTGATGATATAGAACTGCGAAGTTTTGGATTTGTCAGAACACAGAATGAATGCACCCGTACCATTGCAAAAGGTTTTTAACCATGTCATTCATGGTCTTCAACTGTCGAAAACTAACATCTCGCGGACCTCAGCCATGTAAACGACACCAACCATCACGACTGAATCTGGTTGCCACTGACATAATGGATTTGTGCCATGTTTTAATTTGACCTCTTTAGCTATCTCACGACCTACTTCTTTTCACAAAACACTGCTCATCGAGACTTTTGGATATAAAGCATGCTGAACGTATGTCCTAAATGCATCAATACCTCATCTATTGATCTGACATCCGTACCTTATTCTTATTTTCTCACAATAGCATTGCTTTCCTGATTGACTTGTAGTGTGTCGAATTATTGCGTGTTCTTAAGCTCGGTAATTTAACGCGTTCAGATAATCGTTAGCAAATAGCGTCTGACGGTTAATAAATCAGAAGATGAACGCAAAGTGATGAATACGTTTATTCGGGACACACCACAAAGCGAAGCGGAGAATAAAACGAAGGAAGCGAATGGATAGGCGAAGCGCGTTGAAGAAGGCGAAGAGCCAACTCCGAGAGATAAGGTATGACTAGGAATATATAGTCAGATAAGAATAAGACAGACACATGACAAGCGAAATACGTATGCACACATATGAATAAAAGCGACGAATGATTGAAAAGGTCTAAAGAAAGCGATACAAATCATGTGAGTTCATGAAGATATTAAGAGAATAACACTAAAGCGAAAAGGATGAGTAAGCGCGTAGGTGTAAACAATGCTCAGTCGTAGAAGCTCATACAAAGCAGATAATAAAAAGGTACCAATGGTACATATGAGTTGTTGCTATACAAATGGCTTGGTTATATGAATTATTCGAAAGGGATTAACCAAGTTAGATGTAAGCGAACTGGAATATATGTGGAGGCATTACAATAGCCCCTTTCCGGGGTTAAACGAATGAAGTCCATAGCCAGTTGTTATGCATACTGACCTCTCATGGATCAACATATCACAGCGATGGTTGAAAAATGTATGCGGTGTCAGCAAGCGCAAAGATGAATGCCAAATTTCTTTCGGTTTCATGGTCCATACCTGATCATCCTTGGTCCAGTATACGCGTTGACTTCGGTGGACCAATAAGTAGAACTTTGTATTTAGTTGTGGTCGACGCCATCTAAAAGTGCCTAAAAATCCTATTCGTATTGCCGTCGAAGACA
>CALYCR020000032.1:0-22250 GCA_944470395.2 Schistosoma turkestanicum | reverse complement strand
GATATGTGATGGTTGCTTAATCATGAGATCGAATCTATGATTCTACTGATGTTTTATGATATATAGGTGTTGATTATTTGATTACTAGTTGGTGTTTTTTGATTGGCTGATAAGTTGTTTAAGGTCACCAGTATGTGATACTTTGACAGGAAACTTCAAAATACTTGAGTGAACATTCAACGAATCACAACTGTGGTTGAAGGGGGGGGTTCTGTGGTAATCTGATTGATTTATCGATTATATTATTCAAGTATATTGAAAGAGAATTATAGTTGAAACCAGTCGCAATAAATAATTATTGAGTGATGATATCTGAAGATTGATTAAATTTGAACTAAAGATGACCAACATTTTTTTTAAACAAAAATCAATATCAATTATCAGAATGAAGGATCAATCATCTTTGGATATTTTTTCGCGTAGAAAACGTATACTTAGGAGAATGCAAAAAGCTGCATTACTCTTAGAGATGTTATCACTGACCTATTCTGGATGTTACTGAATTTCCGCACGACTATGAATTTTCACAATAGAGTTACGGAGATCGTCATTTTTAGATTGAAATCGTAAATCAATCATCGTTAGACAATGATGTCCATAACTCTATAATGCAAAGTCATATAAAACGTGCTCACTGTTGACTAGCTTCGTGAGAAAATTATGGATGCTCTAGGGAGAAGACATGATTGGTGGAGTTCAACTCAGTCGAGTGTAAGCGGTTATCTACCGAACACAATGGATGAAGTTGTGCAAAATCCTTAGACTGATTGCAGTTAGACAGTAACATCGTTCGATGCAGGCCCAGTGGTCCAAGGGGGTTAAGAGTTTGTGCACAAGATCAAAAGTCCTGGTTTAGATTCCTCAGAGTAGCAGGAATCGCGGATGCCGTCCAGTGCTTCCAAGGTTCTGATATTGGTCTACCGATGAGTGATTCATGATTTCAGAGTAAGATGTGTACCTTCATTGGTGATTCAATAACTACTGATCATCTTTCATTAGTCTTTTAGTGATAGTCGAATTTTATCGATCAAGTTGTAAAGTACCGGCCACCAGTCTGAGCAATTCAATATCACTTTCAGTAAGTAAATTGAAACGATAAATTCATACAAATGTTGAACTTGGATGTTTCTAATGTCAATAAACTATTCAAGATTGAATATATTTTTAACCTTATTCTATGATACAGAGTGGAGGATATTACTAATATAGAGCACTTTTTGTTCATATAAGAGATGCTTTTAAATGTAGAGAAAAATAGATTTTTTAATTGAGTAGGAAGGATTTGGTTGTGACCAATTAGGTCTCGTGTGCTGTTACAGGATGGAAAGCAGATATCACTTCCAAGCCGCCCACACCGTAGAAGCGTGTTTCTTGAAGAACCTGAAAAGTAAGTTGGTTAAGTGTGTTGGTCTTAGAGACATGGAAGTGTGACCGCAGAGCCCAAGAGACAACTGCTTGAGGCTGGTCATACACTGCCTTTTTCTTATGAGTTTTAAAAGTGTTAGCTCCTTTCTTGTTTAAAACGCCTTACCACCTGAGACGGAAATTCGTGAGGTAGGGTGAGGTGTGACATTTTTAGGGTCGACCTTTTCTAACCCTTCCTTCCTTATGAGAAGGCAGCATCGCTGCAGATGCTGGTTGTCCGAGGGAAACACCTTACTTCAGTCACAGCCCTTTACAGTCAGTCAGCAGTACGACTTCGCCCTCAGACCTTGACTAGCTAATTTTAGTCTCATCGTTCTTCAATCGACCTAACTGTCACGGTAGTACCTACATGAACATATGTTTCAGTCAATATAACTCGGCTGGGTCATCACGATAGGCAATCTCGACCGCTACGTCAAGGTAGCAGCTATGGTCGGGGAGTTTTTAACAGGCAACCCATTTACATAACACTACTTAAGTAGTCAGTCATTCGGAATAATACAAAACTTTGTGACATATTTTCTATTTTTAATTGAAACGTTTTCATAATAAATTTATGGATCTGAACTTAGGTGAAGTCGTATGTCCTGACTGAAACAGATTCCTAATTTCCCACTTATTAAACATATTTTTGATTTTAAAACAATTAGAAATTAACAATGAACATCATTTTAAATTAAAATTCATCATCAAGTTATAGAGATTATTGTTTTACATTAAAATCTTGAATCAATCATTATTAGAGCACAATCAGATACTTGACTCACTTGTCCAGATGTTAAGCGTTCGCGCGTTAGACCGAACGCTCTGATTTCAATTCTCACAAGCATGGATTGTCAGTCAGTCAGTCAGGTGCGTAAGTACAACAGTTCATGTTGCCATACCACACATCAGCACAGAGATGTAATTGTCAATTCAAATCCAATAGTAGTAGAGGTAGTAAGGGAATTAGAAGTAATCGGAGAGGTTAGGATTAGAAGATATTATTCAAGAAGTATGATTCAGTGAGAAAAGTTTAGAAAGTCAAAACTAAAGGGGTTGAAGAATCCAGAAGATTAGGATCTGAGAGAACACAAAGAATCGAATGCACCGCGCCATTGCAAACGATTTTGAGCCATGTCATTCAAGGTCTCTAACCATCGATTATTATCATCTCGCGGACCCCAACCTGGTGTAGTCGACAATTACCGACATGGCTAAGTCCACTCGTCAATGACTTCATGGATTTCTGCCATGTTTTGGTTTGGCCGCCCCTAACTTTCTTCCAGCCCATTCCTACATCAGATGATATTGCTCCTCAAGGCAGTTGGTGGTTAGCCATGCGTAAAACATGTCCCAACCACCTCAATTGATGAAGTTTCACCAGTACTTCATCTATTAATCTGCCATCCCTACCTAATAGTCGTTTCCGAACGACAGCATGTCTTACTCGGTTGTCCCACGATATACGAGCAATGCTTCGAAGACACCTATGATCGAAAAGCAGTAACGTACGAATATCTTCTACTCTCACTGACAATGTTTCACAGCCATAAAGTAAGACGGAGCGAACCACTGCACAGTACACTCGTCCTTTAGTCAGCAAACGGATATCTCGCCTTCGCCATAAGTGACGCAGGTTGGCAAAAGCCAATCGAGCCTTCTCTATCGTCAGTCACCAGGCTATCAGCACTGATGAGACTCCCAAGATAAGTGAAGCAGTCTACACGTTTCGACTACTTCACCCCCTATCACTAGTTCAGGTGCCGCCGATGCAACCCAATCGTGAAGCAACATTTTGTATTTTGAGGGTGAGAACCGCATCCCGAACATGCTCGCATTGTTGCTTAGGGTGGTCAGAAGACTCTGCATTTTGTCAGCGTCTTCATTCACCAAGTAGGACAATGTCATTGACATATTCTAAGTCAATTAGTGAGCATGAATTATGGATTCACACTGCTGAAGTGTACTCATACTCAGACAAAATAGCCATCCAGTACATTCTAGGTTTCTAATCGTGATCAATATAAATAAGCAGGATTGTTTCTCATGTACTACTCACTCAATCAGGTAGGAATAAAATGTCCGCTTGTTTGTTTTTCTTCTACCAGTTAACTAATGTTTTCTGTGTATTCATGTGTGTTAAGTGTGTGTGCGTGTGTGTGTGTGTGTGTGTCATTATCATGTTTTGTTTTACAAGAGTAAAAACATGTTTTCATTGATTGCTTTTAGTTAGATTCAAATAATAATAATAATAATAATTATTATTATTATTATTATTATTATTATTATTATTATTATTATTATAAACATGGATATTAACTCCTCTTTTAGTTATTTACATGAAATGAAAATTAGTATGATTCATTTGATGATAGATTTATGCATATATTCAATTATCAGTGTTGTTCTAAGTATGCATTATTTTTTAGATTAAACTTAATATACTACTTAAATAAATGTATACTTATATCTGATTAGAAATCATCCATTAAGCAGTTGAAATGATTTATTTCAAAATTGATTGGTTGAATAGATAATGACCGAGAGAAAAAAATGCTTACATTTTGATTGGTCAAATTTTTGAGTGTTTGAATATAAACAGATGATATCTATGAATTTGTAGGTGTATATATATATATATATATATATATATATATATATATATATATGGATTAGTTTCTCAAATCGTGGTATATGAAAATGGGATGTCGTTTATTAGTCGTGCTCACTAGTGACTAGCTTCGTGAGGAAATTCTCGCAGTTCTAGTTGAGAAGAAGACGTGACCAATGGAGTTCAACCCTGTCGAGTGTAGGTAGTAACCAACTACCAAATACAAATGGGTGAGGTCGCGCAAAAAATCCCTAGATCAATCAGAGTTAGACATTAACAGCGTTGGATGACGGCCCAGTGGTCTGGTGCTTAGGCGTTCGCCTACAATGCCAAAGGTCCCGGGTTCCAGTCCTGCTAGGAGCAGGAGTCGTGGATGCGCACTGCCACTGATCAGTCCCACACCAGGACGAAACGGCCGTCTTCCAGTGCTTCCAGGTTTATAATGGTGGTCTAACAATGATTGATTGATGCGTTCTGTACATGTTTTAGATTTTGGCAACTGTCTATTCTACACAATGTGTAAATGATACATATGAAAGTTTCGTTCTGTTATGGGACTCATCAGTGACAGTGCGCATCCATGACTCCTGTTGCTCGTTTGGTTAATTTTATCATAGACATGTTTTAGACCGCTCCACTTATCTTGGGAGTCTCGTCAGTGCCGATGGCCTGGTGACTGACGAAATCTCTGCACTGATACAGAAGACTCAATAGGCTTTTGACAACCTGTGTCACTTATGGCACAGGCGAGATATCCGTTTGCTGACTAAAGGACGAGTATACTGTGCAGTAGTTCGCTCCGTCTTACTTTAGGTCTGTGAAACATGGCCAGTGAGAGTAGAACATATTCGTAGGTTATTGGTTTTCGATCATAGATGTATTCGAAGCATTGCTCGTATACCATGGCACACCCGAGTGAGCAACGCTGTTATTAGGAATCGGGTGCTAGGTAAGGATGGCAGATCAATAGATGAAGTAATGAAACTTCATCAGTTGAAGTGGTTGGGACATGTGTTGCGTATGCCTAACCACCGACTGCCTCGAAGAGCTTTGTTTTGTAGTGTAGGAGTAGGTTGGAAGAAAGTTAGTGGCGGTCAAACCAAAACATGGCAGAAATCTATGAAGTCACTGACGAGTGGACTTAGCCATGTCGGTAATTGTCGACTACCTGGTTGGGGTCCGCGAGATGATAGTAATTGATGGTTAGATACCCAGAATGGCATGGCTCAAAACCGTTTTCAATGGTGCCGGTACATTCATTCTTTGTGTTCTATCAAATCCTAAACTTTTTAATTCTTCATCATTTTATCTTTATCTTTTTAAGTCTATTTTACTAGATTCTACTTCTTGAATAATATCTTGTAATCCTAACCTCTCCGACTACTGCTAATACCCTTACTACCTCTACTACCGTTGGATTTGAATCGACAGTTACCTCTCTGCGTTAGTGTGTTATGGCAACATGAACTGATGTACTTACGTACGAAGTTCTACGTTGCTACTGGTTGATTGATTGACTTGTGGGTTTGCGCTCGAACTCCTAACCTCTAGATAACTAGGCCGGCATCCAACTGTGTTAATGTCTAACTCTGACCATTTTAAGGATTTTGCGCGACCTCAACCATTTGTCTTCAGTAGTTACTGCCTAATCTCGACACTGTCGAACTCTACTGTTAACGTCTTTTGACTAGAACTCTGAGAATTTCTTCACGAAGCTAGTCATTAATAAACACATTGTTAGAATCCTGCAAGAGGCAAGAGTCGTGGATGCCCACTGTCACTGATGAGTCCCATACCGAGAGGAAACAGCCATCCTGTGTTTTTAGGCTTCTAATGTTGGTCTAACAATGAGTGGTTCATCATTTCTGTAGTAAACAACAATCTTTTCATAACTCACATTGAAAAAACATACACAAGTGTAATTTTCATGTTCATTATTCAATATGTGTTACGCTAATTGATTAGTTTAAACAAGATGGTTGTGAATATCTACAGATGCTTGAAATGAAATCGTTAATGATAATTATATTATAATATTCACCGGTGTTTAAGTAAACAGAATGAAACAATACTCGAAAGTTCATATATGTAACACATTTCTTGAACATTGACTGTGTTAGGTATCGTAATCTCAACTTGAAAATTCTCAAGTACCATGAGGTGACTTATTTTTTGATCAATATTAATCAGTCAGTTTTTTTATTTAAAAAAAGGAATTCAACTGTAACTTTGAAATGAAAACTGAATTTACAAGCAACATGTTCTATCCCCAACTGTTGACTGATATCATGTGACTGATTAGTACAAAAATTACGTTTTAGCACCAGTTGCCTTGAGTCAACCCCCTACTGGGATCCTTTTACGGTTCCTGCCGGTCTTCAGCTCCGGTGAAAGAGGAAGTTTGGCATCCCGTAGAACACTAACTTACTCAAAAACGCTAATCACAAAAAAAATAGTTCAAACCATTTAACCTGAAGGCAAACCCTAACTTGGAACCCTCAAAGTTTAAGGAATAGAGATAGACCAAAGAACACACTGTAATGAGAATTAGAGACAGACATGAAAAGAATGAGTAGCGATTGAGTAGAACTGGAAAACTATGTCCAGAACAGAATTAGCTGGAGAATGCTAGTCGGTGACCTATAATACTCCATAAGTGGGGTAAGTAAGTAAGTAAGTAAATAACTTTGAGTCAACCCTCGACAGCTTCTTTCTGCCTAGCCTGTCTGTTAATCCACAAGTCCGTAACCAGCCTCTATGAAATTCGTTAAAATTTCAAGCAGACATAGTTTACATACTAAACATACCAGGCCGCATTACACCTTACAAACATTTAAACATGAGTGAGCTAAAAGTGATTGTAAATAGGCGAGATAAATCATGCAACAGTAGTAGTTCATGAGTTAACCAACAGCACATTACAAAAGGAAAATATGTGTGTTGTTAATCTAATTATGTTATAATTATCCAATGAGAATATATTAGGGTGCGAGCTACGTATAAGTAGTATATGACGTGAGTGTCAGTCAACGTAATGTCTGGCAGCAGAAGATGGGGGAAGATCAAGAAAGGAAGAGTGGGGGGAACACAATGGAATTTGTATGAAACGCATGAATAGTGAGTGACAATGGATTGATGTTGTTTGCAACAGGAACAGTCCAATTCGATATGATGTACTGATATTTTGCAAATGAACGATTTACGATATGGTTTTCCGATTTTACTGAGTAACTCTGTAATTTGCGTTAAATACAATTCGGTTCCCCTCACCTGTGTTCTCGTTCACTACAATATCACATATTTGTGCAATTATTGATAATTGATCAAATTCAATTCGAATCGATCAAGTTTCAATACTACCCCGACTAGAGAACATGATCAAATAGGATTTAATTAATAATAGAAATAACATAGTCATTCATTATCTGATAAGTTCACTGATTACATCTTAAATGAAGAAACTAATTGAACTGAATTCAAAACTATTGGATAACATTAGGTTACCTTAAAAAGTGTAATTATCAATTAGCGCACAATTCAAGTCAATTAGGATTTTCTACAAACCCTACAAATCCCTAGATCAATCAGAGTAATAAGACATTAACACCGTTAGGTGCCGGCCAGCTCATTAGTCCAATGGTTAAGCGTTCGCGCACAATACTGAAGGTCCCGGGTTCGATTCCTGCCAGGTGCAGGAGTCGTGGATGTGCACTGCCACTGATGAGTCCCATACCATGACGAAACGGCCGTCTTGCAGTGCTTCTAACAATAATTGATTGATGATTTCAAATGTGTAAAAACACTAATCTCCATAACTCTAATTGGAAAAATCTTTCAATTGAAAAATCTAACATCATATCACCAAAGAAAGTTAGAGATTATTCTACAATCTGGACTTGTAACTAGACAAGCTCAGGTTTATGAATAAATTAAACAGAAGTGGATAGTGGCTAGTAGTAGGATCCTGAACTAACGATTCATCGTATTTGGAACTAGTATGTTACTGAATCTACCTGTCTCTGAGAGTTGATATTCACTCCGAGATTCTAATCGTGTACCATTCGTTTTGAACACAATCGTAACTACTGAGTTCAGATACTTACTAGCTTGTGCAAGGAATTGATTACGTACAGTCCTAAATTCCAACTATAGATACAACATACCGTTAGAAGGAATGAACCAGATTCCAGCAAAGGAAGAAATTAAGTGAAAAGCACTGAACGTAGATAGGATATACATTGAATAAATCATTAAACTGAAGCGGAAGGCAAGTCCTAACTTGGAATCCTCATAGTCAAAGGAAAAGAGGTGCATAAAGGAATACACTGAGCAGAGAACTGGAAGCGAACATGAAAATAATGAAAAGTAATCAGGTAGGACTGGAAAATAAGGAGCAGAAGAGAGTGGGTTGGAGAATGTTGGTCGTTTTTCTATGCTCCATTAGGGAGTAACAAACGTCGGTGAGTAGTTAAGTAATTGTTACGTATGCACGTAAACATGTCATTTTGATATGCTTGAACTATTACGAGTTTACCTTAGTCAGAAAACGAGAGCGAGCATTGAGAATCCGGAGACACGTCAGGCTACTCTAATCCGAGTGTCCCAACCCCCGTTGAGCGAAAGAAGAAGACTTCAGGTGAAGTAGAACCTGTATTCTACAAGCATCCAGAAAGTACGAGGACCGAGTTCAGAAGAGGATGAGGATCCCGGACTAGGGATTCTGGACGAGGTCCTAGCCATAAAACATTACAGGTAATTCGTATTAATACAGTCAGGTCGAATAGGAAATAACATTAAAGTATGTGACATTGATATCTAGGACGACCATAATATTGACCAGTAGGGAGGGATTGACCAATAGAATTAGACTTCCAAAAATAATTCTCTTAGGATATTTGATGAATATCTTAACAGTAGTTCAATCTTATGATCTGTTTCAACTATGTGTTTGACAATAGAGGAAGATAGATATCTATCATCTACTCATATTAAATCAGTTGCCTATTGAAGACAATGATTGATAATCATGCAATATCATGAATTGATTAAGTTTAGACATTAACACCGGTGGATACCGGTTGAGTGATTTAGAAGTTAGGCGTTCGCTTGCAAGACTAAGGATTCTGGGTTCGACTACCGATCCTGAGGCCATGAATACCTACTGTTAGTTAGTCCTACACTAGCGACAGTCTGGAAACTGGTGTTGACTGGTTATCCCTAGAATTTATAAGAAACAACAAAGTTGCTCTTGTGATAACCAGAGAACGATTAATTTGCCTAAAATGGTGCCTAAAATATTAACCTCAATAATCCTTCAACACATGTCTGGGTCTCATAAACAATAAACTTAGGAAAACCGTGTTTGTTCTAGACCTCAACTTATAAGATGGGAACCTCATGGACACAGGATCCTCAAAGCCTCTTTCAAATGCAAAAGAAAGAGGGGATCACACTGAAAGTCATCCAGTGTTATGTACCCACCAACGATAGCAATGAGGACAATAAATTAGGAAAAAGCACTGGAAATAGATAGGATTCACATTGAGGAGATCACCCAACTGGACCAAGGAGCTAGCGCTAACTTGGGATCCCAATTGTTAAAGGTGACAAGAAACACCAAAGAACATAGTGCAGGGAATTGAAGGCAGACATGAAAAGAATGAAATTCAATTGAATAGGACTGAAAAAGAAGGTCCAGGACAGTGAAGGTTAAAGAATGCTGGTTGGCGGATTATGCTCCACCAGGGGTAAGAGGAGTAAGTAAGTAGTTAATTATTTATAGCTGGAAAATCGAATCCACTGCAAATCTTTCTCTCTCTCTTCATGTTGGGAACGTTAGATCCCCAAAAATAACTTGATAAACATCCTAATTTTGGATTTTATGTTTTCAAACATGGGCTGTTCAGCTGACCTTGAGATTACATGTCCCATCCGGAAAATCCTTGACTGTTACTGGTTGATGTAGTATTTTAGTACGCTATTTTTGTGGCTTTCTCAAGGACGTTTCTATGATGTAGAAATAAACTCGATTTGTGTGCTTGTTAATCTCATATTTTCTGGGTGCCTGTAGAATACACTTTCTACGTCTTGTCAAGACTTCTTCCTCTACTTAGTGGGGTCTTGATAAACTTGGATTAGAGTAGCCTATCGATTGGCTGGATCATTTGTCTTCGCTCTGGTTTACCGACTAAGTTTCAAACATATCAACTGACGAGCATAACACTTCACTAAAATAATTTAGTACAGTTGCCCTACTTACAAGAGTTTCTGTCATTCACTCCTGCGCTACAGAGTAGTACATTATTATTATTATTATTATTATCATTATTATTATATAATATTAAACGTGAAAGAGCATCAGATCGATAATTAGTACCCATCTTTCCAGTATGGGCTATGACCTTCAGCTTATCTCCTTAAACCTGATTGGTTGAATTCATCTTACAATTTATTAAACTGATCGATTTGAAATTTATGCTTGATTGCATACAAAAACTGTCTACCAGCTAATCGAGTTTATCATGTGCACACACTCACTCACTATTCAATGTGGTAAATGGAGCTTGAAATGAAAAATGATTGTCAAGTTTTTGGAGCAAACAGAGAGAGAGAGAATGACACTGTTTTAGGACAATGGAAGGCTATCCCTTGAAGTGGATGATTAGTCTTAGTATAAATGAACGAAATTTGATTTATACTGCCATTGTTATTGATTTTATTCTGTCTGGTCACTCGATTTGATGTCTCAGCATTGAAGTGAGTATACACACTAAAAAAAATCAGCGATATAATTTTTAGTTCAGTTTTTTTTTCAGTTATTCACTAGAAAAATAAACGAGTTTATTTTTTGGGTTGATTTTATTTAAGATACGATTGAACAAAATAAAAATTGGGAACATTGAATGAATATTTCATTATAACATGACACTCTTCTTTAGTAGTTTGTATTCACAACTGCATCAAAGATAGTGTAGTGAAGGATAACACAGGTGAGTGCAACCGAATTGTATTTAACGGAAATTACAGAGTTACTCAGTAAAATAGGAAAACCAAATCGTAAACCGTTGTTAATTTGCAAATCTTCAATCAATCATCAATCCATTGTCTGACATTTCACTCACTATTCATGCGTTTCATACAAATCCCATTGTGTTCCCACTCTTCCTTTCTTGATCTTCCCCCATCTTCTGCTGCCAGACATTAGGTTTACACTCACGTCATATACTACTGATAAGTAGCGCGCACCACAATAGGAGTCAGAAACTTTAGGCTTATAACTTCAATATATATATATATATATATATATACATTGGACAGTGTCAGTGATGAGCAAAATGAAGATGTGAAGGCACGGATCGGCAAACCAAAGGCAGAATTTCTACAACTGAATAACACCTGGAAATCAAAACAACTGTCAATCAACACCAAAGTCACAATATTCAATACAAATGTCAAGACAGTTCTACTGTATGGGTTGGAAACTTAGAGAACCACGAAAGCCATCATCCAGAAGATACAAGTGTTTATTTACGGTTGTCTACGCAAGACACTGAGGATCCATCAGCGAAAACCTACTGTGGTAGAAAACAGACTAGATTCCATCAGAAAAAGAAATCAGAAAGACGTGTTGGAAGTGGGTAGGACACATATTGGGGAAAGCATCCAAGTGCATCACGGTACAAGCCCTCACTTGCATTCGTCAAGACCAAAGGAAAAGAGGAAGATCAAACAACACAATACTCAGAGAATCGGAAACAGACATGAGAAGAATTTAAAACAGTTGGGTGGAACTAGGAAGGAAGGTCTAGGACAAAATTGAGTGCAGAATGATGATCGGTGGCCTATGCTCCATTTCTGGTTACAGGCGTTAGAAAATTAAGTATTAAGTAATATATATTGTTATACTCGTCAGTTGATATGCTTGAAAGTATTGCGAGTTCACCTTAGTCGGTAAACGAGAGCGAAGACAGATGATCCAGTCACACGATAGGCTACTCTAATTGGAGCGTTCTAAGGCCTCATTAAGTAAACGAACAAGTCTTGACATGGCGTAGAAAATGTATTCTACAAGCACTCAGAAAATCGAGGTTGACAAGCACACAAATCAAGTTTATTTATACAATAATGAAACGCCCTTGAGAGAGCCACAAAAAAGCATACTAAAATACTACATCAACCAATGACAGCCAAGGATTTTCCAGATAGGAAATGTAATCTCAAGGTCAACTAATCAGTCCATGCTCGAAAACATGAAATCCAAAATGAGGGCCTTTATCAACTGAGTTCTGGGGATCTAACGTCCCGAACGATACACATATATATACATGACCACTGCGTTACTTTCGAAATCGTTAGACTCCATTAGTCACAACTGCAACAAAAAGAAACTGCTCGTTGCTTTTACACTAACAATGTTTTTTGGCAATTAGAGTTATGAAGATTATTGTTCTCATACATTTGGATGCCATCCCAGTGGTCCATAGGTTAGGCATTCGTGCACAAAACCGAAAGTTCTGGGTTCGAATCCTGTGGGTTGCAAGCATCGTGGATGCGCACTGCCAATGATGAGTCGCACATACCAGGACGAAATGGCCGTCTCGCAGTGTGTTTCCAGGTTTCTAATGATGGTCTAACAATATTTGCACGACTAAAATCAATTCATGATGTTAACCAATGCAATCTAACAAACCTCACAATTCTAAACTAGATAATTTTATATTTTATGATTATTATTGTAACTAATAAAATGAAAAATCCCAATGAATTCATTGATGGTCTAACATTAATGATTGATTGATGATTTATTGGGTTCGTTACTAAGTATGCTTGAAGTGATAATACGAGTTCACCTTAGTCGATAAACGCGAACGAGACAATTACCAGCGTCCAGGTAGGCTACCCCGCCAGTAGAACCTTAGGGGCTACTGCCGGTCCCAAGCCCGGGTAAAGGATGAGGGTTGGACATGGGGTTGGCTACCCCATTCCGTCGAAATCTCACTTGCCAAAAAAAAGCTAACCAGAAAAAATAATTCAAATCATTTTAAATCTGCCCTGGGAGTTGGAAGAAGAATTATGACGTCTCGTGATGAAAGCCGAGTTCCCTCGGAAGTCACGGGGCTGATGCCTCTTCTGACAACCAGAGCAACCATTTTTTTAGGTACATGGAACGTTCGTACATTGTGGGAGACTGGAAGACTATTTCAAGTTGCGGCAGAAATGAAACGATACAACCTCGAGGTGCTCGGCATCAATGAAACGCATTGGACACAGGCAGGACAACTGAGACTAGCTTCAGGGGAACTGCTGTTATACTCTGGTCATGAAGAGGAAAACGCTTCACATACACAAGGAGTTGCATTGATGCTGTCCAAACATGCACAAAAGGCACTGATAGGATGGGAATCTCATGGGCCGAGGATCATTAAAGCATCCTTCAAAACAAAGAAAGAGGACATTACAATGAACGTCATCCAATGTTATGCACCTACCAATGACTACAATGACGACGTTAAAGATCAATTCTACGAAAGGCTGCAGTCAATCGTCGAGAAATGTTCACCAAAGGATTTGACGATTTCAATGGGAGACCTGAATGCCAAGGTTGGAATGGACAACACTGGATATGAAGACATCATGGGACGACATGGACTGGGAGAAAGAAACGAAAACGGTGAGAGATTTGCAAACCTATGTGCCTTCAACAAACTGGTCATCGGTGGCACAATATTCCCGCACAAACGCATTCACAAAGCCACATGGATTTCACCGGACCACACTACTCAAAACCAAATTGACCATATCTGTATCAACAAAAAGTTCAGAAGGACCATGGAGGATGTGAGAACCAGGAGAGGAGCTGATATGGCTTCAGATCACCACTTGCTGATCGCCAAAATGAGATTGAAGCTAAAGAAGCACTGGACAACGGGGCAGACAACATCACACAAGTTTAATACGGCCTTTCTTCGGGATACCGTAAAACTCAACGAATTCAAGATAGCCCTCACCAATAGGTTCCAGGCCTTTCAGGATCTACTCAATGGAGAGGAAGCAACATTGGAGAACAATTGGAAAGGGATTAAGGAGGCAATCACTTCAACATGTCAGGAGGTCCTTCGTCGCAAGAAGCACCATCACAAGGAATGGATCTCTGTTGGTACTCTTGAAAAAATTCAAGAAAGGAGGAACAAGAAGGCAGCAGTGAATGTAAGCCGAACAAGAGCAGAGAAAGTTAAGGCACAAGCTGAATACACGGAAGCAAACAGGGAAGTGAAGAAGAGCATCAGAGCTGACAAACGAAAATATGTGGAAGATCTAGCAATGACGGCGGAAAAGGCTGCAAGAGAAGGAAACATGAGACAATTGTACGAAACAACAAAGAAGCTCGCCGGGAACTATCGTAAACCAGAACGACCAGTGAAAAGCAAGGAAGGCAAAGTAATCAGCAACACTGACGAACAGCGAAATAGGTGGGTAGAGCACTTTAAGGAACTATTGAATCGACCAGCTCCACTGAACCCACCCAACATCGAAGCAGCATCCAAGGACCTCCCAATTAATATTGGCGCACCTACGATTGAGGAGATCAGTATGGCCATCAGACAAATCAAGAGCGGCAAAGCAGCAGGACCAGACAACATTCCAGCAGAGGCAATGAAAGCAGATGTAGAAGCAACCGCGAAAATATTTCACATCCTCTTCAAGAAGATTTGGGATGAGGAACAAGTACCATCAGATTGGAAAGAAGGATGCCTGATCAAAATACCAAAGAAAGGCGATCTCAGCAAGTGTGAGAACTACAGAGGCATCACTCTTCTTTTAATACCAGGCAAAGTCTTCAACAGAGTATTGTTAAACAGAATGAAGGACTTCGTAGACGCCCAACTTCGAGATCAACAGGCCGGATTTCGGAAGGATCGATCGTGTACTGACCAAATTGCTACATTACGAATCATTGTGGAACAATCAATTGAATGGAACTCACCACTCTACATCAACTTCATCGACTACGAGAAAGCATTTGATAGCGTGGACAGGAAAACACTGTGGAGGCTTCTTCGACACTACGGTGTGCCTGAGAAAATAGTCAACATCATACGGAATTCTTATGATGGATTCAACTGCAAAATTGTGCACGGAGGTCAGCTGACAGACTCTTTTGAGGTGAAGACCGGTGTCAGGCAAGGTTGCTTACTCTCATCCTTTCTCTTTCTCCTGGTGATCGACTGGATTATGAAAACGTCAACATCTGGAGGGAAGCACGGTATCAACTGGACAGTTAGGACGCAGCTGGACGATCTGGACTTCGCAGATGACTTGGCTCTTCTATCGCACACTCAACAACAAATGCAAGAGAAGACGGCCAGTCTAGCAGCAGCCTCTGCAGCAGTAGGTCTCAACATACATAAAGGAAAAAGCAAAATTCTCCGATGCAACACAACATGCACCAACCGAATCACGCTTGACAGAGATACCTTGGAGGACGTTAACACCTTCACATATCTTGGCAGCATCATCGATGAGAAAGGTGGATCGGACGCAGATGTGAGGGCGCGCATTGGCAAAGCAAGGGCTGCATTTCTACAGTTGAAAAATATCTGGAACTCCAAACAACTTTCAACCAAAACCAAAATCAGGATTTTCAATACAAATGTCAAGACAGTTCTACTGTATGGAGCGGAAACATGGAGAACTACCAAAGCCATCATTCAGAAGATACAAGTGTTTATTAACAGCTGTCTACGCAAAATACTTCGTATTCGATGGCCAGACACCATCAGCAACAACGAACTGTGGGAGAGAACAAACCAGATTCCAGTGGATGAGGAAATCAGGAAGAAGCAGTGGAAGTGGATAGGACACACACGACGAAATGCACCTAACTGCGTCACGAGACAAGCCCTCATATGGAACCCTCAAGGCAAAAGGAAAAGAGGGAGGCCAAAGAACACACTACGCCGAGAAATAGAGAAAGATATGCGAGTAATGAATAAACATAGGACGGAACTGGAGTGGGAAGCCCAGGACAGAGTTGGTTGGAGAAAACTGGTGGGCGGCCTATGCTCGATTGTGGGTAACAGGCGTAAGTAAGTAAGTAAGTAGGTAGGCTACCTTGAATCCCAAACTGTAAAACAGAAGTCTTTGTAAGCGTAGAAAGTATGTTCCGCAAACACCCAGCAATCACAATACAATCAAGCATACAACTCTCGTTTATTTATGCATCATGGAAATGTCTTTGGGACAGTCCAGAAAATAGCACACTAAAATACACAGCAGCCAATCACAGCCATGGATTTTCCTGGTGTGGAATGAAATCTCAAGGTCAACTGATCAGCCCATGCCGGCAAACGTAGAATCCAAAATAAGGCATTTAACAAGCGAGTTTTAGGGATCTGACGTTCCCAACATGATTTCAAATGTGTAAAATAAAACACACACCTCCAAAACTCCTCTCGAAAATATTGTAACAGTGCTCACTAGTGACTACCAGCTTCGTGAGGAAATTCTCGGAGTTCTAGTTGAGAAGAAGACGTGACCAATGGAGTTCAACCCTGTCGGGTGTAGGCAGTAACTATTAAAGACAAATGGGTAAGGTCGCGCAAAAATCCGTAGATCAATCAGATTTAGACAATAACACCGTTGGATGCCGGCCAGTGTTGCGACCTACTTATAAGTAGTATATGACGTGAGTGTAAACGTAATGTCTGGCAGCAAAAAATAGGGGAAGATAAAGAAAGGAAGACTGGGAACACAATATGGAATTTGTATGAAACGCATGAATAAGTGAAATGTCAGACAATGGATTAATGAAGGATTGAAGATTTGCAAATTAACAACGGTTTACGATATGGTTTTCCTATTTTACTGAGTAACTCTGTAATTTCCGTTAAATACAATTCGGTTGCTCTCATCTGTGTTCTCCTTCACTACAGGCCCAGTGGCCCGATGGTTTGGCGTTCGTGCACAATGCCGAAAGTCTCGGGTTCGAATCATGCGAGGTGCAGGAGTCGTGGATGCGCACTGCCACTGATGAGTCCCATACCAGGACGAAACGGCCGTCTTTCAGTGTGCTTCCAGGTTTCCAATGATGTTTGTCTAACAACATTGATTGATTGATTGATGATTTCAAATGTGTAAGAATTCACTGAGTTTTCGGTGCGATTTTTAAATGTCCTTCTTTTTTAATCAGAAACCAAAAAAAAGAAACTGCTTCATACAAATATTAAAAAAAAAATCAGTCTAAAAATTAGCTTAAACTGAACTAGTTTTCAGAGAATCAAGGAGAGAAAAGAAAAACATTCAAGATAACTAATCAACACTACTCGGTAGACGATATTGAAATAATAAATTTTTTTTGATAATTTACAAATCATTGGTAATCATAATAATAATAATAATCATAATAATATTAGTAATTAGTGAATAATTATTCAAGTCAAAAATTGTGGAAAACAAATCCGATCATTGCATGTGAATTTATCTGTTTTGTGTGTGTATGTGTGCGTGTGTGTGTAGGGATAATTGTCCCTTTGAAGAGATTCAATTCATTGAAGTATTTACATTTTCTTAGCAAAAACTATAATGATAATTTCCTGTAAGAATGAAAGTATGCGGAACTCTTGAAAACTTTTTCAAAATAGCTTAGCTGACAAATCTGAATGAAGGTTGAAAATATCTTATTGAATTTATGAGCGAAAATGGAAACTTGCCTAGAAAGTAGTGATGTTATATTTTGATCACATATTTTATGACTAAAATGTATTGTTTCCACACGACTCGATGATTTATCATATTTATCTTTAAACATGCATATAAATAATAGTGATTAACTGAGAGTAGTATTCTAGAACTTTACTAACTTACAAAGCTTCCTACCTCCAATGGGCCATAAGCAGCCGACTGATATTTTCAGACCTACTGTATCCTGGGCCTCCCTTTCCAGTTCTGTTAAATTTTAGTTCATTCTTCTCATAGCTGTCTCCATTTCTCGACGTAATGTTTTCTTTGGCCTTACTCTTTTCTTTTGACCTTCAGGGTTCCATGTGAGGGCTTATCGTGTGACGCAGTTGGGTGCTTTCCTCAATGTGTATCCTATTCACTTCCATCGCTTCTTCCTGATCTTTTCTTCTGATAGTATCTGGTTTCTTCCCTCTCATAATAAGATGTTGCTGATGATGTCTGGCCAACGGATCCGAAGTATTTTGTGTAGACAACTGTTCATTAATGCTTTTATCTTCTGAATGATCGCTTGCGTGGTTCTCCAAGTTTCCGCTCCATACAGTAGAACTGTCTTGACATCGGTATTAAAAATTGTGACTTTGGTGTTTGTTGACAGTTGTTTTGAGTTCCAGATATTTTTCAACTGTAGAAATGCAGCCCATCCTCTCATATGCGGACACGTATATAACAAGTGTCAGACAGAAGGCCGTTTCGCCCTGATATGGGACTAATCAGTGACAGTCAGCATTCACAACTCCTATTACTCACGGGATTCGAAACCAGGATCCTCGGTCTTGCGCGAGAATGCCTAACCTACGGACCACTGGGCCGGCATCCAACGGTGTTAATTTCTAACCCTGACCAATCTAGGGATTTTGCGCGACCTCACTCATTGTTCTTGGACTCCACTGGTCAAGTTTTCCAACTAGAACTTCAAGAATTTCCTCATTAAGCTAGTCACTATTGAGCTCATCGTACGAATTTCTCAGTTAGAATTATGGATATCACTGTTTTCAAACACTGAATGAATTTCTAGCGTGATTATAATATAATTTCGAGTCAGGGTATATCATATCGTGTCAAAGCAGAAACATATGATTCTTAGATTATATCCGTTTACCCTCAAAACTGAATCTAGAAAATATTCGACATATTTTATTTATTGCAGAGTGATGGCTTTGATTGTAACACTGAAAATCAATGGATATTGGATCACCGTGTCAACCTAGTGTGAGACTTTTCAGTATTTTCCGTCACTGACTTTACCAAACATCAAACACAGGATATACAGGCCCTTAGCTAATCGAACCAATAGATACAATTAGAATTCCGGTTAATTTGTAATTTTGTGCAAGGAGAACCTAACGCCAATGCTTACAACTGTTTCGCTCCTGACAATTTTTAACTCCACCAATCATAGAATTTAACCAATGAGTTAATTAGTTCGGTTTATTTAAAAAGAAAGGCATAGAGATCAGTTTAATTTGTAGATTTTATTCGTCAAAGGTTGATCTCAATCACATATAAGAACAAAATAACCATATAACACTTCACACAGGTTTTATTAACAACTCCGCCTGGAGCCCTTCTAAGGTTACTGCGATCGTAAACCTGGATAAAGGAGGAGGAGGGTTAGGTATGGGGTTATCGACCAGTCAGTCAGTCAGCTGCAATGTAGAACTTCGTACGTAAGTACATCAGTTCAGGTTGCCATATCACGTCAGCACAGAGACGCAATTGTCAAATCAATTCCCATAGTGGTAGAGATAGTAGAAGTATTAGCAGTAATGGAGAAGATTAGGGTTCGAAGATATTATTCAAGAAGTATAATTCGATGAGATAAGTTTAGAACGAAAAACGTAGAGGTGTTGACCAAACCAGAAGATTAGGATTTGAGGGAACACAAAGAGTGGATGCACCTGCGACATTGCAAACGATTTTGAGTCATGTATTCAAGGTCTCCAACTATCGGTTACTATCATCTCGCGGGCTCCAACCAGGTAGTCTGCATCTATCAATATGGCTCGATCCACTTGTCAGTGACTTCATGGATTTCTGCCATGTTTTAGTTTGGCTAGCCCTAGCTTCCTACCAGCCCACCCCTAAACCACGAAATATCGCTCGTCGAGGTAGTCGGTGGTTAGGCATTCGTAACACATGTCCTAACCACTTCAACTGATGAAGTTTCACTACTTCATCTATTGACCTACCACCCTTACCTAGTAATCATTTCCTAACTACAGCATTGCTTACTCCGTTGTTCCAAGATACACAAGCAATGCTTCTAAGACATCTATGTGGTGGTTAGCGACCCCATCTGATAGAAATCCAACACTCGCTAAAATAAGCGCTAACCAGAAAAATAATTCTCTGGTCGGTGGCCTATGCTCCATTAGGAGTAACAGGTGTAAGCAGTTAAGTAAGTAAGTAAGGTTTTATTGACATTTCAACTAAGATCAACAAATATCAGTCAGTCAGATGCAACATAGAACTTTGTACGTAAGCACATCAGTTCATGTTGCCATACATTATCAGCACAGAGATATAATTGTCAATTGAAATCCAATAATAGAAGAGGTAGTTAAGGTATTAGAAGTAATCGGAGAGGTTAGGATTAGAAGACACCTATGATCGAAAACCCATAACCGACGAATATCTTTAACTCTCACTGGCCATGTTTCACAGCCATAAAGTAAGACGGAACGAACTACTGAACAGTACACTCGTCGTTTAGTCAGCAAACGGATATCTCGCCTACGCCATAAGTGACACAGGTTGGCAAAAGCCAATCGAGCCTTCTGTATCCATGCTAAGATTTCGTCAGTCACCAGGCCATCAGCACTGATGAGACTCTCAAGATAAGTGAAGCGGTCTACACGTTCGACTACTTCAATAAGCGAGCCACCTGGTAGAAGGTCTACTCCTGAAAATTCAGACGAGGATAAGGTTATTTCTAGGAGCATGTCTATGTATAATAAAATTAAACAAGAATGGAGAGAGTGGACATCCCTGACGGATATATATATATATATATATATATATATATATATATATAAAATCAACTTTTCACATTTCTTGTCTTATAACTAGTTTTCAATGTAGAAGCAATAAAACCAATTCAGCATGTTTTTTTTTTACAATTGTAATTCACCATATCCAATGCAGATTAATGATGATAATGTTGTACACACACAGAGAGAGTAGGTAATTCAGTTTATAAACAAACCTATACCAGATCATCTTAATCGGTAGCCTATATACTCTATTTGTTGGTAAACATGTTCTGTAAATATGTATATACATGAACCGGAAAATGGATAAACAGATCGATAGACAAACAGTTTCCTACTAACTACTCATCTCATCTCGCTCTCTTACTCTTTATTTCTGCCTTCCTTATAACCTCAGGAGAGAGAGAGAGTAAATAAAACGGAAATATACAGAAAATAAATCGAATAACGTTGTAATAGAAGGTGTATTATTAACATTATTATTAATTATATTCGATAAATACATTCGAATGATATGAAAAGTTATCATGAAAAATTTGCATAATTATAAACAAGTCAGTTATCTCTATTTATTTATCAAAAATGTTATTTGAACTAATATTAATCTATAAACTCTGTTTTATATATGTACAGTAAATACTTTGATTATTATGATGATGATTAGAATGATAGATTATTTTGATTGGTTAATAAATATGCTATCGATCGATCGATGGATATGAACTTATCAGGATTGCAGTATTTATTTAACACATGATTGGTCAATATACACAGATATATATATATATATACACATGTACGTATGTCTATGCGTAGTTTATGTATATTGTTGTATGTATGTCTGTTAGATTATAGTGGATAACTAATGTATATATCCATTTTGTACAAAAGGCCGATTTCTTTCGTAAATAATCTATTTTAACAATTTTCTCTCTTACTTCATTGTAATGTGAAAGCTTCCTGCTCAAAGGAAGCAATCGGTGATAGATAGATAAATAGATAGATGCATAGATAGATGGATAGAAGGATGACCTATACAGAAAATGAACTCTTCTTCTTTACACTTGAGTAACAAACACTATTACTCCTAATGAATAGAGATTATGAAGCGGGAGAGAGATGGAGAGAGAGAGAGAAGAAAGATTTTTCTATTTTAGTGGGTTTCGTTTTGTTTGCTATTTTTCAATAAGAAAAGAAAAAAAATTAATTCTTTCCTTTTTCATTTTATTCAATTGGATAAATTGATTTTAAAATGACATTTTCACCTAATTATTTGTTTTATTTTTTAGTGTCAAATTCTAATATAAATAATAATAATAATAATAATGACTTGTTGTATGATAATGATTGGTTGTGATTGTTTGTTATTTATTTGTTTGACTGTTTGTTTAAATTTTCGTTTAGTATGTTGATTTCTGTTATGAGGTTTTTAAGGTCGTTGCTATACTATTCACAATTATATTAATTTCACAGGAAAATATATAAACTTAGGGATGGAAATA
>CALYCR020000031.1:0-22454 GCA_944470395.2 Schistosoma turkestanicum | reverse complement strand
CTTCTATTTCGATTTTGGGTATTCAAGGTAGCCTCCCTGGAAGCTGGTAAAAGTCTCGTTCGCGTTTATCGACTAAGGTAAACTCGTAATAGCCTCAAGCATACTAAGTGACGAACTTATCAGTGACCTATGCTCCATAAGGTTTAACGAGTATAACTAAATAGGTTTGGTCTAATATCTATAAGTACCAAGCATACACTTAGCGTTGAAGTATGTATAATACTTTTATGTTAAGCCCACATGACTTTTCCTAGCTTTTGGACAAACTAATAAACTTCTTTTGACCTTGTCAATTATTCGCGTATATTTTGGTTGTTTTCATTTGAGTGTGTGTGTGTGTGCATGGCTTTCTTCATTTAATCACATGTTTAGTTTATTTTGTCTGACTATAAATACATAGTCATATCTCATCATCACAGGGAGTTGGCTCACTCGCTTTCTCCACTTCGCTTTGCTTTATATTCGAATCCGTCTTGACAGTTTTGATTACCACCGTCGCACAATTGCGGTTCATCTAAGCATGATATACAGAAATTGAAGGGAAGATTTATTACATAGGATATTCTATGGTTCGTCTAAATTGCAGTCAGATCGTCGGCCACCGTAATGTTCAACCTTAAGTTACTTCAATCAGTTTACGTAGTAGTGCTATCTCCGTTAAACAGCGTTGGCGATATCAGCAGTCTCAGTTCCGATATGGCTAACCTTTGTTAGAGCATCGATTCAATATTTTGAAGTTTATCACAGAAGTGTACACAATCAGTATAACTTGATGTCGAGGGTTATGAGAAAAACTTAAGATTAAATAAATTTATTACATTATAAGTGATGAAAGTCAAGTATGTGCACAATCATCATTACGATGAATTATAATCCACAATACTAAGTGTTGACGAATCCTGACTTCTAAGGTTTTCGAATACTAGAGTGAAATTCAAGTTTTCTTGACCCGTTGAAAAGGTAAGCTTAGCATTCGATAAATTGTAATCAGGAAGAAGCACTGGAGATGGATAGGACACAGATTGCTAAAAGTACCCTACTGCATCTGAAGACAAGCACTCACTTCGGATCGTTGTCGCCGAAGGAAAAGAGGAATACCAAAGAACATTTTACACTGATAGTGGAAATCATATGCGCGAAGAATGAACAGCGATTAGATAGAACTGGAATGGAAGACCGAAGACAGATTAGATTGAAGAGTGATGGTCGGCGGTCTATTTTTCACCAAGGGTAACCAAAGTAAATAAGTTGGTAAGTAACTCTGCAGCCTCTCTAAGGTAACTGGCCGCACTGAAAACTGATAAGTGCAGAGCACTGTGTGCAGAATTATCCAACTTACTTCGTAAATTACAGGCTTTTACAAAAACACTGAAGATGCAAAACCAGTTCACATACTTGAAATTATCAATCAGTCAGTTGTAAACCACCATTAGAAACCTGGAAGCGCTGGATGGCCTTTTAAGCCCGGTATGGGACTAATCAGCGATGCGCATCAACGACACCTGCACCTCGCAGGATTCGAACCCAGGACCTACGGTCTTGTGTGCGAATGCCTAACCTCTAGACCACCGGGCCGGCATCCAATGGTAATAATGTCCAACTCTGACTGGTCTAGGTATTTCGCGCAACCTCACCCACTTTTCTTTGGTAGTTACCGCCTACACATGACAAGGTTTAACTCCAGTTGTCACGTCTTCTCACTAAAATTCCGAGAAGGTCCGGGGTTCGAATCCTGGGGGGTGAAGCAGTCGAGGATGCACACTGCTACTGATGAGTCTAATACCAGGACGAAACAGCCATCCAGTGCTTCCAGGTTTCTAATAGTGATCTAACAATGATTGATTGATTATTTCAAGTGTGTAATAACACTAATCTCTATAACTTCAACTGAAAAAAACAATTCAGTCAGTGAAATTCAAATCTGAGGAAGGAACATCTATAAATCTTGATGATTTACGGCTCTCCATGTAAAAAGCTGAGAATTAACGGTAGCTAAAAGACTGATTGCATTTCTAAAAATATTTATTTATTCCCATTTTCATAATTGTTCCATTCAGTAATGAAGTGAATAGGAAACACGATTGTTTCTCTTTTAATAACATGCTTTTAACTCGTTTTTGTTTATTTTTAGGCAAAAATAAAATAAAATAAAATACAGTAAACATTATTTATCACTTAGTTACTTGATTTTATTCAGTGTTTCTAATTTTTGTTTACATTTTCAATAATAATTTCAACATAAATTGTTCATTGTTCATTGTTCAATATTCAATGTTCAACAATGAAGCATGTGAATTCAATAAAATATCAACAACCTACAATTAAATAACTAACATTCTTGTAATTAAATTATTTTCTTAAATTTTGTTTAATTTTTATTGGAAAAGATGAAAAGGATAACCAAAATGTCAGCATGATCATATGGATGGAAAAAATTAAATCTTCCTCTACAAATTCTGTCATATGATCATATAGGTATAGCCACTGACAGAAAAAACACATTCACTGTTCTCTCGTGATAGCTGTGGTGTTGTTTAAAAAATTGAGAAGATGAAATGCGAGTATCCAGAAGAAGAATAAACTAGGTTGTGGTATACTGAGAATACACCTACAGAAGTTTGGCATTCTCAATTCCAAACCGATGGTGTACATGTGCTCCAGAATCCAGATGTAATGGATAGCGTGATAATCTACTGTCTGTCCCCTGATCATCACGTGACTCTATCTCCTAATGTTTCTTCTCTGACTTGTAGAATAGACCTGCAGATAAAAGGCTCGGATAATGGTTTCCTAATAAAATCATGTGCTTCGGTGTGAGCATCCGTACAATATCTTAGCTCATACACCTATTCATTGATTTGTGTGGTGTTTAAATATACAGGTGGCCGTTTTTACCAATTATATGCTTAAATGAAAAATGTGGTTTCCTATCGCTACTCTTCATTCAAAATAAGTGATTAAATGAAGTCTCCCTTTAGCTTGTCGTCATTTTTAATTAAGAAGACGGTTACTTACGCCTGTTACTCCCAACCGAGCGTACACCGTCGAACAGTATTCTCCAAATTACTCTGTCCTGGGCTTCCCTTCCTAGTTCTGTCCAATTTTCGTTCATTCTTCTCATGTCTTTCTCTATTTCTCGGCATAATGTATTCCTTGGCCTTCCTGTTTTCCTTTGACCTTGAAGGTTCCAAGTTAGGGCTTGTAGTGTGACAGAGTTTGAATGCTTTCTTCGATGTAAGTCCTATCCATTTCCACCGCTTCTTTCTGGTTTCCTCCTCCACTGGAATCTGGTTTGTTCTTTCCCACAATAGGTTGTTGCTGGCCAACGGATCCGAAGTATTTTGCGTGGACAAATGTTAATAAATACTTTTATCTTCTGGGCGATAGGTTTCTTAGTTCTTCAAGTTACCGAATTCAAATGAACACTGAGACTGTTGTTACGATTTCGAACAGTAACAAAGGAAACCAGATAGAACCTCATCAAAACCAGTACGCTCCTCACCATACTATCAGATGGCACCTTCAATCAATAAAATTAATTCTCTGATCTAGTTGCGTGTTGTTACTGATTCATAGAATCCCTTAATTAGCTGCATATGTTTTCACATCTGCATATCCAAATCACGATACATTAGAATAAAGACTGATGAAAATCAAAATGAGACCACAATATATATGTTGTTCTAATTACGAAGCCATAAATTTAGAAAGCCATCATCTCTGTGGTCGTCCTGAATACCGAAGAAACTCGACTTTTATCATGAGATATTATAACTCTTCTAAACGAAGACCATCCTACTGCGATGGAAGAGAGTTTACGTAATTTGAATTATATTTTCAGGATAGCGACTTCGTTGCGAGTTGGGTTTCTACGGGATGCATTAGCTAAACCCATGCCCAACCATCCTTCCTTATCCAGACTTAGGAACCGGAAGTGACCTTCGAGGAGCTCCAGCTGGAGTTTAAAACAAGATGATTGGACAAGTAATTCTTGTTACCAATAACATAAATATATTTATCCAAATTATAAAGATATTTAGATAACTAACAAGGAAGCTGAATTATATCAACCATATTTCACAATTATACATTATCAAATGAACTTTATTTTTAATTAAACATTCTGATTGAATACTAACTGTTTCTTCTTCTGTGTATTTCATATTCCTAGCAATGTGGACTGATATTCAGTAATGAGTGAAGATATTTATGATAATTTCTCATGTAAATATATGAATAATCCAATCTGTTTAATGTTACCCCTCTTCACGTAAACACGTCAACTTGATATGCTTGAACTATTACGAGTTTACCTAGTTGGAAAACGAGAGCGACGATCGAGGATCCGGCGAAACGACACGCTACTCAGATCCGATTATCTCAACCCCCATATTGAGTAAAAATAAGAAGATTTGAATGTGAAGTAGAACTTGTGTTCTACAAGCATCCAGAAAGTACGATGTCCGAGTCCAGAAGAGAATCAGGATCCCGGACTAGGGATCCGGGATCGGGTCCTGGTCCTAGTCCTGATCATATAACGTTACAGATAATGCGTATTTATACATTTTGTTCGAACAGGAAACACCATCGAATTCTGTGACATTGACAGTTAAGACGACCAATAGGAAGCAACACCTGAAGTGACATTGATAGTCAGGACAACCAATAAGGAACAACATTGGAGCACGTGACATTGATATCTAGGACGACTATAAAATTGACCAGTAGGAATTAACCAATATGGATTGAACAACAATTCTCCTAGGATATTGGATGAATATCCTAACATTTCACAACCTACATGAAACACATCTACGCCGTCATAGAGTGACATTCATCTAATTACCATTTATACTGGAAATGGGTATGTTAACTCAGTTGTAGGTGATTAATTAACAATACTCCTGTAACTAGTGTAACACATAACCATTTCTAAACAGACGATTCGAAGATTTAAGCATAACAGAGTATTGACTGTCGTCTCTGAAATAGAATTCATATTATTAATCAATGTGAATCAGTTTACCTTAATCAGAACATAATCTGTTAGGCTAGGTCCATGATAATAGATAGAGCTACATTGATAAATTAGGCTTTCCAGAGAAGATTTACTTAGTTCATAATTTCATAAAGAGGTCTAATAACGGCGTTATTGCAGTACTACTGCTACGTCAAACCAGTTGTGTCAACTCAGTCATAATAAACATTACTTTATGACTACTGTACATACTAGTTCATTCGTATGCTTGCATGTATACATTCAGAAATAGTGGTATTCTAGTTGTTACTCAATTCATTGCTTCCCAGTTATCCAGCATGAAAATAACGTGTGTGTAACAGAACCTTTTCCCAATAGTAGTATACTCTTTTTTTTAATGACTGTAAACATTTCACAAACTTGATGATCAGAAGATACAAAAGGTTAAGGAAAGTTGATATATTTCAAATCAAACGATATCAGTTAAACCAATACTACAACAATGTTTACTTGCGTTGATTGTTAACATCATCCAAAATGTCTACCTTTTATTCGAAAAGTTCTGTAGACATCAAAGTTCGATATTCCTAATATACAATATGGGGTCGTTCAGTTGACTGTTTATGATTTTGACAAACTACTGTGGCCAGTCATTGACACAGAAATCCAGTCATTCACAACGAAGACACAGTTGGTTGCCAGTCTGGAATAGTACTTGTTTTCTTGCAGCTGAAATTGTCTGTAGTCTAAGAAAAATGAAGATGTGTGAGTGTTTTTACTAAGTTTGAAGTTATATCGGAATTCCGATTCAACATTTCGATATTTAAAGTAGAAACTATTCATTTTAATTACTGTATAACAGTAAATGAGAGTGAGTACAAAATGATAGATAGATTAAATAGTTACTCTGAATGATAAATCTCAATATTCAAGCATTCAACTAGTGTTTAAAGCCTTTAAACAAATACTTTGTACAAGTCAATCAATCTATCAGTCATTTTCACTCCTCACTGTCATTTGAAGCAATAAACTACAGAATTCATCTACTTGATACTAGTTCACAGCATATACAAACTACCATTATCATCCATAAAGCAACAACCCAACTGTTTGTATCTACGACTTCATGTCATCCATTGAATTTGTCATTACTCTGAGTAATTGGTAAAAATGCAAAACACATTCTATGGTAAAATATTACTAACAACAATGATGCAGTAATTCAACCATAAATATATCAGGAATTTATAATTAAAAGAGAAATTTCAATTGATGTGAAGTTAGTTCATAAATCATCTATCTCATTAATTGTACTCTTGTTATTCTACTGCTGAATACACAGTAATTTACCAGTTGCAAAAACATTTTAATGAAGCACTTTTGTTGTAAACATTGAAGTTGGTTGGTATTTATGAACTTTAGTGCTTAGAATTTCTTTTTTATAACGATATCAACACAATACCTGGATAACACATGCTTACTTAATTACTTACTTACTTACTTACACATAATGGAGCATAAGCCGCCGACCAGTAGTCTCCAACCTACTCTGTCCTGGGCATCCATTTCTAGTTCTATCCAATTGCTGTTCATTCTTCTCATGTCTGTCTCCATTTTACAGTGTATTGTGTTCTATGGTCTTCCTCTGTCCTTTTGACCTTGAGGATCTCAGATGAGGGCTTGTCTTGCGATGCAGTTGGGTGCTTTTCGCAGTGTGTGTCTTATACACTTTCACCGCTTCTTCCTAATTTCCTCCTCCACTGTAGTCTGGTTTGTTCTCTCCCACAGTAAGTTGTTGCTGATAGTGTCTGGCCAACGAATCCGACGTATTTTGCATTGACAACTGTTAATAAATACTTCTACTTTCTGAATGATGGCTTTCGTAGTTCTCCAGGTTTCCGCCTTGACAATAGTATTGAAATTCCGATAACACATGAAATCCACGAAAACACCTTGAGCTAACATTCACAACATGCTATATTTAAACTGACAAGTAACTTGCATAAGAATTAAGATAAGCAAAATGGAATTCACAGTAATTATTATCTATCTACACAATAAAACTTACCATATATACATAATTATAGATGTATATATAAAAAGATGAAGTGTATTATTTCTAGATATGAAAATTTTTTGTAACCCTAGATAAAATAATTCTTCTGTTCTGCGCTGAATTTTAAATCAGGTCAACATTGTTCTGTTCTGTGCTGGGTTTTTTTTTCTAACAGTAAAATCATGTGACACTTTCTACATTTACATAGATCTCTCATATGACTCTTTCTATATGTATATATATGTATGTACATGGGTTTTTAATTTTCAGGCAGATAAGTACTTTTCGATTAACCTCCATGGTGTGTTCTTTTATTCTGTCAAATTTACTTACTACAAACATAGCTGGAGTCTGTTTCGAAGGGTGAGAGAGAGACAGAGGAAGGGGAAGAATCTTTTCTAAAATCTTCCATAGGTCTTTGAATGAATTCAGTTTAGAAAAAATTCTGTACAACACAAAGTACATTTTGTTTGAACTCATCTATTCGATAAATTGAAATCGGGTTTCATCCTATTTTTGACATTTTTTATGAGGAAGTTAATTCATTTTGACACTGTGATTATTAAATCTTGGGATTATTTCTTTTGGGAGGACAACTTAAAACTTACGCTTGTTACCTCTAATAAAACATAGTGTTTTTTTGGTGAGTTGGATTTCTACGGGATGAGGTCGCTAATCCCATACCTAACCCTCCTCCTTTATCCGAGCTTGGGATCGGCGGTAACCCTAGAAGGGAATGTGAATGAGACCATAATTTATAAATAAGATGAAAGGATCCTAAAAATAACTTTGAAAAATCTTAAAAAGTTGATGAATAGAAAACAGTATTAGAACTTAACATTAGAAATCAGCGTCATATGACACGGTCAAGATTTCAACCACGAAATGAGGTCGGCAACAAGTTGAAGAGTGAGTTATATCTCTGTATGGAAGACTGAATAATGAGTAATTGTTCAAAAGGCTCTATCGTAAATCTGATTGGTTTCGTTCATAAACTATAGTCCTGTAATAAATTTCACTGAAATTTGATTTAGACATCTCTAAATATTTCTGCATACACTTGTTAAGATTGAGTATGAAAGTTCTAGCAAAATTGAATTGAAAAAGAGATGAGAAGTACAAAAATGTATTATTCAGATATTTTTAAAAACTTTCATTAAGAATACCAAAGTCATGGTTAAAGAAAACTCCACTTTGCGTATCTCAATCAATTCAATTCGAATGCAAGTTATTTTTCAATTTAAACATGGCGTGTAGTGAATGTTAGCTCAAGGTGTTTTCGTGGATTTCATGTGTTATCGGAATTTCAATACTCGTTTCAAGACTGTTCCACTGTATGAGGTGGAAATGTGGAGAACTATGAAAGCCATCATTCAGAAGTTAGAAGTATTTATTAACACTTGTCTAGGCAAAGTACTTTGGATCCGTTGGTCACATAAACTGTGGGAGAGAAAAAACGAGATTCCAGTGGAGGAGGAAATCAGAAAGAAGCTGTGGAAGTGGATAGGACATACACTGCGAAAAGCACCAAACTGCGTCACAAGACAAGCCTTCACTTTGAACCCTCAAGGCAAAAGGAAAAGAGGAAAGTCAAGGAATACATTATGCCAAGAAATAGAGGAAAACATGAGAAGAATGAACATAAGTTGAACAGAACTGGCGAAGGAATTCCAGAACAGAGCAGGTTAGAGAATACTGGTCGGCGGCCTATTCTCCATTGTAAGTTACAGGCGTAAGTAAGTAAGTAAGCATATGTTATCGAGGTATTTTGTTGATATCGTTATAAAAAGAGAAATTCTAAGCATTAAAGTTCATAAATACCAACCAACTTCAATGTTTACAACAAAAGTGCTTCATTAAAATGTTTTTGCAACTGGTAAATTACTGTGTATTCAGCAGTAGAATAACAACAGTACAATTAATGAGATAGATGATTTATGAACTAACTTCACATCAATTGGAATTTCTCTTTTAATTATAAATTCCTGACATATTTATGGTTGAATTACTGCATCATTGTTGTTAGTAATATTTTATCATAGAATGTGTTTTGCATTTTTACCAATTACTCAGAGTAATGACAAATTGAATAGATGATTTGAGGTGGTAGATGAAAACAGTAAGGTTGTTTCTTTTCGGATGATAATAGTTGTTTGTATATGCTGTGAACTAGTATCAAGCAGATGAATTCTGTAGTTTATTGCTTCAAATAACACAGTGAGGAGTGAAAATGACTGATAAATTGATAGACGTGTAGAAAGTATTTGTTTAAAGGCTGAGAACAATAGTTGAATGCTTACTTACTTTACTTTCGCCTGTTACCCCAAATGGAGCATAGGCCGCCCACCAGTTTTCGCCAACCAACTCTGTCCTGGGCTTCTTCCTCCAGTTCTGTCCAATGTTTGTTCATTCCTCTCATATCTTTCTCTATTTCACGGCGTAATGTATTCTTTGGCCTTCCTCTTTTCCTTTTGCCTTGAGGGTTCCATGTGAGGGCTTGTCTCGTGACGCAGTTAGGTGCTTTTCGTAGAGTGTGTCCTATCCACTTCCACCGCTTCTTCCTGATTTCCTCTTCCACTGGAATCTGACTTGTTCTCTCCCACAGTTCGTTGTTGCTGATGGTGTCTGGCCAACGAATACGAAGTATTTTGCGTAGACAGCTGTTAATAAACACTTGTATCCTCTGGATGATGGCTTTGGTAGTTCTCCATGTTTCCGCTCCATACATTAGAACTGTCTTGACATTTGTATTGAAAATCCTTATTTTGGTGTTGATTGATATCTGTTTGGAGTTCCAGATATTTTTCAATTGTAGAAATGCAGCCCTTGCTTTGCCAATCCGTGCCCTCACATCTGCATCCGATCCACCTTGATTGTCGATGATGCTGCCCAGATATGTAAAGGTGTTAATGTCCTCCAAGGCATCTCCATCAAGAGTGATTTGATTGGTGCATGTTGTGTTGCATCGGAGAATTTTGCTCTTTCCTTTATGTATGTTGAGACCTAATGCTGCAGAGGCTGCTGCTACACTCGTCGTCTTCTCTTGCATTTGTTGTTGAGTGTGCGATAGAAGAGCCAGATCATCTGCGAAGTCCAGATCGTCCAGCTGCGTCCTAACTGTCCAGTTGATACCGTGCTTCCCTCCAGCTGTTGACGTTTTCATAATCCAGTCGATGACCAGGAGAAAGAGAAAGGGTGAAAGTAAGCAACCTTGCCTGACACCGGTCTTTACCTCGAAAGAGTCGGTTAGCTGTCCTCCGTGCACGATTTTGCAGTTGAATCCATCATAAGAATTCCGTATGATGTTGACTATTTTCTCAGGCACCCCGTAGTGTCGAAGAAGAGTCCACAGTGTTTTCCTGTCCACGCTATCGAATGCTTTCTCGTAGTCGATGAAGTTGATGTAGAGTGGTGAGTTCCATTCAATTGATTGTTCCACAATGATCCGTAATGTAGCAATTTGGTCAGTACACGATCGATCCTTCCGAAATCCGGCCTGTTGATCTCGAAGTTGGGCGTCTACGAAGTCCTTCATTCTGTTTAACAATACCCTGTTGAAGACTTTGCCTGGTATTGAAAGAAGAGTGATGCCTCTGTAGTTCTCACACTTGCTGAGGTCGCCTTTCTTTGGTATTTTGATCAGGTATCCTTCTTTCCAATCTGATGGTACTTGTTCCTCATCCCAAATCTTCTTGAAGAGGATGTGAAATATTTTCGCAGTTGCTTCCACATCTGCTTTCATTGCCTCTGCTGGAATGTTGTCTGGTCCTGCTGCTTTGCCGTTCTTGATTTGTCTGATGGCCATACTGATCTCCTCAATCGTAGGTGCGCCAATATTAATTGGGAGGTCCTTGGATGCTGCTTCGATGTTGGGTGGGTTCAGTGGAGCTGGTCGATTCAATAGTTCCTTAAAGTGCTCTACCCACCTATTTCGCTGTTGTTCAGTGTTGCTGATTACTTTGCCTTCCTTGCTTTTCACTGGTCGTTCTGGTTTACGATAGTTCCCGGCGAGCTTCTTTGTAGTTTCATACAATTGTCTCAAGTTTCCGTCTCTTGCAGCCTTTTCCGCCGTCGTTGCTAGATCTTCCACGTATTTTCGTTTGTCAGCTCTGATGCTCTTCTTCACTTCCCTGTTTGCTTCTGTGTATGCAGCTTGTGCGGTAACTTTCTCCGCTCTTGTTCGACTGACATTGATTGCTGCTTTCTTGTTCCTCCTTTCTTCAATTTTTGCGAGAGTATCAACAGAGATCCATTCCTTATGATGCTGCTTCTTGCGACCAAGGACCTCCTGACATGTTGAAGTGATTGCCTCCTTAATCCCTTTCCAATTGTTCTCCAATGTTGTGTCCTCTCCATTGTGTAGATCCTGTAAGGCCTGGAACCTATTGGTGAGGGCTATCCTGAATTCGTTGAGCTTTACAGTATCCCGAAGAAAGGCCGTATTAAACTTCTGTGATGTTGTCTGTCCCGTTGTCCAGTGCTTCTTTAGTTTCAGTTTCATTTTGGCGATTAGCAAATGGTGATCTGAGGCTACATCAGCTCCTCTCCTGGTTCTCACATCCTCCATAGTCCTTCTGAACGTTTTGTTGATACAGATATGATCAATTTGGTTTTGAGTAGTGTGGTCCGGTGAAATCCATGTGGCTTTGTGAATGCGTTTGTGCGGGAATATTGTGCCACCGATGACCAGTTTGTTGAAGGCACATAGGTTTGCAAATCTCTCACCGTTTTCGTTTCTTTCTCCCAGTCCATGTCGTCCCATGATGTCTTCATATCCAGTGTTGTCCATTCCAACCTTGGCATTCAGGTCTCCCATAAGAATCGTTAAATCCTTTGGTGAACATTTCTCGACGATTGACTGCAGCCTTTCGTAGAATTGATCTTTGTCGTCGTCATTGTAGTCGTTGGTAGGTGCATAACATTGGATGACGTTCATTGTAATGTCCTCTTTCTTTGTTTTGAAGGATGCTTTAATGATCCTGGGTCCATGAGATTCCCATCCTATTAGGGCCTTTTGTGCATGTTTGGACAGCATCAGTGCAACTCCCTGTGTATGTGAAGCATTTTCCTCTTCATGACCAGAGTATAACAGCAGTTCCCCTGAATCTAGTCTCAGTTGTCTTACCTGTGTCCAATGCGTTTCACAGAACAGGACAAGGCTTATACAGAAAATTAAATTAGAATGAAAATGGATTTAGTTATCGTATCCAGTCGATAAATAGATTAATGTCTTCTACAGGTTAATCTACTTGTTAATCGAAAACACAAAGATAGGTACATAAGTCTTAATGAATATCGGCTATTCAAAATTTTCGAATATTTGAAATGACCCACACTCTTTCCAATTAGATTTTGGCATTTAGATTGAGGATAGGGAGTTCACAATTTGACATCTCATCACCAACTGATATCAGCTATAATGCAAATATACTGTGTAGTATAGTGTTGATTTCCTCATTTTGATCCACAGAGAAGCGATTAAGTGAAATTTTCTGTTATCATTTTAAACATTCTGTGCACCACAGGAAGTTATTTCCACAACTAGTTAGAGATGATATTTGAATTTCGCTAAGAAGCTTATTAACTTCATCCATACGGATTGACTCGTTCTTATACAACTTCACTGTTATCAGACACTTGTATTTATCGTTTTACTAATGCATACAACTACAGTTTATATTAACATTGGTTGCTTCTTTCTGCCACCAAACACTCGAAACACAACAACATACGAGGAATCAACCAGTCTGCCTTTAATTATTATAGTTCAAAAGTTCACACGATAATATAAATCAATTAAAAGGTCACATCTCCCGATAAATAGGAAATCTCAATGTGTACATAACTGGGTCATTTGTGATGCAACCATAAATGAAAGTGTTAGTCAATAATTAGGTATAATTTATGGGAATATTAAACTGTGTGAAATAAAAATCGATTCATCAGTCAAATCAAAGTATACCACTACCATTATGATCATGCAAATAGTCCTGTCAATGAAACAATTCAATGAATCCATGCCAAAACATGTGACTATGCTGATTATTATTCATTAGTGGGGGTGAGAATAGTCTCATTGTATTTTATATTCCATTCACTCATCCATCCTCTTTCTCATCCACTTCACAACAAAAACTTATGAAAACAAAGAAGTTGAATTTTAAACTTGTCATGACATAACAGAAGAGAATTGCATGATACACTAACAATCCAATCCGTCTCAACATGGTGACATTTAATTATAAGCTGACTATTTAAAATGTAACATTACTTGGTGTTTCTATTGTGAACAGAATTAGTAGGAAATATTGTCATCAATAGAGCATGAATCGATAAGGAATAATTCAAGTAATTTTCATTTATTCTGTGATACGATTAGAGACTTATGGAGATCGTCGTGCTACATTGGCATCGTTAGTCGATCACGATCATGTTAGTCAGCAATCATTGGCAAGGTCGTAACTGTTGTCTTCAAGGAGCTGGTATTCACTGATGGAGTGAAAAATCAAACGCATTCAGTCCTCAAATCTCAAATCTTGATACTAAGATATATGGAACAATGGATGATGACTTTCATTGTGATTTCACTTGTATAGCTAATGTGACTGGAGCACATTATTTAGTCAATATTCTTTTATTTCATAAAATCATCTTCACAATAGACGTTTCACCGTTATTTATTATTATGTCTTGTAACAATCTGCAATTTTTCGATTGATTTGATATTATGCTTACATATGAATTTCTCCAATAAGTTCGTAAGTTGTCATTTAGAGAGAGAGTTTCAGCACAGTTCTAGTCAAAACAGATGAACATGTATACCAACCAAAAGTCACAGCCTGTTTGAACAGTATAACTTTTAGTACAAATTGTACAAAACCAGAAAATATTAGTCAAATAGAAAGGGAATAATAAATACACACATTTATCGAGTATTTCCAGGTGAACAGCAAGATTGATAATTAAGAACAGAACAAAAGTTAACTGTGTATTCAGAAGGATGTCTTTGTGAAAATACTTCCATCCCCGTGAAATACAGAATTTCGAATTCCAATTCAAGTCACGATAAAATTTATATAGACATCATTCCCTTATAATAAGACTACGTACATACATTGTCAGCGACAGTCAATCTCAATGACAATGCAAGAGAAGTAAACATCAATTCAACACCTGTTAAATACTCGTTCTCTCATCACAGTTTCCACAGACCAGTAAAATGAGCTAATCAGACAACTTTGTCCCAACCAAACATACACAGTTACACAACAGACATTAGTGGATACAATTCTTCTATTCCAACTGAGATACAAATCTGTTTACTAAAATTCCTTCATTTTACTATACAGCTGACAATGCGAGGTGGGTGTGAAATCGAAGTTCAACAAAACAACTATTTATCCATAGAACGGTTCTTTTGTTTAACGAATCCGAATTTCTCTAAAGAAGAGTGCCTTTTATAATATTGAGATAAGGAGTAATTCAAACGCATACCAGTGTAAGTGATAGCTGATACCTGTGTATAATTTTAACAACGATTTCATAAAGTTTTTCGCCCTCAAGAATTGTAGTCTCACTTATATTTCTGACTTTATTCAACAGCAATTAATCGACCACGAAACTGAGCTGAGCGAAAAAAATGCGGAACCTGTTGCGTTCAAACAAAAATTTGAGGAACCTACTCAACAGGGAATAATCGTTGCAACAGTCAAAAGAATCTCATTTTAATTGGAAACACAATCGAAGCTATTAGTATATGCAAATAATTATGCATATCACACAACAATCCAATATGGTTGGCGATACATGACACTCGGAGAAATTATTAAACATTAAACTGTTTACTGAACATAAATAAGTAGTATAAACTGTTCATAAAAAAAAGATATGGGCAGAGAGTAATGAAAACAAATGTAAAAGAATTTGACAAATTGTGACATTCTGAAAGATGATCATACTGTCAGTTTGTACTAAAACTGTATTGTGATCAATTGTAACTAGGTATCCAGGTTTGATACATGCTATATTCCATTAAGTCTATTATATTTTCGAAGTGTAAACTTTCACATTGGTGGAAATCTTGTCTTTGTCTCTATGATTAATTCGTGCAATTGATCGACATATCTTAGGTTACTCAAATATCTCTTAACATGTTATTATTACAGCTACTGTTCACGCTATGAGGCAGTGAACTCTATAATCAAACTTCATTTCAGTTTCTCTGTATTTTTCTGTATTTCATAAGCAATTGCTTGAATTCTGAATTGGTAGGGTGAATATATAGTAATTCATTGTGGATGTAGACAGACAGACACACAGCATACACAATACAAAGACTGAGTACAAAAAGCATTCCAACCGTCTGGCCTCCAACTGCCTTGTGGTGATACAATCGACCGGAGCCCTCAGACTCGCATGAAGCTAAAGATCGAATTAGTCCCAAAAGGTCATCCAGAACGTTCACCATCTCATGGGGAAGATATCATGGACTAAACCAAGCGCAAGCACTCAACCAAGCACAGTCAATCCCACTACATAAGTGGACAGACATCATTGGCGTCTAATACCCTTTAGCATGGGATCACATAACCCAACTGCAGACACTTATTTAAGGAGCCTCGACTCCAGTTTACACAAGGCACCGAGATGCAGCTTATTTGGGACAGCCACATAGAGTCGGCGTCACTAGTCCAGGATCTTTCAGGCTGCTTCCCAAACTAGAAGCCTAGGGCCTCGTCAGGTATTCTGGAAAGCTATATCCCATTATTTCAAATATACCAACGCTCGGTGGACGGATTCCAGACCGAGAGGCGTCCAGTCCTAATTCCCCGTGATGGCAAACCGCATCCACGGCATTGCGAACATGAGCACGTACCATTATTCAGAACCATGCTAGGCACGGTATCCTAAGCGTTTGGAACGGCTTTTAGCTGCAGCGCTGTAAACAGCACCACCTTTCCTGGCAGAACTACGAATAAGTAGCCGCCATCACAACCCCCAGAAGGCTCCATTTATGCGCGTCAACTAATATACCTATTCAATTAGATGACGAGGCATCTGGCTACCTTAAGAGAGTCATAGTTACTCCAACTCAAAATCGTATTACTAATTTGTCAAACTAATTTATAACCCTTTCTAACCCTAGTGAGTTGGTGAATATTCTCCAGGTAAATTTGGCATCGCTCGAAGATCGTGCATAAATTATCGTCTCACCAATCTAAGCCATGCTCATCGGAGTGTACATATTCAGTAATGAATTAAAACACTTATAAAGTGGTTGATGGGGACTCTTCATAATTGTTTACTTACTTCAAAATAACAATCATCTGACATTATGAATACCGATTTTCACTGGAGATAACACTTTTTTGATAAGGCTACAGCAGTGTGAAACTTATCTTCACTGGTCAACTTGTATTTTGTCTCCGAAACTACCTAGTGAACAGGAAATCTGGTGCTGAGGTAAACAGAGTGCATGCGAGCTGACGAGTCTCAACATCAGAGGTTTTTTTACAGTGGACCGTTATAGTTCCTCCCCTTCTTCCTCATGACGTGTCAAATAAAATTCACCTAGCGGCACTAATCACTTTACAACGTGCGCACAACCACTCCATGAACTTCACAATAACGTTGCAAACACTCTCCTTAAATGAGAAATAAATCTTCCGGATCGAGTGCAGGGATGAGCAATTTATTAAGTGATTGGGTTAAAGAACATACTTTCGAAAACAAACTCAAGCACTTTGGATTATTCTCTCCGACTTATAAGAGAATCAATCAGAGTTGATTTGATAATGCTGTACAACATGTTAAGCATGCCTATTATTATCAATACTAGAGCATTCTACCAGAACATCAGTACCATGGCTATTGTGTTATCAAATCAAGTTCAAAATGCTCTGATGATATTAGTCGCATTTTGATAGATAACTTGGAAAACAATAGAGATACTCATGGTCATTGTATATTTGCAAAGTGATTATTCTTGTTAACGTAGCAAATTTGAACCTGAACCGTAATCACCACTCTCGTTAGTGGCTCACCAATTTCGTGGAGAAAAGTCGAAATGTTTGTAGCTGCAATGGCAGCTTTTTATATGAAGAAAGTACTCACAATCTCTTGTTTCACAATTATTGGTCGGTTCGGTTTTTTTTAAACAGAGTTTATATGTACTATCAGATGATGATTAGTCTGCTGTCATAGGATCGTGTAATAACAGCAACAGTAACACATTTTATCGTTGCACAATCATACTTCTGATTTGAAATTGTGATATTACATACTTAGTAATGTCTGTTACTGCCTGCACAGCATCGCCCGTCAACCAGGACTCTTCAACCAACTTTGTCTTCGTATCTCATTCCCATTTCTACGTAATCGCCATTCGTTATTTTGTCATCTATCTCCAACTGTCGGCTCAGTGTGTTCCTGCATCCAGTTTAACTCGTTTGATGTTGAGGGTTGTAGGATAGGGTGTTCCTCGTAACACGGTTGAGTGGTTTCTGCAATGTATGTCCTATCCACCTTCAAAATGTTTCCCTAACTTCCCATCCAGCTTGAATATGGTTTACTCTACACAATATTTGGCGTGGACAGCTATTAATAAACACCTGTATGTTGTGGATGATGGCCTCCGTAGTCTCCAAACCTTACGTTCCATACAGTAGAAAAGTCCTGAGTTTCGTATGGTTCTGGATGAGAGTTGGTTTGACCGATCGATCGATCGATGCTCATGGATTCCGGAATGCTGATCTTGAAGTTTGGAGTCTATGGAATCTTTTATTCAGTTCAACCGCATTCTATTAAAAGCTTTCCTTGGTGCTGATTGAACAGTGATGCCTGATTAGTTTTCATACTTGCTAAGATCTACTCTCTTTGATATCTTGATCAGATGTCGTTTTTTCCAGTCTGCTGTTACTCGTACTTCCTAACTAATCTTATTGACGACAATGTGGAGAATGGTTGCAGTTACTGGCAGGTCTGCTTTCAGTGCCGCAAGAGAAATGTTGTCCTATCGCGCTGCTTTGCCTTAGTCTAACCATGTAATAACATACGATCGAATGCAACATATAATGGTTGACTCGAAATGAAATATAATTTTCCATAAATATTTCTTGGCAAACCAAGCATTCAACAACTTGGCATTTCGAATGTCTGTAGATTTAAAATTACTAAAATCAACTACACTGAAGTATCAATGTGCTTTAATTCAAATCTACTTGTAAATTATGTTTCATAATACGCTACTTTAAAGTTCTCCTGTTCGAAATATATCTGATTGGACATATGGATTTGATTGTCAATGATGTGGAATGGTACTGATATGAAATTTGAAAATCTACAGATACATATTTCAATGTGCTTTTTTAATGTAAACGGAATCAGTCATCATAGGTTCCAATCAAATTTTGATTACGATCTATTCATACTACTCAGTAAGAATACAATTGTCAACAATCCCATAGAAATAATTACAGAACTATGGTGTCCGATATACTGCATATGTGATCATATCAACACAAATTGCCTCTGTCTGAACAGTAATTATCGGGTAAGCGATGACTAATTGATCATCGGTATTACCAGTCAGCATAACTTTCACTTTATATCATGCTGCATTGCAGCACCAAAAATTTGGGAACTATGAAGCAGAACAGTCATGTAGGGTTGTACTATTCGAGTCTAGGAAAAAAATGATTACATTAACGTGAAATATCACTTTGCAAATAATCAATGACCATCGATATCTATTGGTGTCTTCCAACTCAACTATCAAATTGCAACCAAAATCATCACTGCATTTTGAACTCTATTTGAAAACACACACAAAAATAGGCACACATTACTCACTAATTATACTACTTATATGCTTTTTCAGCGACACAAGGCTTCATTCCAATGTAGGAGGGAATGTCATGGATAACGTCATGGAGGCGGATAGAATACATCTTGCGAAATTATCCAACTGTGTTCCAAGGCACATCCCATCCTGCAGTCATCAACGTCAAACGTGAGAAACACACTTCACCGACAGTTGGCGACAGATTTCAAAATAACGAATATAGATTCAGTAGAAATGGACATCTTTCCATAGGTTCTTTTACTTTTGTTGTCCACAGATCATATTTGATTTGAATATTTTATACTACTAATCTACATTCAGTAAACAGTGAAACTGTTTAATAATTTTTGTGTTTGATTGAACACCAATTACATTAGATTGTTGTTTGATATACAGAATTATTATCATGAATATGTACGTAGGCGGTAGACAATGTTCAGACAATCCTGCCCATACAAACCCGACAATAATAAAAGTCTATGGTACATATAAGTTATTGCTATATACATGACTCTGTTTAATAAGTTAATCAAAAGGCTTAACCAAATTACTAAATATGAAGAAACTCAACCGTATATGAAGTGTTCTCCAATAGTCATCAGCTGTCACTAACGCAACCACGTGTTGTAACTGTTCTTCAACTTAATATTATACGAAACCCTCTCCTTCAAAAACATTCAAATGCAATAATCAATGTAGACACCGTACAAGTTGAGGTTTATAGGTGTGTGATGCATCAAGATTATATTAGATTGTTGTGTGATAAGCAAAATTATTCACATGAATATGTACGTAGACGGTAAACAATGTTCACTCATTCTTCCTCATACAAACATGACAACAGTATACCAGATGTTTGTGCCGGGTGATTTTCCATGGATGTGAATGGATCATTATTTTTCTCCATTAGTCTCTCACATAAATAAGCATGGTTTTCCATGAGAGTTACTTAAACAGTCAAATGTACCGAAATCTGTCATTAACTAAATTCATCTGTGACTTCATACTCATTTAGTGGTGATCAGGTCGAGATTAACTATGATCACCACTATATACTAATTACTCGCCCGTCACTGAGAAGAAGAATAAATCCAGGGTAAAGATTATATTAGCTGGTGATTTCGCAGTGTTATAAATAAAAAGTACCGTTAAAAACGATCACTGGCACAACTGGTCATGAATGACAACTCGATTAAATGTGGCAGTGTATGCTGATGTCTGTGTAGTAATTAAGGGGCAAACGATAACTGGGTTAGCATCCTTGTCTCCATTCCACATTACTTTCATGATATATCAAGCTGCATTGCAGCTCCAAAAATAACGTAATCGGTCTGTAAGTGGTGGAAGTACGGACTCAGTGATTTTTATTCTGGGTTCCAATTTACTACATCAATAGGAAATATCACTTTGCAAATATACACTCACCTTGAATGTCAATGTTATATTCCAAGTCAACTGTCGAATTGCAGACAACATCATTACAGCGTTTCGAATTCGATCTGAAGACATGGCTAAAGTAGACAGACCTAACTCACTGTTTTACTACTTATTTGCGTTTTCAGCGACATACGGCTTCATTCAAAAGCATGATATTCAAACCAATCACCACTGTTGAAAAACAGCTCATCAACCAGCCCCACTGAACAACCAACACCGACAAAGCACAAACAGACAATCCATTTAATGTTGACATACCAACAATTGAAGCCATCATAATGACATTCCGACAATGCAAGTGTGAAGAAGTTTCAAGACCAGATAATGTACCAACTGAAGAACTGTATGCGGACATAGCAGTAACTGCGCGGATGATCCGCACAGTGTTTAGAAAGGTTGAGAGAAACAACGTGTACAAAAAAAGTGGATTGAAATAACTTTAAAACAAACTTCATCTAATGTAAATTATAAAAAGATCTAAATAATCCACGTGAGTGATTTTTGTGGTGGTAAATTACAGCAGTTGAAAGTGTAGTCATTTTAATGTTTGAGTAAATCAACACAAATAACCTTGTGTAATCAATCTGACAGACATGAATAACCGTTGACCTTATAACTGCTTAGCCCTGCAATATCATGTGAAGGGTGTGATGTGAACAAACCGTCAAATAACTTCCTCAAACACTTCGTTCATAAATTATAGTCGCACCATGAAATTTTTACTTAAATATGTTGTGCTTCTGTTCGTTATTGCGTTTTTCCGACTGCTCAAACTGCATTGCATATCTCTGATCCACAAAATGGGTCATTGGAGTGAGGCATTAATTTTCGATTGCCATCCTCCACATGATTGATTATCTTGTTCATTTCCAAAATTACTGAACAATTATGTGACTTGGTCAAGGCTATTTGTCTTCATAATGTATGTGCTGAGTATCTTTCCATCTGCCTAGATCTCGCTCATCCTCTGGCTTCTTACTTTATTTGTAGTGTACTATAACTGCCCATCATTGTTCATTGTCATAATCTCTGAAGTTCTTTGGATCTCTTATGCTCGCCATAATTGAGTTTTGTGCACTGATCATATAAATTCGTTTGTATACGTAATAATTAGAATGCTATTTGTAAGGATTTAGTTTGAATACATTTCTCATGATTATCGATGCTCCGACTTCAATTGCTTTGACTGTTACGAATGAAATGTGAAGTTTAAATAGTCTGATTTGTAATGCCAGTCAGACTGAACTGCAAACATTGAATATTCACAGCGAATGATAAACCAATGAATAGTTTGTAGAGTGAATAACACAGTTAGGGACTGATATAATAATATCAAAATTCTAATTCATAATCTGAACAGTCTATTACTAGTATGTGATGTTATTACTTCTAGCTAACAACACTATTGCTACAGATCACAATGAATTATGAGATTATCTTCCTACCTATACGGAATCCAATCAAATGCTTTTAAAATACAGGGAAATCATGATGACAACTGAATCGAAGTTTGATTATAGAGTTCACTGCAACATAACGTGAACAGAAGCTGTAACACATTACCATGTGAAGAGCGGTTTAAGTACCATAAGATCTATCGATCGATTGCACGACTTAATCTTAGAGCCAGTGACAAGATTTCCACATACGTGAAAGTGAATACTTGGCAAATATCGACTAAATACAATAGATCATGTATCAAACCTGGATACATGGTTACACTTGACCAAATTACAATTTAACGTCAACCTTACAGTATGTACATCTTTTAGAATGCCACTTAGAAATTGATAATTTCTTTTGCATTAAGGAGAAGGAAAAACACTATAACATACAACACCGGGTAGGCTAGCAAGCCTGAGAGTGTGTAGACTAATCGGCTTCAGTGAACAAACCACATTCAAGTTGAAGGGGAAGAGCAAAGAAATCTAAGGCACGAAGTGAATGCACAGAATCAAACAAGTCAGCCAAGAGCAGCATGTGTGAATAAACTTAAATATGTGAAAGATCTAGCGATGACGGCGGAAAAGGCTACCGTCGAGTGAAATATGAGATAATTGATGATGCAACAAGGAAGCTTGGTGGAAATTATCGTAAACGACAAAGACCAGTGAGAAACAAGGAAGGTAAAGGAATCATGC
>CALYCR020000030.1:0-24734 GCA_944470395.2 Schistosoma turkestanicum | reverse complement strand
ATACAAAATCAGCTGTTAATTGTTTTCATTAAAAGTATGTAAACGCATTCATTCATTATTATCAAACACCACTTACGAAGAGTATGTAGAATAAATCTGTGAGGAATCGCAAATTTGGAAATCGCTGAACAACGAATGCTACAATTAATGCAACCGTCGAAACAACACTGCAATGAAAATGCACAGAATCGAACCGACTACAATAGCAAAACGCTAAATAAAGCTTGGAAAACATATTCGAAGAATTAAAAATGACCTAATTGGCATGGGTTTCCCGGGAATTTCAAGATCATCACTAACAACATGATATGTAACGAAGCTAAGTAACCCTTGATAAAATTTATTCCTTCACATTGTCTTTGAATTGAACTCACTTTATGTTCATCACTACAAAGAATATATATGTACTACATACGTGTAGGCAAGACTTATGCAATCATCGGCAGTGATAAATATAATAGAATAATATCAATTTAACTCACTTTTTTGAAAAACAAAAACAATCTCAACAACATTTACTTTCACTATAAATTGACTGCGTCTCCAGTTATTCAACCTAACTGACTTAAAATCTGTACACATCATATTGTCTTTGTTATTCGAAAGGCTACATACAATATACTCGCTAATAAATCATCAATCTCATGCAATTATAACTGGTATTCAAAATGAACTAATAAGTACACTTCGTTTATGAACAACACATTAATTTGAACAAAAAAGCACACGTGAAAAATGTTCAATCTAAACTTAATGTACTGATAACGCATTTTTATTGTCTACTACACAAACAGAAAACGACTATTCAAAATAGGGAATATTGATTTTCTGTATTCACTAAACAAATTTACGACGATCCAAATGAAATAACAGTTTCTCAAATTATGGATTGTATTTTAAAACAAAACACAAGCGCTTTATTCATACAAAACAATTTTACTTACCCTAAAATGATGACAACCCAATATTCCTCTAACAAACGTTTATGCACTGAATCACTATAATCAGTTTAATTAAATGTTTCAGTTACTGAACAATGGACATACCTAGTAAAAACTAATGCAGTCATCAACATTGATAAACAGATTTGAAAAATATTGGTTGAAAACACCTTGATTGTAAAATAAACAATATCAACTGTGCTTACTTTCACTATAAATTGTGTGCGGTCTGAAATATTCAGCCTAACTGACTTGAAATATGTACTCATCATTTTGTATTTATGTTTCAATTTCATTTCTTTGTCGTGAACCTGTAATCCTTGTACAGAATATTGTGTGAAAAAGTAAACATTATTTGGTTAAAAAGTAAAAGTATGTACAAGTATGAATCAGCACTCATGAATACTTATTCAAATATTTTTCAATCGAAACAGTGACTTGATCAATGCTGGTTATCAGGAAATCTCAGCGAATGTTACTTCATAATTTGAACCGACTGACCATTTAAAACATGTGACGTGACGGTACATTATATAACTATTGAAAATATTACAGTATCATAATATTCTACGCTACCAGCGTAACATACGAATAACAACGCGCGAATAATTATTGATAAATTAAACCGTCTTGATGAGTTTTAATTCCAGGTGTTGCTTACTATGGATCTAGACACCATATGAAAACAAAATCCCTAGCGCTAACGATTTGAGAGTAGCTTTTTGTGTAAAAACCCTATGAAATGTACCAATGCCAGTCACATAATTCATTTTTTCCGTAATAACAAACTGATAATAATACTATGGAAGAATTACACAAATAAAAAACCCATTCATGTGAAGCAAAGCGATTAAATTCAGCAACTCAACTAGCGAAATATGCTTATTCATCATCATATTCATGAAAAATGTATCGGTTTATTAGCACAAACCTTTATTTAGATCTTCAAGCAACATTATTCGCATTCACAAATGCTGATTGTCGAAAATGTTCAGCTGAACTAAAATTATTTATCAAACTTATGTTATTTTATCTGATCAAGGAACATTAAAAAAACTATAGCCAACAATAAATTTTTTTAATATCAAATCAAAGTTCGAACAAGATAACATGAAAATATTTAATATTTCTAATCCTAATGTAATTCAACGCTTCAAAAACATAATTCTTGGTTGTATGAGAAAAAGTTCAGCTTGCGTGTTTGCGTCTGTGTATGTGGCTTGTGTCTTAGCATTTTTCAATCTTGTTCAACCGATGTATATTGCTTTCTTCTTGCCTCCTCTTTCTTCAATTTTTTTAACAGTACCAACAGAAATCTATTCCTTGTGATAGTAGCTCATTTGTCCTAGAACCCCCTGACATGTTGAAATGATTGCCTGCTTGATCCCTTTCCATTAATTCTGCAGAACAGTTTCCACTACACTGATTAGTTAGCATAAGGCTTATTGCTGAGGGATATCTTGAGGTCGTTGAGTTTACCGGTGCCCCGAAGAAAAGTCATGATAACCTTTTACCGATGTTTTCCGCCACTCGTTTTCCAGTGTTTCTTGAGTTTCAGTTTCGTTATAGTATCCAGCAAGTAGTGATCTGAGGCTAAATTAGAACCTCTCTTGCTTCTTACATCCTCCACTGTTCCTAAAAATTTTTTATCGATGCATACAAGGTCGATTTGGTTCGGAATAGTGTGATTCAGTGATATTCATGTGAGGTTTGTGTGGGGTGCTTGAGTGATTCTGGGTCCACCAGATTGCCATCCTATTAGTATCCTTCATACTTGTTTGGAGGGCATCAGTGCAAGACTCATTGGGTAGTTGAAGAAGTTTCTTCTTCATGACCGGAATATAACAGCAATTACCCTGAAGATAGTCTCAGTTGTCCTACCTGCTCTCGAGTACCTCTTGGTTGCATCCTTTGATTTCTGCAGCAACTTGAAACAGTCTCCTGGCCTCTCACAATTTTCAAACATTCCATGTACCTGAAAGAATGGTTACCATGGCTGTCAGAAGGAGCATCGCCCTCATGACATCCGACGGAATTCAGCTTTAATCATGAGACATCAGATTTCTTCTTGAAGAAGACATTCTGACCATCAAAGCAGAGTTGAAATTTATTGAGCTGTGTTTTCTGGTCAGCCTGCGTTTATTGACCTTCATCCAACTTCATTCAGGCTTAGGAACGGCAGTAGCTGAAGGGAGGAACCAGGCAGAATTTTTATGATCAATACTCTGTAGTCAAAATAGTTTTCATTCAACTAGTTCATAATGCATGTCTGCAATGAAGTTGTTTCCTTGTATTATATCACAACAAAGATATGCTATATAATCAGCCTATATTTAACATTTCAGTTGATTTTCATCGACCTGAATGTCGGACACATACTTACTTACATTATATATGTTGAGCGATGTTCTATTATACTGACGAATACTCAGGTTACCAAATTTAAGAAAAATCTAAGGTTTGTCATACAATGAATTCAATTAATTTTTACAAAATCCTTAAGATTGTGAAGTGAGGGAATGAACGTATTTACCAATTGAAGTTCACTGCCATTTGGCTGAATTCATAAACATTCACATCATCTATTTCATGAAGGCACTACAGTGTTCAAGTTCTAATCTACAATAATTCAATAACGTTTCTTCATTTTCGATTCCAAATATTTTTCTGGTCAAAGTAACAAATCATTGTTATCTCAGCGATCTTAGATGCATCACTTTTCTCTCAATACAAGACAAAATGTTCAACAGTTTATTGTAAAACACAGTGAAGGACTTTGTGGACGCTCAACTTCGAGATCAACAGGCTAAATTCTGTAAGGACTGATCTTGGACCGGCCAAATCGCAACATAAGGGATCATTGTGGAACAATCAATTGAAATGAATAAACTGCTACACATCGTCTCTATCCACTACATCAAAAATACTCTGGAGTGTTTTTAACACTATAGCGTGCCTTCTAGTCTCAAGTAAGTTTGCCTTCTATCGCCTAACGGTTATCGACTGGATTGTGAAGAAATCATCATCCAGAGGGAAACACAGTATTTAGTGAACAGTCAGGATGCAGTTGGTCTATCGCGGCTTAGCAGATGATGCAAACACTAATGCAAATAATGCAGCCCCACCAGCAGCAATTCTCATCATACACAACGGGAAATGCAAGTTTATTCATTCAGGATTTCGATGCCTTGCATGACGTTCTTCACAGATAGATAGGCACTATTTAGGTTCGCATCTCCAGTAATTCAGTCATGGTTCATCGTTTAGGATTCGAAATGTTTTTCATTTTTCAGGTCACTCAGTTTCCTTCTCTTTGAAAAGCAAATGGTAAAACCGTTGAACTGCTATTTGCCCAGCTTAGATCATTCACTTAAGACTACAAATTACTATCAAGCATAAAAACCTAATGTAAAATCACTCATTACTGAATGTATGATGAGAGCCACTAAATAACATAATAGGTACTCCTTGCGAATTTATGAGAAAAGAGTTCTCACGAGAAATGGATATGGTGAACAAATCAAATTGTCAGAATTCACTACCGATATTCGCAGAAACTTCAGTTGTTTTATACTGAAGACTTGGTTATCCAACGGTTTCTTTCACTGTCTAAATGTAAAATACGTGGCACTGTTTGTGGCTGATTTATAAATAATCATACTCTCTAACCACAACCTAAAACATTATATATTTCACATAGTTATTTGTCAAATACATGCATACATAATTTCATTTGTCTTACAAAGATAAAACTAACATTAATAATACATTTGTCCTTAAATGTCAACAAGCGAATACAGATTGATTCCGAGCTTTTCGAGATATGACATATTTGCCAGTGTAAATTAGTAATTTGATCAAAATTTACTGATCACTATTCCAGTCAGAAATATTCTAATACAGAATAATAACATTTTAAAAAGGAAATAATTTATTCTTTCCAGGTGTTGTCGATCGACATTCGTATACAGCGAAACGTAAATGCCTTTTCTCCACTGTATTATACACAGAGACAAAATGGCTGATCGGATTTATAATATCAATGATTTTGGTGCTCGCGCAGTTAGAGAAATGAAATCTTGCATGTAACAGTGGCTAGGTTGTGCCTGTTTGTTCATAACTGATCATTAACCAAGTTTCTTTCTCACTACAATTCACCAGAAATCTTTGGAAAGCATAATGTTGAAGATAAGATAATTCAACTGTGCAAATTAATTGCCGTTTTCCTATTTTAAATGGTTCATTATAATGCTTCTTTATTATGTATTTAAAATGATTTCAGATGAGAGACATGTTTCGGCCCGTTTGCAGTTCGTAACCTATACAAATGTGTACCTCCGATTTCATGATACAAATCTGATTGAGTCCTAATCCAGTAGACGCTTTCATTAGAAAAATCGCTCTAACCCTTCACCGTAATTAAAATAAACAAATGATCCAATACCCAATATCTGTATGACGAGCTGATATAAACAAACTGATTTCTCTGCGTTTCATTATTGTTCTTTCGATGCGATTCCAGCTTTTTGATAGTGTCCAACGGATGGGCGTCTAGCTACTCGACTTTCTGATTCTAAAACAATTAGTCCCTTTTATAAATTTTGATAGAACAGTGAGAAGACGTAATTGATCTGAAAAATGTGATGTATTTGCGCTATACATTTCGAACAATCTGGTCACACATATTTACTTGTCAAGGCATTTTATATGAAGATGAATAAAAGGTCAATTAAATAAAAGTTCAAATAGACAGACAAGGTTATAATTGTAAATAAAGGAGAGAGAAAATTAATGTAATATGAAAAGAATAAGAAGGGGTAGGAAAATTGTCACATTACCCTAGGCTTAAAGATTACCAAGGTAAATTCAAGGTTATGACAAATTGTTTCTGCACACATAAAGGGGGTTTTAATTTTCTAATAGCCAAGGCCTCCATAAACCTCAAAATTCGTCCTTCAACATTTCTATACAATGTTTTGAAGGCTGTCTTGATGTCAATCTTATGCCCTGTCTCAATTATGTGTTTGGCGATCGATGAACATGGTTTTCTATTTCCAACGTTAATCGGCTCATCTGACGTTAACTGATTTTGAAGCCACTTAGGTACATGTTCCACAACCCTTGATTGCAAAGTCCGATTACTCCTCCCTATGTATGTGTGTCCACACAAACATGTAAATTGATAAATACAATGGGATGTGATGTAATCATTAGAGCAACGTTTAGGTATATGAGAAATCATGGACTTGGTCTTTTCAATGATAATCAGTTTAGCAGCGTTGTATGTTTTCTCTATGGCTGCTTTTAGTCTCTGTCTTATTATTAGACCATTTGCTTCACCTCTAAATGGTAAAGTGATATAAACCTTTTTCTTTTCAGCAGAATCAAACACTTGCTTTTGTCTTAACCGATCTCTACACCTATTGATAAACTTTAGCGGATAGCCATTTGAAATCAATGCTTCAGTTAAGAATTTCGCATCGTCGTCAAATGTATCCGTGGTGCAAATCCTTTGTGCCCTATTGAAGAGGCATTTTACTAAACCTCGCTTGTGTTGCAGTGGACAAAAACTGTTGAAATTTAGGTACTGTCCAGTCCACGTCGGCTTTCTATAAACAGACCGCTTTATAGTTCCATTATCTCTTCGGCTCAACAATATGTCTAAGAAAGGCAACCGATTATTATTTTCTGGTTCATGAGTTAGTACAATATCATTCTGAAGACTATTGAAGTTTTCCAATAACTGGGAGACGTTAAGTTCTTTATCACATATAATTAAAATATCATCCATATATCTCCTATAGAGAGTAAGCTTATTAATGTGTGACCAGATTGTTCGAAATGTATAGCGCAAATACATCACATTTTTCAGATCAATTACGTCTTCTCACTGTCTGATTCTAGTCAGTCGTTATCATTTATAACCTATTCGAATCTCCGTTTGTCTTCATCTGAAAGACATTACTCTAATAACTCTGTTTAACTATAATTCCATGTATGAAATACTAGATAGATATATTCCATGATTTTAATATAAGTAAAGAACGCTTATTCCTCAATCCCATCAGTTCTTATTGTCAGACAAAGGCTTAGAGCCAGATGAATCTCATACTTCTGTCTAATTAACTCAGGTTTACCAATGTTGTCCAGCTGAATTCAGTCTTTTAAGGGAAAATTCAGTCTGCAGTGAAACTACACTTATTTCACAAGTAAAAGTATATAGCCTTAATAGCTGTACAATTTATTAAAAATAGCCATATTAACGCAGACGTCGATGTTCACAAAAAGGGAAAATAATTTACATAGTATCAATGACATCTTATCCAGTGAAACGACGCAAAACAATTGATCAACTAATTCACTAAGCTTTATTTTTGACTACTTTCTTTTACTTGAAATACTTTCAGAAGACACTTTTTTCAAAAACGTATTCGCTTTTCAGCGTAAACATTTTTTGACACTAAAATCATAGTCTGATACGTTCTGTACAAACATAATTAAAAATTAATATTGTAGCATGAATACTGCGCCCGGAGACCCTCTGAGTTTTCTGCAGGTCTCAAGCACGATCGAAGTATGAGGTAGTGCCGTTCGCGGTTTCTAGGTTTCTAATCATAGTCTTACATTGACTGATTCATGATTTCGAGACCAATGTTCACATGCCTCTTATTTTCATAGGGAGTTTTCTTCAGGTTATCTGTTCATCTAAGCATTATATTACACATAGTACCTACACGATTTACGCAAAACGCAATGCTGGTTAAATCAATAAATGAAAATACTCATTAGTTCACAGTATCCTGTCATTGATTATCAACTGCTTACTCTGTTAACTAAGTTGTAGGACATACAAACGAGTAGTAGAACAATTAACTTATCGCTTATATCTCTTCAGATCAAAATTCATTTTCAAATGTTACATTATATAAATTTTAAAAATACTGCAGTATCAAAATATTCTATGCTAACAGCATCAGACAACAATATCATCTTTGTGCACATGATTTCGATAAATAGCCTCATCTGATTCAAGATCCGATGAGAATACCATTGATACTTTGTTGATGAGTTTTAATCCTAGGTGTTGCTTCCGATGGATCGAGACACCATATGGAAACAAAACTCTAGCACTCACAACTTACGTTTAGCATTTTCTTGTGTACGAACCTTACGGGCTGAACCGATGTCAGTTTCATATATCACATATACTGTAAGAGCGAACCGATAGGAATACGATTTCAGAAGTACACAAACAATAGTAATAATATTAGTCGTCGATATTTGAAAGAAAAGTAATCGCATATCAGTTACACACTTTCACGCTTTAATCAACGAATATTCCATTATTTAATGGCAGTAAATGCGATTAAATATAGCAACTTCACATTCTTGAAGTTTTTAGAATATCGTTGACGTTATTGTGTATCACATTTATAAATTTATTTTGAAAGTGGATAACCTAAGTGATTGTGAATGAACTAATTAACTTATACAATTATACTTGAGTCATTCAGCTGGCTTATTCTGCCTCCTACTCACCATAATCACGAAAAATGTTTCAACATATAAACACAAGCCTTCATTTGAATCTTCGTGCACCATTAGTTGTTTTAAAAATATCGATTGTCGAAGTTGATCAACTAAATCAATATTCTTAAACACGTTCATACTTGTTTAAATGATCGATGAACATCAATTTTATTAAGGACTACGATACACTATTTTCAGTGTCAAATCATAGTTCAAATTAGATAATGTCAAACTATTAAATATTTCTAATGTTATTATAATTCAACGCATCAGAACAATAATTTTTCATATAGCGAAAAAATATTCATCTAACAGTCTACATGAAACAAATTAGTTTATTTGTTATTCTGGTGAGTTTTGTGATAAATACAGTGTACGCGAAAAACTTCTTATTTCAGTAGACTATTCATCATGTCCTAAATGAAGATATTTCCTTTTTATGAAACCACAGATAATAAGTGGCTATATTTTTACTGAAGATGCCAGATGTATGACGTTTTAATGTGCTGAAAAATACTCAAAGTTCCAAATTTCAAAACATATACAGTGAAACTCAAGAATTTACAACCCTCCAGGTAACACTGCATTTGGTTAACACAATACTCATATTCAGTACAACTTTGATAAATTGTGGAAACAAAGTAACATGACACTTTTGCATTAGGAATTTTTCATTTTTTGTTTCGAAGGATTTATGTCTATTCGGAAGCAGCCGTGAATGAAAAGATCGAAGGTTCTGTTTTTTTTTAAGTATTTACAGTGAAACTCGCCATCTCACCATAAAAACTGCCTTATTTATGTTAGTATCTTCAATACTGCAGTTACGTTTCATTGTTTGTGAATCAAAAGTATTCAGATATTTTTAAGCCACACTCAATGTGTTTATCTTTGGATGATAAGTCCTCACATGACCGATTCACAAAACCGCCAAACGGCTGTTTGAATAGCCCGATCTACTCTTTCAAAACCACAACTTTTTTTGTAGTATGGAAATTCAATATACGGACACTTAATACTAACTGTCTAATTATTGCTATTAGATAAATTATAAGGTAGTCGTTGCAAATCACTGAGACTATAGTTCTAACGAGAAACGGATACAGTGAGCAACTCAAAATTTTAGAATTGTGTAACGACATTCAACGAAACTACCTTTATCATATAATGAAGACTTACATAAGTGAACATAATTCGATTTGTCTCTCAACGATAATAAACATACTGATCCTAAAGATTTCAACATGCGAAAACATATCGGTTTAAACGTTTTTAGAATATTACGTATTTTTACCACACTAAATCAGTTATTATATTTGGATCCGCTTATTATTTTTTTATTGAGAAATTTTGAAATATAAAATGAACTGATTGGAGAAGGACGTACGTAGAACTTTTGAGGATTTTCATTCGAGAATAGTATAACAAGAGTGTAAACTGCCTTTCAACAATTAAACTGTCACTTTCCTATTTCAAATGATCATTTTACATGTGATGAAAGTAACTTCAGAAGAATATGTTTCATTACCTCTACAAGTAATTTACTAAATCCCCTTTCAAAATTCTATGAAATGACATAGTCTCTATTGTCAAATTTGTATTCTGAACAGACTATCTAACTTGTGATATAACATAATAATGTTTCTCAAGTAAACTCGTACAGTAGCTGTCAGTGGAATCTAAACGATGTGTTGTGTGCTATTTGTCGTACATCGACTAGGCAAACGTGTACCTCAATTTTGATGCTACAAATTTGATTGTATCAAAGATTGGGCCTAATGTATCAATAATAATATCAACAGAGGAATGATTCAACCCCTTTATCACAATTAACATCAACAAATGACGTTGTCACTTAGAACAGAATCCAATCTTCCTCTGTCTCTCTCTAAAGGAAGCCACTGAAAATAACTGTGTTTGATTACAATACTAGGTATGCACTATTGAATAGACATATTCAAAGATTTCATCATAACTAAGGAAAGTTCATTCACGTGAATAAATATCCTTAATCGCATCCTTCTTCACTGTCAGACACAAATATTTTTGCTTGCACATGCTTACTCCAGATGAATCTCACGCTTCTTTCTCATAAACTCAGGTTTATCAATGTTGTCTAGTCGAATTCAGTCAACAGTGAAAATAAACTGCCGCTCATTGTTCAACAAAAAACTATGAATAATAAGTGAAATAAGAGGGTAAATGGATACTCGGCTTGGAACCCTTCTGAATCTATGCGGGTCCCAAGACTGGATGAAGGAAAAAGGGTTGTGATTGTAGTCAAGCTCCGCTTATCCCGTAGAAATACAACACTCGAAAAACCATGCTGACGAACGTAGATAAATCAGATCATATTAACTTCTTCCTTAGAAGTTGAAAAGGCTTGACCTTAAGCATAGCAATCAATCATTTTCTCGTTCTAACCATAGACCTTGGTAAAGCATTGTTCGGTGACTCGAATGACGCTGTGGAAAGAGCATTGTTTCGAAACACACAGAGTCAGGCGTAGACCCGTTTGCGTGAGAACCGTTACATCAATGGTCTTGCTTTGCGTACGTCGCACCATAATCAAATGTTCATAACAAAACATCAGTGATAGTAGTTTCCACCCTACTTGTCTCGTAAGATCATTAGGACAAAGTCACCCGAAGTTCAGAAACACCAATCGGTATACACTATGTGTTACGACCCCTCTAGAGATGGACAGGGGGATCACTCCCTCCGCGTGAACTTATACTGCGACCCCAAACCGTCTCCTGATTTCATTACATGCATAATACTGGGGCACTACGGAGAAGCTTTACCTTGAGCAATCTATGAAATACACTATATATAAGCCCTCTATTTGAACAATCGTGTTTCGATTTACAGGCTAGGTATTTAGTGTTCTCGTTGTGACTTGAGGACCTCGGATTTTCTATCTGAGAGCAGACTATCCAGACAAGTTTCTCGTTCTCAAGTCCACGAGCGTACCATCCTAGTATGCAAAGCACAAGGTAAATATGAAGCAAAAATAAAATCAATGAGAACAAAGCCAGACCGCTGTTAGGAGTACAGAGAATGCTCAATTATTATGAGAACAATGCAACGCAATCCTCAAAAGAATCCTCCATCACACGCTTGCGATATGCACTGAGTATCTAGCCATAAAGTTAATTGTTGACAGAGAGTTTATAAATATTGAATAATTGTCCACAAACTTAGCTGCTTTGCGAGTTAGTAAACACAAATGACACAGATTTATGTGTGTATAAAGCTAAAAGAATGAATTTGGAAATCTTATGCTACCCTGACACACTGTCACATTTTTTAAATAAGTCCAGTACAATAGTAATAATCATTACTTTTTCAGCTTGAACTGAAAAATACTAAAACCACACAATGGTTCGTGGAAACAATGAAAATTCAAAGGCATACCACTGTAATAATGTCCTACGGCAATGGAAACTATTCAAAAAAGTAGAAAAATATATAAAGCCGCAATATGAGAATAGTGTCCTTAGTAGAAACAAATGAATTATGCGAGCGGCAGAATGAAGGACTTCCGCGTCTGTATATAATATGTTTCTTCCCTCCACCAAGTATTTGAGCGTTCAATCAAGCTGGCCCTAAAATCACAATCAAAATATGCAGACACATGTTCGACAGTATTCGGAGTTGATATATTTATTAGTCAGTGTATATTATATAGTTGTATTAGATTGAGCGTAACTGTATTGAAACGCGAAAAGCATCCAACATTACATTGTATTGTTGATATACAGTTAAGTCCAGCAATTTAATTTTATTCAAACTAAAGACATTACAGGGAATCACAACAGCGCTAAAACCAAGGCCACACCTTGGCCTGTTCATCGGCGAATTGAAAATTGCCAGCACGTTTTCAGTAGAAAAAACCAAATGTTTATCGGGGGGGGGGGGATTCTGTTTTCCCTAATCAGCACTGAATCAAGACGTCGATTCAAATCATTCTGTGTAATAAGTTATTCCTCTACATGTTTTCATTGGGAGAGTACAAAAACAAAGACAAATACTGGTATTAGCAGCGAGTAACTAAATCGGAATCAAATAGAACACAGGAAAGTAGTAATGGATTTGATTACTTGTGGTCCAAACCGTCGGTATAAAAAATACCATTTTCATATTTCGAAGTCGTACTAAATCAAAAGACATAATAGAGAGGCTTACAAACAAAGGTGGATAAACCAGTACTCCACACGACTTGTGTAACAAAAAACTCCAATCACTGACTGTCTCTGAGTGGCGGAAAAAAATGTTGTTGTGAAGAAGGAGGGGTCTAGAACTGAAGCTTTAGGTGGCCAACCAAACATGCTGGTGAAATCCATGAAGTCACTAACCATTATACACTGAGTTATGTCACTTTGTAGTCTACCTTGTAGCTGGCTACGAGGTTTCCGGTACTTTCAATGACATCAGCACAAACATCGTTACAACGGCGCAAACTGAAATCCATACTTTGTATTTCTCCCAAAATCCTAAGATTCCACTTCCTCTTTGTACTTCATCCTTTCTCTTCTGACAATCGAATTCACTTCACGATTTCTTTCTTAAACAATTCTCATCTGGCATCCTAATCGTCTCCGATTATGCACCATTCTTCTACGACCAGTTCTTTACTGGATTTTGCACGAGCGCTTTTTTACAATCGGCACAAACGGACTGTAGGTTTTTACGGAATTTCTGCGTTGCTATCTGACTGGTCTGCTTCGCTGACTACTAATGCTTCATTGTTTAGTTCGCAGATCTGGCACCGCCGACTTATTCGGCCCTTGTGCCATGTAACCTGACCAACCTTGCCTGCGTCCTGCGGTGGCCCTCTCTACTCTTCCCTGCCTGCTCGTCCCCGACCCGACACCCCCAAGCAATACCCGGCGTAGTGCACATGGTTTTTTGTGAATCGCGCCCGTTGCGTGCGCTGTCTCCGATCCTACTGACGTGCTTTCTTGCATCCTGCCCCTCTGACCGAGCTCCATGTTCATTCATATTGCATTAGTCGTTGTCGGTATGGTGCATTCACGTGGGCCCCGCCCGCTGCCAAACAAACAAATCCCCCTCCCCGACTTGCCTTGTGTGCGCTCAGGCGGTATCACTGATCCCTCGATACTTCGGCAATGTGTCACATGGTGCAGCCCCCTGCGCCACCTCGCGCCCGCTGAGCCGCTGCCACGTCCCCCACGCCCCCCCGTACCCTACACACTTCCGTGATGTCTCACATTACGTAACCAGTACATTACAACGCCGCAAACTCACTTGAGAATTTTAAGTGTTATCAGCGTATTTCACTCATGCACTCACCAGCAATCGTGCTAACACACACACCCTCACCTGACCCAAGGGCCACAGATATAATTGACTGACACTCTCACTTTCGTCTTCATTCCGATTATAAACAGAATCACTGATAGAACGATCGATGGCTATCCATCCTAGACTGACAAATCTGAACATTTCACAACAACCTTGGCGTGACTTGCCAAGAGACCGCATCGTCACCGCGCTCACCCGCAAAGCTGAAAGTCGTGCACGTCATGAACGAAAACAGATCTTTTGTACCTCTAGGCCCTCTCACTGATCAGATTTTTTGTAACTCTGCCGAGAGTTTTCTATATTTAATTGTAGTTAGCACAACAACTGAAAAAGTGTCTTAGGAATGATTAACACAAATCAAAATGAGCAGTAGGAACATGTTTGTATATGCTTCAGTTTTCAGGGATTCTAAGCACACTCATTTGTTAAGGAAGACAACTACACAGCGCACAATAAACTCGTAGTAATAAAACTTCAAGAATGCATGCATAATGTTATTAGTTCCACACGTAAGATTCTGAACGACAGACAAATAGAGATTGTGTCTTCACTTCCATATTGATGCAAGATATTACATGGTAAGCTGTCAAGAATTCAGATCCAGTATCACATTCTACTCCTCTTACTAACTCATAAGCATCCGTGAAAAGATTCGATCTGGTAGGGCTGAATGTGTATTTAAAAAAATTTTCTTATTAAGTATGATAAAATATTCAAGGCTCTTATTAAATTCCAATAACAATTCACTGGATTCCAAGGGATTGCGAAAACAAACATTTGTTCCTCAACGAAATACCGACTGATTCACAGCGGCCCTTTTACACGGTTAGGACTGGGATTAATAACAATAAGATGAACGCACGTTCGATGATTCGTTCGCAGCCACCAGTTTAAGAGGGACGTGATGGTTTGACAGTTGGGACTAAAGTCCAAAATAAAGGGTTTGCTAGAAAAAAGCGTCCCGGTAGCAGTGAGGACTGGTCACAAAATATGGGACGCAACGAATTTAAAGCCACGGATACAAACAGTCAATGTGGGGTCGGGGGGACGGAGTTTGGAACAGAAAGTTGCAAACGGTATGTGAGGCATTATTTAGCGAATTCCCGGACGAGAAAGTAGGGCTGAAACAAAGCCGTTAAGAAACACACCAAATGCGTGTAAAGGCCGACTGAACAACAAAAGTTACCCAAGAAGTTGCCAACCATCGAAAAAGCACTGGAATGCAACACTGCTACAGGAAAAGAATCGGACCATTGCAATAACTAATGGCACAATACAGCTTGGAAAATGCATATATTGAATTAATACTTTAAAAGGACGATTTATTGGGTAAAAGATTATCCGAAAAGCCTTCTAACAATAGATCATCAGCATTGGTTGATGAAAATTAAAATTAAAGTATAATCTCCAATGAATCTGATGACACGGTTTAGAAAGCAGATGCGATTCGGGTTTTTAATTAAAGCTCATTCTATATTTTCATTACTAAACAGGAATATATATGTACTCCAATACGAGACTGAGTGTAGTCATGGGACATTAATTAGATAGGTGAGAAGAATATTCACCTAAAAGCACCTGCATAAAAAAATAAAGAATTTCACTGCGTGTACTTCTTTCGCTATAAATCGACTGCGTGTGTTCTGAAATATCAAAACCCCCATTCCATGCACTTAATAAGTCTGGCAGTTATGTAAAAGACGGCACGAGACATTACACGAGCTGGGCGTACTACACCATCACTTATATATGCAATAGTATTACTGGATATGGAAGTGAGAACTAATAAGTACACTTCAGTGTGTGACCAAACAATTTGTATATAAAATGATTCTAAAAAGAGAATATCTGACATCTGTTTCATACACGCGTTACGATGTAATGTTTACAACTGATATTATTTCGGTGATGTCTAATACACCAACAAACTAACGAACTCTTAAGATACCGAAAAACTTTTCCCGTATTCACTTCAACATATAGTATACCACAGTAATATAAATGAAATACTCTAATTTTCCTCACTTTATCTGATATGATATTTGGAAAACAACTGCACAATGTCAACTGCCTCAAGTGCATTCAACTTGACATTAAAGTTATAGTTAAACCCCATGCAGCCTTCAGATCCACGTTTGTACCACGTGTATTACTGAAACGAGTTTAAAATCACTAGTCATTTTATTGACTGAAAAATGGTACACACCTTAGTAAAACACTAATGTATTTCAGTCATCAAGCAGTGAGGTGATGGATAGACTTGAAGAATATTGGTGAAAAAACACCTTAATTTTACAATAGATTGTAAAAACTACTCTTACTTTCAAAATAAATCGAGTGCGTGTTGAAAGATTCAAGCTTACTGGCTGGAGATAATTCCCACATCATTTTGTTGTTGTTATTATTAGATTGCATTTCATTATGGTGAACTGTTGGCCTAATTACAGAAGATTATATGAAAAAGTACCAAATCCTAAGTTGATGATATACGGTTAAATTAGAATTATCGCATCAAACAGTATTCAAGAATTAGTTAATCAATTTTTTTCACTACATATAGTGACTTAAATAAGGCTGACTACGAGGAAAATGAACATCTCAGCAAATCTGAATTCATCAAATGTTACTTCATTATTCATACTGATTGACAATTTAAAAACATTTGACGTGACGGTACATTTATTTCATTTCAATAATATTATTAAAAAGTGATTAAATTCAACGATTGGTCAGTCTTGAAGTTTTTAAGAAATTCCTTGAAGTTATTCCATTTTGACAATCTTTATGTTTAAAAGATTTGTGTTAACTTTCCGTATTCGTCAGTAATGAGGTTATACAAACATAGTTGAGTCACTCAACTTGCGAAATATGCTAATTCCTCATCATAATCATGAAAAATGTATCGATACATTAACACAAACCTGCATTTAAATCTTCAAGCATACATTGGTTGTATTCACAAATGCTGGGTGTCGATGTTGATCTGCTTAACTAAAATTAATTATCAAAATAATGTTATTTTAACTGATCAATGAACATTAAAAAAACTATAGTCAACAACACACTATTTTAAATATCATATCAAAGTTCAAACAAGATAACGTGAAAATATTTATTATTCCTAATAATAATGTAATTCAACGCATCAAAAAGATAATTCTTGATTATATGAGAAAAATTCGTCTTGCTTGTGTATTCGGCTTGTATATTTGGGCATTTTTCAATCTTGCTCAACCGATGAATATTGCTGTCTTCAAGGTTCCTCCTTTCCTCAAGAATACCAACAGAAATACATTCCTCGTGATGCTAGCTCTTGTGTCCCAGAAACCTCCTGACAGCTTGAAGTGATTGCCTGCCTGATCCTTTACCATTAATTCTGCACGAGGAGTTTCCTCTCCAATGAGTAGGTCGCGTAAGCCTTATTGCTGAGGGCTATCTTGAATTCGTTGAGTTTTGCGGTATCGTGATGTTGTCCGCCCCGTTGTCCAGCGTTTCCTGAGTTTCACTTTCATTATGGCAACAAGCGTGTGGTGATCTGAGGTTATACTAGAACCTCTCTTGATTCTCACATTCTACATGATTCATCAAAATTTTTTATTGATACATACCAGATCGATTTGATTTCGAATAGTGCGATTCGAGGAAATTCATGTGGCGTTTGCGTGGGATGCTTTAGTAACCCTGGATTTATTAGATTCTCAGCTTATTAGTGCCTTTCGTGCTTGTTTGGACAGCATCAGTTCAGGACTCCTTGTGTGTGTGTGAAGTAGTTTCTTCTTCATGACCGGAGTATAACAGCACTTCCACTGAAGCTATACTCAATATGTACTACCTCGGTTCAAGTACCATCCTGGACGCATCTTTTCGTTTTCTGCAGCAACTTGAAACAGTCTTTCCAGTCTACCACTAATGCTAGAAACGTTCTATGTACCTAAAAGAATGGTTTCTGTAGTTGTCTAGAAGGAGCATCGATTTCTTCAATTCTCGGGAAATTTGGCTTTCATCATGAGACGTCATAATTCTTCTGAAAGGAGACATCCTAACCCTCAGAGCTGAGTAAAATTGTTTTGAACTATGTATTCTGGTTAGCGTTATTTTTTTCAACCACCATAAAAATTCACAATATGAGTGTGCTACACAATCAGCGTATATTAAACACCTCAGTTGAGTTGAATGTCAGACAAACACTTACTTAGATGTAATGTGTTGAGGGACTAATTATAATATACTGACGAATCCTCAAGATACCAAATTTAAAAAAAATCTACTGTGTTTCACATAAAATGAATTCAAGCAGTTTTATGAAAACCTCAAGATTGTGAAATTGAGTGAATCAATTAATTTACTTAAGAAATTCCCTGCTATTTAGCTGAATTTATGAACAGTCTCACCTCATGAAGACACTGCATTATTCAAGTTTTCATCTCCGATAATTCAGTTTCTTCTTACATCGTTTATGATTCAGATATTTTAAATTTTTTCAGCTCATTTAGGATTCCTGATTCAAAATGCCAGTGTAATGCCATCTCAACGATTTGTGAGAGCTAACCGACGACCACTCTTCTCTCAATATCAATGCAAAATTTTAAACAGTTGATTTTTGAACGCAGTGAAAGACTTCGCAGACGCTCAACTTCGGGATTCAATAGGCTAGAGTCTGTAAGAATTGAGCGTGGACCGCTCAAATTGCAACAACAAGGATCATTGTGTAACAAACAATTGAAATGAATTCATCACTAAACATCAACTCAATCCACTGCATCGAAAATATTGTGGAGTGCTTTTCAACACTGTGGCGTGCCTGCTGTAGTCAAGTAGGTTTGCCTTCTCTCACCTTTTCTCTTCCTACTAGTGACTGACAGGATCGTACAGACGTCAACGTGTTGAAGGAATCACGGTATACACTGCACAGTCAGAATGCGGCTGGTCTCTCGTGGCTTGACAGATGATTTGGATCTTCTACAGCACCCTCGTACGCAGCCTCATTAACATGAATCATCATTCACAAAGGAAAATGCAGGATTATTCATTCAGGATGTCGATGTTTTGGATGACGTAAAATGCTCCACAGATATATGCGCATTATTTAGGTTTGCATCTCCAATATTTCAGACAAATGTAAACAAATCCCAAAACCGTTAAACTGCTATTTGCCTAGTCCAGACCATTCTCTTCAAACTTCAAACTAATATCAAGCACATAAAATTATTGTGAAAGCATTCGATAGTGACTGTACAATGAGAGCTACTAAATAACTTTCCAGGCAGTCCTTTCGAATTCATGAGACAAGAGTTCTCAGGAGTAACGGAAACTGAACAAATCACAGAGATTCAACTATTAGCGATAGAGAAGACTGGAAAGCAAAAGCATGATTCAAAAACTGTAATTCAGTGAGATAAATTTAGAAGAATAAAGTTATCGATTATGAGGAATTCAGAAGGTTGTAACTAGAGAGAACACAAAGAATGGATGCACCTACGCCATTGCAAGCGACTCTGAGCCATGTTGTTCAAGGTCTCTATCCATTAGTTACCTTCGTCTCGCGGACCCCAACATGATCCAGTCTACTTGTCAGTGACTGCATGGATTTATGCTATGTTTTGTTTTGGCCGCCCAAAGCTTTCTTACAACCTACTCCCACACCACAAAACACAAATTGTCACGGCAGTCGGTGGTTAGGCATACATATCACATGTTCCAATCACCTCAACTGGTGAAGTTTCACCACTTCATTTATTGATTGGCTATCCCTCCTACCTGGTACTCCTTTCTTAACGACAGCATTGCTTACTCGGTTTTCCCAGGATGCACGAGCACCGATGATCGAAGACCAGTAGCCTACGAAAGTCTTCTAATTTTAAAGACCATGTTTCGCATCCGTATAGTAGGACGGAGTGAACGTCTGCATGGTACACTCATCGCTCTGTTAACAAGCGGATACACAAATTACTTTCAGGCATAAAAAATTAATGTTAAAGCACTCAATACTGACTGTGAGACGAGAGCTACTAAATAACTTATTAAGTAGGCCTTGAGACAAGAGTTCCCATGAGAAATGATTACAGTGCACAACTCATAATGTTGGAATTCCTTACCGACATTTGCAGAAACTTTTATTAATTTGTACTGAAGACTTGATTATCCGAAGGTTTCTTTTACTGTCTAAATGAAAATGACAGTGTTACTGTTTGTGGCTGATTTATAAATAGATACAATGTCATCGAACTTACAGTAAAGCACTTTATACTTCAAATAGCTCTTATGAAATACATTGATCGAACATGATTCGATTTGTCTCACAAAGATAAAGCTAACATTATCAAACACATTTATCCATATATTTCAACACGCGAATTACAGACAGATTCCTAACTTTTCGAGATATTACATATTTACCAGTGTGAATCACCTGTGTGAATCAGTTATCTGATTCAAAATTTATTCATTACTTTTCCAGTCAGAAATATTCTAACGGAGGAAGAAAATATTTTATAAGGAAAGATTTCGTTCTTCCCAGGTGTTGTCAATTGATATTCATATACAGCAAAACGTGAATGCCTTTTCTCTACTGTATTATTGTAGCACCTCACAAATACCTTGTAGTTTAATCTTTGTTGAGCTAGTATAAGCATGTACGCTTGGGCAGTATTTGACTAGTTGTATTGATTAAAAGTTTGAATAATTCGATGTCAATAACGACTATAAATTTCTGAATTAAATCCCATATTTGTATCAATCATAAAATAATTTGAATAATAAAGAAATTGTAGCAACGACTCGTGTTCTCTCGTAGCGATCATCAAGACGATGATATACGGGAAATTATGCACAGCGACAAAATGCCTGATTGAATTTATGATAATAGTCAACTTGATGATGTCACAGTTAGAGAAATGAAATCCTACATGTAATAGTGATTAGGTTGTGCCTGTTTGTCCACAATCGATTACGAACCAAGTTCCCCTTTCACTAAAACACACCAGAGATCTTTAGAATGTGTAATGTCTAAAATTAGATAATTTAACTGAGCAGATTAATTGCCGTTTTCCTATTTTAAAAAGTCTGTTATTATTCTTCTTTAATATGTTATGAAAGTAACTTCAGAAGAGAGACACATTTCGTCCAGTTTTCAAGCTGGCAAATGTGTTACTCAGTTTTCAGGCTGCAAACTTGATTGGTAAAAACACTGGTCATAATCCAGTTGACAATTTTAACAGAGGAATCGTTCAAACCCTTCATCACAATTAAAATAAACAGATGATCCAATCTCCAATATCTTGATCACGAGCTGGTAAAAACTAACTGATTTCTTGTTCATTCGAAAAGGTTACAGGTTTTTGATAGTGTCCAATGGATGGGAGTCTAGCCACTCAACTGCTTAGTCAGTTGTTATTATTTATAACTAAAGAACGTTCATTCACTGAATAAATATCCTCAATCGCATCAATTCTTATTGTCAGACGCAAATATTTTCGCTGGCACATGCCTACATCTAGATGAATCTCATACTTCTGTCTAATTAACTCAGGTTTACCAATGTTATCTAGCTGAATTCCGTCTTCGGTGAAACTAAACTTCACCTTATTTTAAAAGAAAAAACCATATAAAATTAAGTGACGTAAATGGAAAAAATGTATAAAAGTATTGCAAAACATTTTGAGTTATATAGCTATAAAATTTATTAAAAATAGCCATATTATGGAATACATCAGCGTTCACAAAAGGTGAAAATAATTTACACAGTACGGATGATATTTCACCCAGTGCAACGAAGCAAAACGATTTTGATCAACTAATTTACTAAGCTTTATACTTGACTGCTCATTTACTTGAAATACTTACAGAAGACAGTTCTGTTAAAAAATTCTTTGCTTATTAGCAAAAGCGATTTTCGACAACATCGTCAGATAAGTTTTGTACGAACATAGATAACATTTATTATTGTAGCATGATTACTGTGCCTGAGGTCCCTCTGAGAGTTCTACCGGTCTAAAGCACGATTGAAGCATGGACAGCACCGTTAGCGGTATCTGGGTTCCTAATCATAGTCTTGCATCGATTGATTCATGATTTTGAAATCAATGTTCACATGCCTGTTATTTTTATAGAGGGTTTTCTTCAGGTCAATATACACTTCAGTCTTGGTACTATTAATTTCAAATTTGAAAAAATCTAATCATACATTGACATTTGATTTACGTGCGATAACACAATTCTCAGCAGTCATAATAAAGTTAAGTATTAGATGTAGTGAAAGAAAACCATGAAGCAGCAAAGACAGTTGTAACATCCATATTACCCAATTAATATCGAAAAATTCAGTGCAATACTAAAAAGGATCCAACATCACTCCCTTATTTCCAGTGATTATCAACCTAAATTTAACGTATAATTTTAGATGAAAATTGTATAATTTGCACAAACTCTTTTCTCAGTTAGTAAAACAAATTCACAATGATTAGTGTATAAAACGGAATGAACATCTTCAGATCTAATTCTACATATTCACTTACAAAAAATAGCTTATCACAGGAAATATTATATTTCTCTTCACTGACTGCATGGATAAAGTACACACTCATTCGTAGAAAAAATGAATTCAAAGCATTCACTGTATGTGTTTATGGCAATTGAACTTTAAAATAATCAAGCCAGCCTAAAATGAAGACAAAAATCTGGAAATACATGGTTGGAACATTAGAAGCTGATTACTTCTACGTCTGTTATGGTGTAAGTTTTGATGAGATATGAGTGAATTATTTCAATTTGAAAGATGCATACATTATCCAGACCAAACACATCGATGAGGATTCAGACAGTTGAACTGAGTTATGTCAGTTGGTGTAAAATATCTGGTTGTAGACTGAGAGGTGACAAACTTTGAACGACAGCATGCATGCATTCTCTGTGTTCTCTCAAATTCTAATCAATTTCCTAGTGATATTCATCTTTCTCTTCTCACGTCTGATTCAATGAAATTTGCTTCTTGAATTTTATTGTGATATTTCCGGAAAGTTCTCTAATTTCTCATACTACCACTATTATGTGATTTGAATGGGCAACTGAAATCTCTGTGATCTCACGCTATGGCATCTCCAACTAATAGTACTTTGAAGATTCCACGTTGCTGATGCTGACTGATTAACTAACTGATTCCTACTGCTAAGTGGTTTCTTCAATATAGTCGAAATTAGTGAAATAATTAGGACACTAGGAAATGCAATTTTAACTTGCGTAGTCATAGGTGAATATACAGTAATTGAATGCATTGACAGTGTAAAAGTGAAAACCTAGAATAATCAGCATTGAAATCCCTTCTCAAACGATTAACTCTCACTCAGTTTACTGAATTCAATTTTTTGCACGTACTTTAGGGCCTAATTGTTTATTGATGCATTCGGTCCGTAAGCATTGTAATCTCTTTCTGATATTCAAAATACGTTAGAAACTATAACGCGCAGAAATAATTACCGAAGAACTCAAACGACATATTTAAACATATTAGGCTGTAAACTTAGGTAAAACTCAGCAATATGAAAAAGCACAAAACTGACAAACGGCTATTTGACTAGCTCAATCTACTCTCTCAAAAGCACAAGATACTATCGAGTATTCAAAGTTAATATACGTACACCTAATATTAATGTCTAATGGTTCATAATAGATGAATTATGAGGATGGTGGTCCAGCTTTAGCAGCTAGATTGACTGAAATCTTAGGTAGAATCTGGGAACTGGACACAATCCCATCCGACTGGTCTCAATCACTGATTGTCCCAATCTATAAGGAAGGACACAAGTCCTCTTGTGACAATCACATGGGAATCAATCTAACTAATATAGTATCTAAAATATTGGCCCCAATAATACTTCGACGCTTAACGAAAGCTCGTGAAGAGCAAACTGGAAAAAACCAGTCTGGTTTCAGACCTGCACGTGGTTGTATAGACCACATTTTCACACTATGACAAGTCCTGGAACCCAGACACACATCAAGGCGTCGTACAATAGTTGTCCTCCTACACTTTAAAGCAGCATTCGACTCCGTGAATCGTGAGGTTTTGTGGCAGTGTCTGTCATTGAAAGGTGTACGAAAGATGTACATTAACCTTATATCAGCTCTCTACTCGAACACCGCTGGTCGTGTCAGAGCTTATGGTGAACTGTCATCGGAATACTTAACTTCAAGTGGTGTCCATCAGGGATGTCCACTCACTCCATCCTTGATAAGTGCTGTCATAGACATTTTCCTAGATATAACCATTTCGTCGTCCGACTTTTCAGGAGTAGACCTTTTACCAGGAGGCTCGCTTATTGACTTAGAATATACCGATGACACAGTTGTATTTTGGTGAGGACGCTGACAAAATGCAGTCTTCTGACTATCCTAAGCAACAATGCAAGAATGTTCGGGATGCGGTTCTCCCCGTCAAAACGCAAAATGTTCCCTCAAGACTGAGTTGCATCGGCACCTGAACTAGTGATAGAGAGTGAAGTAGTCGAGCGTGTAGACCGCTTCACTTATCTTGGAAGTCTCATCAGTGCTGATGGCCTGGTGACTGACGAAATCTCAGCACGGATACAGAAGGCACTGTTGGCTATCGCCAACAAGTGTCACTTCTGGCGCAGACGAAATATCCACTCGCTTACCAAACGACGAGTGTATTGTGCATCAGTTTGCTCCGTCCTACTGTACGGATGCGAAACATGGCTTCTGTAGGTTACTAGTATTCGGTGATAGGTGTCTTCGAAGCATTGCTCGTGCATCATGGGACAACCCAATGAGCAATGCGGTTGTTAGGAAACGAGTTCTAGTTAGGGATGGTAAATCAATAAATGATGTGGTGAAACTTCATCAGTTGAGGTGGTTGGGACATGTGTTACGTATGGCTAACCACCAACTGCTTCAGGAGCTATGTTTTGTGGTGTAGGAGTAGTT
>CALYCR020000029.1:0-22617 GCA_944470395.2 Schistosoma turkestanicum | reverse complement strand
GATAAGTAATTTATTCTGCTTAATGATTTTATACTTACGACAGCCAGATACATCACAACCTGACTGTATAGAGTTTCAATTTAATTCAGATATTTTCGAAAATACAAATGCGGTTATTTCACCTTACATACATTCTGCTTTATTGGAAGAAATGAATGAAACAGGTTTGCATACTTCAATATGGCTTATTATTAAACAACGTTCAAAAATTAGACGATCATTTATTGAACATGTAAGTCAAAATCAAAAAGCATTTACTTATTTTTAAAAAAAATTAAATTGAGTGTTGAATGTTCAAAAAAAAACTGATGTACTGAAAATGCCTATGTAAAGAGACAAATTAGAACCAGTCTCTATTACTACGAAATCGGTTTAGCGTTTTTAATCATTTTTTTTAAGTAATTAAGTATGAAAAAAGATCATCGATTAGTTAACGAGAGATTTCACAACTAAAAGATAAACTTCTTTCCACTTTGGTTTGAGTAGCTTTTATCAACACTTGCTGTCGATTCACGGACTAGAAGAAGGATGTGTGTTCATGGTGAAGTGAACCAACAACTAGGTTAATGTTATCCACACTAATTATCAGCATAATGATAATCCCTTTCATAAATTACATTGTATTACCATTTAAATATGATTGAACTCCTTAATTTACTGACGAACACTTTTCTATTTATTAAGGTTTTCCCAGTATGGCGTGGCAAAGGCTTATTGGAGATGCCTTCAGATAAACCTAACCACTATGTTATCAAAGCATCTTTTATTTCTTATCGTTTAGAACAGGAGTTTTTCAAGACAAACTCACAAGATAATAAAATAGATGAAACAACAATGGACGAAAAAGTTGAACTCAATGATGAAGAGTGTAGTTTATTTATGATTCAAATTCTAACACATCAACCGTCTACTAGAATTTGGATCCAGATATTTCGTGAAGAATTATCACATATTGAAGCTAGTGTATGTTTAAATACACAAATCCCGACTGCCAGTACATGTGCGAGTTTATGCTTAAAATGTGGAATTAATCCACAGTCTTACATAAATACAGAGCATGAACAACAAATTGATTGGAATTACATAATAAAAGAGGTAGCTATTGGCAGAAATATTCAGGTAAATAGTGTGTACAACGAAACCACATCTATTGTTCAACCTGAAATTTTCAAAACACAGTGCAAGGAAAACAATTCTAATGACGATGGAAAGTTGGGTTGTACGAAGCTGACTTCATTGCTGACGAAGCTGAAAAAGCCCTTCACTATAACAGTGATTTGTGGACCTCCTGGTAGTCGAAAAGTAAGTCATTATGCTATTATTTATTCATGGAAATATCTCTTTCAAATACAAAACTATTCCCAAAATTTAACTTTGTAAAATACTTTAGCGAAAAATCACTTGTCATATCAATTATTTCCGCGTCCTAAATAATGAATCTACTGAAATCATATATTTAGCAATATACTTGAAGTTATCCAGTTAACATTATTAACTTTATTTAACGAAAACAATATCATCAAATTGTGATTTAGTCTTGTTGATATAATCAATGTGCAATTTCAACTTTTGTGATGATGATTAATATATAGTAATGTCTGTTTGATTTATAATCTATGGTAAATATTATTAAAAAACCTCAAAAAGCATTCATAATTCAGAGAATGATCTACCACTGATAAATACATGCAAACACCTTTTACATTGTAATCTTGAATCAATTATCGTTAGATGTGCTTACTAATGATTAGCTTGGTGAGGAAGTTTTCGGAGTTCAAGTGAGTAGCAGTAACTACTGCGGTTCAACTCTATCAGGTGTAGGCAATGATTCTTGAAGACAACAGGTGAGGTTGTACAAAATCCATGGATTGATCAGAGTTAAACATTGACACCATCGGATGACAGCTCAGTGATGCGGAGATTAAGAGTTGGTCCTGGGTTCGATTACTGTGAGTAGCGAGAGTCATGGATGCGCGGTGCTGAAGCGTCCTATACTAGGAAGAAACGGTAATCCAGTGCTATTATGTTTGTAATGGACCAATTATGACTGATTCACGATTTCAGTGTAAAACAACCATCTCTATAACTCTGTAATTAAAACTATACCCTTATTTACCAGCTAACATGAAAGGATATTGTTAAATGAATCCAGTGTATTGCGAATATTAGTAAAGATACTTTTGGTATACAACCATCAGTATATTTTGTCATAGTTACAAACACTATAGCTTCCTTCAACTAGAAATTACAGAACGTTCATGTCATGACGGCGTTTTAATCTCATTGAACACAAAATAATTACTACACAAACGTCTAGAAAAATCTTAAAGGAATATTAAAATAATTTTTTACATCATGAGCTCGTTAGTGTTATATCCGATCAAATTAACTTTGCATTCAGATATATAATCTGATGTGACATACGAAACGTATTCATGAACTACTTTTAATATCGATTTAAAATGCATATTCTTGATGTTGCTTATTCCAAACTTTAATTGTATTTCTTAATGAATATAAAACATCCATCAATCAAAATTACAAAATTAAAATATTTGTTACTGATTTGTGGGATTTCACAGACATATCGTTTCACGTTACGAAATCACAAATATAAACAGCGTAGCCACAGCTCACTAGTCTGCCGAGAAGTCTTAGCATCTTGAGTCTGATCTCAGATGTGGTGGTGAATGCTACACTAGAACAACAGTCTTGTCCACTGTCTGCTATTTTTCAACGGCTACCCATCTGAAATCAGTCATTGATGTAAAACTATGAATTTGTATAACCTAACCTTGAGTGCAAAGAGCCCAATGCTATTACTGACATTATTTTCCCAGTTCATAGAGCCTGAGATAACACACAACTCTCCTGGATATTTTTGGAAATACATAGATTAATGATCATCTGAATGTCTGTTTGATCAATAATTTCTAGGTACCTTCTAAAATCTCAGATGAAATGTGATCACTAGTCATGTCACTTAAGTCTTTTAGTAGTTTTCACATTGAACGATTTGGTAGCAGAACAGTTGGGGACATTAGATTCCCAGAACTTGCTTGATGGAGATCCTAATTTTGGGTTTTTTATGCTTTCGCGCACAAGTTGCTTAGCTGACCTTCAGCACACATTTCCCCCTCGGAAAATCCTTGACTGTCATTAGTTGATGGAATATTTTATTACGCTATTTTTGTGGCTCTCCCAAGGACGTTTCTATCATGTATAAATAAGCTCGATTTGTGTGTTTTTCGACCTCGTATTTCTAAGTGCTTGTAGAATACACTTTCTACGCCTTATTAAGACTTCTTGATATAGTTAGCCAGGCCTGGGACAACGGATTAGAATAATTTAACATGTCACTGCATCATTCGCCCACGCTCCGTTTACAGAGTAAGGTGAATTCTTAGTAGTTTCAAGCATATCAGTTGACGAGCATATCAAGAAAATAACAAAAAAATTACAGCTCTAAATATAGCTAGAATGTTTATATTCGGATTGTAAATCTGATACTGCACAACCAGGATGATGTCACCTTACTGAAAATTACTTGTCGTTATAAGGTTGTGGAAATTGTTGAATTTTATTGAAATCATAAATTGATAAATGTTAGACCGTTATTAAAAACTGAGAAGTACTAGACAACCATTTCATTCGAGTACAAGACTCATCAGCAGTGTGCATTCACCACCTGGCAAGCTGGGGTGGGAACCCAGGACGTACGGTTTCATGTGTGGACGTTTAACCTCTTAACCACTGAACCAGCATCCAACGGTGTTCATGTCTAGATATTGATTAGTTCATGATCTCAACGAAATTACTTACTTGTTTTCGTATGAATGTAGAACCTCCATATTTTATAGGTTTTAGGAATTGACAGCCCAAACAATATTGCTGAGACTAAGCATCAAATGTTTTAATACTCAATGTTAACTTTGATATCTAGTCTTTTGAACAGTAAACTAGCAGTTAACACGTTTTCGGAGTAAAAACTATTCGTTTCTTTTCTTCTTCTGACTACAAGGAACTGGTTGTGGCAAATATTTTGAACTTCGTTAAAGAATCTATTGAATGGATTGAAATAAAACCAGATAATTCCGATGAAATAACGACATCTTTATATAATGCTTTACTAAAATACTGTGAAATACAACATGACATAAATAATGATTGTGAAATGAAATCAAGATGTCATGGTATTTTATTATGTCCGGGTGTAATTGGATCAAAAGAGATTTTGGCATCCATTGCTGAACTACATCAAAAACTTGGACTGAATGAAAATGTCATGTTGATTAAAATTGGTCAGTCTACATTTTATCATGTTATGTTATGTTAGATATAAATCCCTTTGAAGTTGATGATGGACTACTAGTTCCTCAACATGTACTACTTGAACTGAGTGTTAGTCTTTGAATTTTCAAGTGGGATATATGTAATATCGAATATCTTCCAGTTAATAGTTAGCTGATGCTCGGAAGCATATAGCCCTATCGATATAGTAAAAATATCTATCAGACTTTATAACTAAACAGTTATCATATCTAGGTCAGCAAAAACCTAACACCGATTGCATGAATCTCAGAACATAAGACACTTCACAAGTCTTTTTATTGCAGGACAAAATTCAGCAATGTACAATACCTAATTAATTACTCGTGTTTTGCAATCTGATACCTTGATCATTGTAGTTGAGTATAAAGGGTATTAAACTGTTTATTCCATGTACAACACATCATTGTTTTCTAGATGATATTTGGTGCAAAGCTTACATAGAAAAGGTTTATTTTATTTTGTCATAATATCGATCCTTCTTTAATTTTTTATGTGAACTTATTTTTAAATGATATCAGGCATGCTCTATGAATAACTTGTATTCCATTGATGTAGTGTTTATTCGGTGGACATGAATATTATAATTTATAATTCTTCTGACTTTCTACGTTAAATATTTCATCCGGTCTGATTTTGTGATTTTTTTGTATTTGCATAACTGAAATTTTCGCGAAGACACTTTCATAGTAAAGTTTTGACATTCTTTTAAGTATTTGTTAATGTACAATGTACGCTTTAAACTTAATGCTAGGGATCGGATTCAGAGTATATGATGTTTTTCATACTGTGAATAACGTAGGTAATTGTTTGTCCTTACTGCTTTAATGATACAAGAGGTTCAGTTAATTTTTTATACTTGCAATTCAGTAGTTTACTCCGAGTGCAGGTACAATAAATTTAAAATGGTGTATCAAACTTGTAGTAGTAGAGAATTATCTAGCTTATATGTGACTTATATAAATGAACATTGACTACTCAGTAGTAAGTACCTTATGAAGTAGCAGTCAGGTCGTTTGAGTAGCTCAGTCTCAATGAACATCTCAAATGGACTAGACAAGAGTAACTGATACACTGGTTTAGTAAAGATGGCTGTAAGCCACTAAAATTGAAAATATACAACATAAAACGTCTGCCATTACCTGTTATTTTGAATTCAAACACGGATACTACTATTTTAATGTGACAAGTTAATTGTCCAAATTCATGTTTGTTTTAAAATTTGACCACTTCTTGCTATTTCTTCTTGATAGGTTGTGTCGCAACATGCGTTGATTTGCGAATGGCCGTTATGGATGATGGAAGGTAATAATTCTTTTCTTGAGATAAATATTTATTCAACCGACAACTTATCTATTCATGGAATCATTATTTATTATTTCCAAACAATTTCATAATTCAAAAACATGAAGTTCAGCGAAGGCATATCTTTTCAACGAATTTATTATTATGCTGTACAATTTCGTATATGATATTCATTCATCGAGGATGAATGGTCTGTACGTAAACATGATTTCACAGAAAAATTTTAACACTGGATTATGTCATGTGTAAATAATAACAATGATTTTAACGCTGGTCAGTTTAGCCTTTTAACGCATGTTCCATGTTCTTTATTAATTCGTCAGTGAGATATGCACAAAAATATGATAGGAAATTAAGTTGTAATAGACAAGAGGAGCATAACAGCCGACAAACTCAAATGTTTGAGATCTTGCAATGACGGCAGAAAAAGGCTACAAGAGAAGGAAACTTGAGGCAGCTTTATGATACAAAGGACAAGCTCGCTGGGAAATGTAATAACCAATAACCATAATAATAATAACCAATAATAATAACCAACACCAAAGTCACAATTTTCAATGCGAATGTCTAGTCAGTTCTACTGTATGTGGCAGGAACTTGGAGAACCACGAAAACTATCATCCGGTAGATAAAAGTGTTTATCAACAGTTGTCTACACAAGGTACTTTGGATCCGTTAACCAGACATCATCAGCAACAATCCACTGTGGTATAAGACAAACCAGATTCCAGAAGAGGAAGAAATCATAAAGAAGCACTGGAAGTGGATAGGACATACATTGAGGAAAGCCCCCGACTGCGTCACAAGACAAGCCCCCACTTGGGACCCTCACCGTCAAAGGAAGACCAAGGAACTTATTAAGCCAAGAAATGGAAACAGGCATGAAAATAATGAATAGCAATCGGATAGAACTTGGAAAGAAGACCCAGGACAGATTTGGTTGGAGAATACTGGTCGCTTGCCTATCCTTTATTAAAGGTAACTGGCGTAAGTAAGTAATCTCGAAAAGAATATGAACGAAACTTGTCGTACTTCTTGTTTGGTTAGTTCTATCTATCACTTTTGTATGGTGTCATAAATAATTTCAATATGTTAAAAGAAGTATTGTCACTTGAAGACTTAGTTTACATTCATCCTAACCAATTATGCTAATACAATACCATTTAAAGCTGTTTTTAATTTTCGCTGAATGCTGAATGGTAATTTCACTATATGGAAAGCAAACCAAAAATTGAATTGATAAGTTTTAATCAGTTAACCGAACCAAATCAAATATTTACTGTACATGTTCTGTCAAGCAATATATTTATAGTTCAGCTAATCATCCAAATGACTGTATAAATGATTTCATAAAACACATTTTTTATAAATGCATGTTTGTATTTTACAGAATGACATTTCCAGGTGTGTTAGAATTAATTGCTGAAGGATGGACAAATTATTTACTACTAACAGGACCACCGAAATCTAACCAGGTATACAGCTATTATCGTACAAGTTGTAAATAATAAATGAACGCTTTTTACGCCTTACTTTGTATCTTATTGTTGAGTATTAATTGACCATAAATTAGTGTCTCTAGATGAATGTTTTATGTCACGATCACTTATGTGTACTTCTACCTATTTATGTATGTCCATACGTACATGTAAAGTTATATGTGATGTGATTGCTCACAAACTGATTAGATTATAGACAAAACATAAATTTCTTTTTTTCAATGATAATGAAAATGGTTGCGTAGAATGTTCTATTGATTTGAGCCATTGCCGTAATACAAGACTACTTGACTCATTTGGAAACGGTAGGGTGATGCAATTAGGCTTTTTAGATGTAAGTAATATAATAGATCTCTGCATTCTTTACATAGGTTTATTCATTTTAATGAATGCTCATTCTTCATCAGCAGCCCCGTATCGATTTTACTGGCAGCATCTTTACAGATTCGATCAATCCAATCTAATAAATTCTTGATCAAACTTCATTTTTACTGAACTGGATAATAAATATGAAGACTAATACACTGTCCTATCTTTGTATGTTTTCGGTGGACAAATCTTTTGGTTGAAGTTTTTTTCCAACTTAGTGGTACTATATTTAGAAGAAATTACTGCATTTTTTCCTCCTCTACGCGAAAGACCAATACGATTTTGAAATAATAAATGTTCTCACTAAACAATTTTCATCTTCAAATTTGTCCTAGGTGACTTTGATATCCATTGCATGTCGTTTGTTAAGTGATAATTTCGATTGAGTCTGCCGACAAAATTTTCAACTTATAGCATAAACAGATTGGTTAGCATGGATCCTTAAGGATCAACTATAACAATCATAATCTGTTAAAAATACTCCCAAATATAAACTGGACACTGTCCGTGAATCATATTAAACATCTTTGAAAATTATTATGTGTAAAGGTAGTGAGAGGTTTTTCGAATAGATTTGGTGACAAGTGGATATCGATCGCCTTTACCAAAGGTGCACATATCAAAAGAATATATCACTTTTTACTTGATGTTTGTTTTTAAACTGATATACTATTATACTATCATATCATCTTGGCAATGTTTTTTTTAAGGTAAATGCTACAAAAATGGGTGTACCATTTACTGAAATTACAGAGCTCTTACATTCAGCCAATCCACATTTGAGTCATGTATCGGCTCCAGAGGGAAAAATTGAAAATAGTCGTGCATTAGAAGCTTTAATGGATGAAAATGAATTTTTCAATCCAATATTACAGCGTGCACGTTTATTATCTTATCCAAGGTAATAAATACATTTATCTCTTGGTACAATATTAATCATGAACATTGTTTCTATAATGTATAATTAGATCACTGGTAGTTCTGATTAATTTCCAGGAGAAACATTATGAAAATCTGGTTTTCTATTTAAAGTAATAAGGTAAAACTTATTAGACTTAAAGCCTAATCAATATACATTCCTAGTTTGTAGCAAAAGTTATCATCATCTATTCTGATAAACAACTGAAGTTATGATGGACAAAATGTTGAAGGAACTAGATTTTACAAACTGTAGTCACAGTCAATGTTCACTAGATAAGGTTAAAATAATCGGTCTTTTCATTGATTAACTCATATTTCCAATTCAAGGGAAATAAGAAAGAAACTAATTTACTCGACTTTGTAAGAATTTTTAATGTCATGTTCTTGGTATAAACCTTATTAAGATTTGTGCTAATCATACATAGATTAATGAATTACAAACAAGTATCTTTGAAATCAGTTAGATTATTCAGTTTAGTGGTTTTATTATTGAACCACTTTCTTTTAAGTCTCAAAAACAACTACTTTTACCATCAATCTAAGTGTTCTTTGGAAATAAGCTTCGACGAGACTATGAAAATGTTACGCCTGCAAGTAAACACGTCAACTTGATATACTTGAACTATTACGAGTTTACCTAGTTGGAAAAAGAGAGCGAGGATCGAGGGTCCGGTGACACAACATGCTACTCAAATCCGATTATCCCAACCCCCATATTGAGTAAAACAAGAAGACTTGATATGAAGTAGAACCTCTATTCTACAAGCATCCAGAAAGTACGAGGTCCGTATACAGAAGAGCATCAGGATCCCGGACTAGGGATCCGGGACCGGGTACTGGTCCTGGTCCTGGTCATAAAACGTTACACGTAATGCGTATTTATACATTTTAGTCTAATAGGAAACAGCATCGAAATCTGTGACATTGACAATTAAGACGACCAATAGGAAGCAACATTTGAAGTGACACTGATAGTCAGGACAACCAATAAGAAAGAACATTGGAATACGTGACATTGATATGTAGGACGACCATAAAATTGACCAGTAGGAATTAACCAGTAGGAATTGACCAATAATTCTCTTAGATATTGGATGAATATTCTAACAAAAAATTTGTGAAGTCATTGATTTTTTTTAAACTAAATAACATTCAAAGAAAAAATATTTCACAAAAGTTTAAAGTTGAAAAAAATAAATAAATTTGTAAAAAACAAATTTTTATGAAATTTTCTGCTGTAACTTCACCTGCTTTTATACTTTTTCTTTGTTTTTAATTTCAGTCTCTGTACTCTCACTCCACCTTCTCCCAGATTACGTAGCATAACACTTCATTTTCATGTACAACTTGATCGAAAGCTATTTATGAATGCCTTAAATGGTTAGTATTATACATGATTAATAGCATGTTTAGAATAATCAATGTTTCAATTAAAAAAATTCAGAAATGTTTACACTAACGTCTGATTTCCACACATTCATGCACTATCATTTATGTGACTGAATCTGGGCTGTAACATGAATATTGTTTTACCGTTAACATTATCTACAACAATTCGGTTCTTACCATTTGATAAAAAATAAAATTAGGTATTTACAGTTGTAATTTATTATCTTCCTAACTGTTGTCAACAGTTTGTTGATTGAATGCTTCAATAAGAAAAATTAAAGTTAACATGCTATAGTGAATACATAGTTGATTATCAGTGATATCATTTGATTCAAACAGGTAATACGGCCAAAATTTACAGCAATCTACCATGTAAATAGTTAGCTGTTTAAATCTATCAGAATTAAACTCCTCAAGATGTCAAAAGTACCGCCAATTCCAATTGAAAAATCAAAGATTTGAGTGCAAAAGAAATATGACCCAATCACATCTTTCATCTTGGCTAACTTCGGATCAGAAGTCATTTTCATTTTTAAGGTGATAAGTATGCATGCATATAACTGACCAAGAAATGGGTTCATTTTCTAAGGGAAATCGAGTCTTATATGACAGTGGGTATTTATATATATTATTCAGTAGCCAAATGGGGGCTTTCTTTTCTGTTCTTGTCTTTTTGGGGCCAGCACGTATCAAGTTTAGATCCGAACGTCATAACAGTTACCTAACTAGATAAATGTGTATATAGGCTTCCCCTTTGTATTTTCATAGCTCATATTTATCCTTTTCAATGTATTTCTTCATACATGTTGATCCCTTGAGAAATCCGAACAAAGCAAGAAAAACAAAAGTTACAACATCATATAAATTCCTTAGATTTCAAGACTTCTTAAGAGCTACAGACTGCACGAATTTATATTAGTAACAGCAATGCAGGGTGTTTTGCAGATTATAGGATTTTCATACACTTCATATCACAAACTGATCTTAGTTAGACCACCACTAGAAATCTAAAAGCATTGGATGGCTCTTTCGTCTTTATCTGAGACTCCTCGGTAGTGCGTATGATCAACTCCGTATCATATGTGAAACAGAGGGTCATAAGTTCGACCATAACAAATAGATTTGAGCTCGAAAGAACTTCCGATAAAGTTGACTTTTCTACTGGATGCATCACTGTAAAACCTGATGAGAATATTCTTTTCTTATATATCCTTTTTAATATGTTGGGAATTTGGTGACCTTTAAGAGTATAAATTTTATAATCACTTTCTGAACTTTGAACGGACTGATAACTATATTAAATAGTTTGATAATTCTTTCTGTCTACCTTAATAAAGGTTTATTTAAGGATTTAAAACCTTGGCCTTTTCATGGAAATATCTACACATTGTGTGGTCAGATCGCTTTTTTGAATGGTAAGTTTTTTGTCATCCCATAATCTAACTATTTTTATTACTAGGCCCTCAGCTGTTTGTCAGTTATAATACTACATAAAGAATACTTCGAAGGATTGTAACTGAACGGTCGAACAGTGCGTCAAATCTTGAGACTAAAAAGATTTCGCCCATCTGGATTGTACAGTACTAACATAAGAAACAAGGTAAACAACAGAAGCTTACAAACCTCGATTCCTATAGTGTCCTGACTGCTATTACCCTGTCAAAAACAACATCTCAGTTAAATCGAATGAAACGAAATAAAAACGGATCATAAAAATTTATGAAATAATTAAAGCCCTTTCTATAAATTAATCTAGATGTTCAAGGTGAAGGAGTCTAACAGTAGAAAAGGAAAGACCTTATTCGAAAGTAGTATTAGCGCAAATGTATTAGTGGTTCATCGAGATAAGATACTATCAGGCTTAGAGGTGGACAACTGTTAGAAATTATTCACAGTAACACTAACTTCTGGTTAATTATAAGATGTTATATTAAAAATATTTTCAAAAAAGAACGTAGATACACAATAGATATATAGATAAATTTATTCTTAAACATATACAAGTTATGTGACTAGATTAACATTTCTTTCCATCAAATGTATATTAGACAGTTTGTTTTTATGCCCGTTTAAGAAATACAATCAATCTAGAAGGATTATTTGCTCGCCTGTACATTGATTGACATCTTTTTTCTAATATTGTCAATAGTTACAATGAGTTTTACGTTCGTCTCGAAATTCGTCGAAATGTCGATCTACAAAGAGAACCAACCGTAAAATATAATCACATAACTCACTAATCTAAATTAATTTCAAAGTTACAATCTATCTGACACTTATGGAACTACTGACCTGACTGAAACTGTAAATCTGGTTTTAAATTTAGAAAAAAGAACTGGACTATGAGAAATAACGAGACGCTGATGAACAGCATTATTAAACTTTTATATTTATTATTTTAATAAACAACAGTATTCGTACAGATAAATAAAGCAATGTTAGACAATTGAAGACAGTTTGTGCGTCAATAGTAAGAGTGGTGTAGACAAATAAATACAAAATAAAAATATATTATAAGATTTTTTAAATATTAATTATGCTAATAATAACATTAGTAATAAATATTTTAAATTTGAAAGTGTAAAATTAAAAATGTAAGAAAATAGACTTACAAGATTATCAGTAGAAATTAAGTGCTTGACAAGAACTGACTGAAAATAATCTTTTTTGTTTAAATAAATTTGTTGATGAAGTTGTGTGAATCTTACAGATGCACGCAAATACATCAGTTGATATGCTCGAGCTATTACGTGTTTAACTTAGTCGGAAAACGTGAGCGAGGATCAATGATCACATGACACGACAGGTTCCTCTAATCCGAGCGTCTCAAAACCCTATTGAGTAAAAGAAGACTTGATGTGGAGTAGAACATATGTTCTACAAGCATCCAGAAAGTACGAGGTCCGAGTCCAGAAGAAGATAAGGATCTCGGACTAAGGACCGGGGTCCGGGTCCCAAAACCTTACAGATAATCCGTATTTACACAGTTAGGTCGAATACGAAACAACATTTGAAGTATGTGACACTGATAGTTAGGGAGACCGATAGGAATTGACCAATAGAATTAGGCTTACTATATTAGGATATTGGATGAATATCCTAAAAGTGAATAATCATTTTAAATATCCAGTTGGTGAAGATCGAACACGATCGAACAAGATAAACTAAAAAAAGCATAGAAAGGATGAAGCAAACAGTTTTCCAGTTATTTTCTGCCTAAGGATAAGATGGTATTATTTCAAACTTCTTTTGAGAACAATAATCGGCGTTGTTCACTTAAAATCCTCATTGTTTTCGCTCTACATAAGAGACTCCTTGTCCTATTCGAATTACTAAAATATTAAAATAAAAATGATATTAATTTCGTACAATGTATAATTTCGGGTACTCAGATAATCCATTTTGTTAATTCCATATTGCAGATTCATCGAAGCTCTATGAATTGGATTACGTAACACTGTCTGGTATAAATCGTTTAAATCAAGTCAATACAAAGTCAAGCCAAAATAACAAACCTTACTGGTTAACTTGTACTATAGCAGATGCTTCGAAAAATATGAAAAATTCAGATGAACTAAATGATTTATTTGCTAATTGGATTAAAGAAACAATAGCTAAACATGAAGAACCTAGAGAACTTATAAAAAAATCAGATTTAACTGAAGAGGATTTCAATAAAATCCACGTAAGCAAATATATGAATTATGGTTGTTTCTGATTGTTTTATTTGAAAATTTTCTTTATTATCTCAATTTTTTTATGGGGTTGTGAAGATTGGTAAGTTACACATTTAAAATCATGAATCGATCAATGTTAAACCACCATTATAAACCTGGAAACACTGGACGTACGTTTAGTCCTGGTATGGGACTCATCAGCAGTGTGCATCCACGACTCCTGCAGCTCGCAGGACATTCATTTCCAAAGATGTTATACATAGAGGAAAGCAAACAGGATTATATACTACTGATGAGTTCATTTTTATCTACTAGATTATTAGAACTGATTGATTCAGTTGTAACATTATCTTATGCATCTGTAAACAATTGGTTGAACTGTTATTGAATGTACATAATTCGACCAAAGAATTTGTCATATCTGAGAAGAGATTTACTATGAGCAACAAAAATTTCCACTCTTTTTATAGAAATTAACGAAGACACAAAATATAAGATACACTAACTAATGGAATTAGTAGAGATATAAATCTTATAAATGAGTCTCCATTAAACTTGACTCTAAACATGATCTAATGGAACTGAAAAAGCTATTAAGTCAACGGTTTTCAACAGTGTTAAAGAAAAAGTTCAGAAACAATGATTCGTAAAGTAGTTAATGTAATGAACACTCTAGTAGTGAATCAAGCTGAAACAACTGTGTAATTAACGAAATGTTAAGAAAGAGTCTAGACTCTATCCAAATAATCAATCCAAATACAGAATTATTATTGGGATAAGATTTAACGGTTCTCCAGCTAATGTTGAGATTTTAACGGTTACATTAATTAAGTTTTTAAAAAACTGAATGAAAGACTTCCTTTCCATTATTTGAAACTCTTCAGCTGAATATACCTTCTCTTCAATGAGTATTATTGTTTGATCAAACAATCATATTAGTAGTATAAAGTGAAGTTAAACATTTCAGATATATCGAAGGATTTGTCAACTTTTAGCAGTATTATTCAATTCCGGTTAACAATCAAAAGACATATGTTACCGCTTTGTATGCTTGTAGTGCCTTCACATACATTCAAGTTGGCCTGTGTTTAATTTAATGAAGCCTTCCTATTAACTTATTTAACCAAGCCACTTGTATAGCAACAACTTATTGGTACCATTGGTTTTTACTATTGTTTGGTTTGTATTAGCTGGTATGACTGATTATTGCTTATGCCTACGCGCATATTCATCCTATTCGCTTCAAAGTTAATCTCTTACATATCTCGATGACTCGACACTTCCTTATGTATATATATATACGACCATTTTAATCTTATTAATTCATTCACCAATTCTTCAACTCGCTTGCTAGTGTGCTTGCCCTGTTCTGTATGTTTGTGGTCTGCTGGTCCATTTTTGTGGTATATCAAAAATAAACGTATTCAACACTTCGTTTACAACTGATTTAAAACCGTCAGGCGCTAATTAGCAACGATCGTCTGTACGAACAAATTACGAAGTCTAAGAACACGTTGAATATCAACCGTCACGAAGCTAGTGATTCATTGGCCACCACATGCTTACTGCTTTAATCTTAAATTGTTAATGGCTTTTGAAGTGCTTCAAATTATAATAGTTAGTCTACATAACTCAGATATTGAACAGATAATCTCAGACATTGATTTTTATTCTCTAATTACTTCACCATAGTCCTATATTACTGTCGATAAGCGATCGGATTCATCTAAGCTCTAAATATTTCGTTGCAGAGTATTTAGAAAACTATGACATTGGTAAAATGATACTACTGTAATTCTTGAATGCCTCTGGTTGACTGTGAATCACGATGATGATGTAATATGTGCACATCTTATGCCCATTTCTCATTAAACATTCTTATAATTTAACACATTAATGCAACGATAAACCAAAACTCAAAGTAAGAAATGTCAGTAAGAATAATGTTTTTCGAGGTGCTTATGGTGAGAATACAAATCGAATAAATAGTAGTAACAACCTAGTCAAATCGCAATCCATTTAGTGAAATGGTTTATAATCTGTATGTACAATGAATACAGTAAACAATACATACACGCACATGAAAGCAGACATAATAATATATACTAACATGGACACAAGATGTAAGAGAAAAGAAAAAAAGATTAAAGATAAAAGTGACAGATTTATTATAATAATGTTTATCTAACAGCTAGAATAATTTGTAAAACTGTAATAAAAATTGCTACTCTGTGTTTTTATTCTGAATGCACAATAAACTCTTACAAAACCCTCTTCTTCTCATCTTCACACTAAATTTTCACCACTTTTAAGAATATTTAACATGCTTATACTTTCTAGGAGAGGTATCATCGATACCCTCTTCCACAAGGTTGGTATTATACTGGAACATATTATGTCAGCATAAATGGAGATAAATTATTTCAACATCCAAGTAAGTAAATCAAATTGTTGAGATTTGTTTTGTGACAAACATCCTGTTTGTTGGCAACTTTATGGTAGTTTATTTGGAACGTAATACTGTGTGTTGGTATTTTTATCATTATAACTAATGGCAACATCTTTAGGCAACCATTAGTTATTGTATAAAGAGAATAACATAACAGGTTTCAGTGTAGCTGCGAAAGGCAGTAATGAGTCCACTAAATTTCTTGCCAAATGAAAGCTGACTTAGTTAATTACTGACATAATGTTTTGTTCAAGTAATCATCGGTAGACAGGTGTATAGCGACTAATCAATCTACGGCTAGTTTTCATCAGCACAGAGGACTGTACAAGACACAGAAGTACTTAACACGCGGCGAGTTTCACTTTCAAGCTCCTGAGCCGGGTTTACAGTGGAACACGTTGTACCCACACACAGTTGCGTCTCATTAGAACCTCATAAATTTATCTTTCAGTGTCACTTTCTGACAGAATTATTACTGTGATAAGATTTAACGGTTCTCCAGCTAACGTTGATGTCATAAACTATATATCAAAACGTCTTCTTTTTATAGATACCAAAATATTTCGTTCGCGTTATTACAGATATTAGTTTCTGGGGGTGAAACAATTAAAAGAATGATTGCTAATACTCGTAGCTAAACTCAATGCTGTCGTTACTTTTTTACTTGTAAAAAAGCATAATTTATGCTAATACAGAAGTAAGATTGTCATCTGATGAATTACAAATACTAATAGTGGTGTTAAGAAAAAACTAGATTTCCTAAGGATACTTTTATTGAAAAAGTATCGTTCCTTATGCTTTCACCTAACAAATGATGAGCCTAAAGACTAATTGAATCAGATTAAGTTTTACAATGAATTTTCGTTATTGGCTCTTCAATATGATCTAGGCACTCACTTTCTGTAAAACACCTTACTAATTTTCATATGAGAAAAGCATCAAATTTTTGTCTTTTTACAACAACCTGAGTTAAGGATTCATTCTCTGCTCATTAAGAAGTTCTTCAAATTTTTTTGATGTCTCAGTTTGTAAGTGTGCGTAATATGAACGGTTTACACTCCTGCCTCATATGTGTTTCAAAAACTGAATAGATGGGTCATGTTTTCTGTAGGTTTTAGTGATGGAAACAGACCTAGCTTTCGACTGGGTAATGAGGTGCTTGTTTGCTGTTACCAGGGTTATAAGACTCTGAAGACGCACGTATCATTGCTTGACTGTTTGAACGATTCAGGTCTTCTCCTGTCCACCTAAAATGAACTCAATAACTTTTCGTGTGCTTCAGATAATCAGGCTTTCATATGTTTACCGAGGAAACAAGTGTAGTTATCGACCCATGAGTACCAGCAATTCCCTTTGAAATATGGTTTTAAAACGTGCTCATTATTGGTATGATCTATAACAGTTGACCTCCCGCATTCAAATAACATTATTGGGACAGCTATACGCATCCCGGGTGATGAAACTTTCTGAAAGATTTTTGTGCGGTAAATGTCTCACATACACATCCATAAATACACAGCTACCTTAAATTTGTGGTTAGTGACTTTTTTTATTTAACGCATTAGATGGTTTGCATATCAGTCCATCTTACACATCAGACATGTTTTACACCTCTCCATATTCATGCAAACTTATTGATCAATAGGTTTAGTGTCTATTAAAACTAAGTTTTTTTTGAAGGAATTACATGCTATCCATTTATTACCTAATCTCAATTTAGTCCAGTACATTTCCACCAATTTCCTATTATCATAAACGATACTCGGTGATGTTTTATGGCCACACATTGTCATTGACTCTAAATTTTGTCAAGTATTTGTCATCATACGTTCGGAATTGTGTGTGATCACTTCAGTGGTAGTTTTAGGATTATGATGCATATTATTTTACATTTCCGTATCAAAGTTTATTTTGTCTGTCTGATTTCTGAATAAAAACTTTTGTCACGTTAATTTTATTAGCGTGCAATAAGAAATGCTGTAATAAGTTCTCCCTTGTTCATTTTTTAAACTATGTGCTTCTAAAATAGTCGCTATTTCCGTTTGACTAATCCTATTCAATATTTTAACCTTCTGTAGGTTTTCACCAATTTATTGAAGAATATATTGAAGGAGAAAATACCAAGATTGAAGCAAGGAATGCTCGACTACGTAGCCATCCCATTCCCGACTTATTCAGTTAACTGTTTGGTCTGTCGGTAACTCGCTTTCCAAAACAATATCACTTCAGAGTGGAACTAGATCTTTTAAAATAGGTTCTGGCTCTAGTCTGTGTTGTAAATGACAGGATTTATGTACCCTTATACATATAATATTATTCTTTAAAGTATGCTTGTTTCTTTGTCCAGTGGTCAACAAATAGTTAACCTATCTCTCGTTAATTCTGATTCAGATTCTCAATTGTCTTTTACTCCAAATCTCGATTTCGCAGTTTAAAAACAAACTAGCGACAGTTTTAGCCAATGTTGGACTGTACGGGTTACTAAATCCCCAAAATAAGTAGTTCAGTAAGTCTTCAGAATGCATTTTGACCTCATCGATTTTAGTGGATAGTGCTAGCTAAAGACGATCGGTTACACATCACTGGATCACTTTGGTGTAGGCCGTGCTACATATCTGGCAGCAACTAGAAAATTTAGTCCACTCACTCCTTGACATCCCAACCATTATTCAAATATACCTTCCTGACTTCCAGTCTGAGTTGTCTATAGGTATTCTCGATTTAGAAAGTGTTACGAACGAAAGCGTTATCCAGCTCTAAATATCTGTGACATCATCACTGAAGAGCCTAACGCGATCTATTGTACTCAACGAGATACTGTGATTCTGTCCCTTATCACAATTTTATACTTACTTAAATTATTAATAAATTAATTAATTATGCCTGTCACCCACAAGAGGGCATAGGCCACCGACCAGCTTAATCTATCCTGGGCTCCTCTTTCCATTTTCATCTAATTGTTGTTCATTCTTCCCATATCTTTCTCGACTGCTTGGTCTATATGTTCCTTGGCCTTTCTCTTTTCGCTTGACCCTGAGGGTTCCAAGTGAGGGGTTGTATTATGAGGCAGTTGAGTGCTTTGCGCAATTAGTATCCTATCCTCTCCCAGTGCTTCTTTCTGATTTCCTCCTCCCCTGCATTCTGCTTTGTTCTTCCGCGCAGTAGATTGTTGCTGACGCGCCCTGACCAACGGATCCGGAGTACTTTGCGTAGACAACTATTAATAAACACTTGTATCTTCTGAATATTCTCTTTTGTATTTCTCAAAGTTTCTGCCTCATACAACAGAACTGTCTTGACATTTGTATTGAAAATTCAGATTTTGGTTTTAGTTGAAAGTTGTTTGGAGTTCCAGATATTTTTCAACTGTAGAAATGCAGTCCTTGCTTTGAAGATCCGCGCCCTCACATCTGCATCAGATCCATCTTGATTGTCGATGATGCTGCCCAGATATGAAAGGTTTTAACGTCCTCAAAGGCATCCCCACCAGGAGTGATTTGGTTGGAGCATGTTGTGTTGTATTGGAGTATCTTACTTTTCCCTTTATGTATGTTGAAAACTGCTGCTACACTGGTCTTCTTGTCCTGCATTTGTTGTTGCGTCTGCGATAGAATAGCCAGATCATCTGCGAAATCCAAATCGTCCAGGTGCATCCTGTTTTTCGATTGTATCCCGTGCTTCTCTCCAGATATTGACGTCTTCATAATCCAGTCAATCACCAGAAGAAAGAGGGATTGTGATTGTAAGCAACCTTGCCTGAATCCGATCCTCGCCTCGAACGAGTTCGTCAGCTGTCCTCCGTGCACGATCTTGCGGTTTTATCCATCATAGGAATTCCGTATGATGTTGACTTTCTTCTGAGGCACACCGTAGTGTCGAAGAAGCCTCCATAGTGTTTTCCTGTCCACATTGTCAACTGATTTATCGTAGTCAATGAAGTTAATGTAGAATGGTGAGTCCCATTCAATCTACTGTTTAACAATGATCCGTAACGTTGCAAATTGGTCAGTACACGATCGATCCTTACGAAATCCAGCCTGTCGATCTCTGCGTCTAAGAAGTCGTTCACTCTGTTAAACAATACCCTGTTGAAGACATTTCCTGGTACTGAGAAAACAGTAATGCCTCTGCAGTGCTCGCACTTGCCGAGATCGCCTTTCTTTGGTATTTTTGCAGTGTCCCTCTTTCCAGCCTTTCAGTACCTGTTCTTGATCCCGAACCTTGATGCAGAAAATATGAAGTATGTTTGCATTTACTGTTGTGTCTACATTCACTGTCCCAGCTGCAATGTTGTCTTGTCCTGCTGCTTTGCCACTCTTGACTTTTCTGATGGCCATACTGATCTCTTCAATTGTTGGTGAGACAATATTTATCGGCAGATCCCTGGGAGGTGCTTTGATTCTGAGTTGGTTCAGTAGGTCTGGTCGATTCAAAAGTTCCTTCAAGTGTTTTACCCACCCGTTTCTCTGTTCTCATGAGTCGGTGATCACTTGCTTTTCACTGGTTGTTCTGGTTTACTATAGTTTCTAGCGCGTTCCTTCGTTGTATTGTATAAGTGAAGGAGTTTCCTTCCCTTGTTGGTGAGCCGATTTCGAGGTGTTCTTAAGTTCCGCAATTAACTCGTTCAGACAATCGTTGCTAAATAGCGCCTGACGGTTTAAAAAACAGAAGATGAATTCGAAATATTGGATACGTTTATTGTGGCACACCACAAAAAAGGATAGCAGACCACAAGCAGACCGAGCAGACACACAAGCAAGTGAATATGCGAATGGGCGAATGAATGAATGAATGAGATTAAAATATTCGTATGTAGACAAAGAAAAATGCCTGAGTCATCGTGATATTTAAGAGATTAATATTAAAGCGAATAGGATGCATATGCGCGTAGGCATTAAGCAATTCTCAGTCATAACCAGCTCATACAAACCACACAATAATAAAAGCCAATGGTACATATAAGTTATTTTTATACAAATGGCTTGGTTAAATAAATTAATCGACAGGCTTGACCAAATTAAATGTAAGCGGATGCAAATAAACGTGGAGGCACTACACCCTTGCAGCCTTTTCCGTCGTCATTTCTAGTTCTTCCACATATTTACGTTTGTCGGCTTCGATGCTCTTCTTCACTTAATTGTTTGCTTCTGTATATCCAGCTTGTGGCTTGGCTTTCTCTGCTCTTGTTCGGCTGGTGTTTATTGCTGCCTTCTTGCTCCTCCTCTCTTAAATTTTATCAAGAGTACCAACAGAGATCCATTCATTATGGTGGTACTTCTTGTGGCCCAGAACCTCCCGACATGTTGAAGTGATTGGGTCCTTGATCCCTTTCCAAATGATAAGCATCTGTCGACGATTGACTGCATCCTTCCATAGAAGTGATCTTAAACTTCGTCACTTTATTGATTGGTAAGTGCACAGCATTGGCTGACGTTCACTGTAATGTCATCTTTCTTTGTTTTGAAGGATGCTTTAATGATCCTGGGTCCATGAGATTCCCATCCTTTTAGTGCCTGTTGTGCTTGTTTGGACAGTATCAATGCCAATCACTGTGTGTGTGGAGCATTATATTCTTCATAGCTGGAGTATAACAGCAGCTCTCCTGAATCTAGTCTTAGTTTTCACTGTTTCACTGATTCCAAGCGCCTTCGGGTTGTATCATTTCATTTCTACAGCAACTTTAAATAGTCTTCCGGTCTCCCACAATGTTCGAACGTTCCATGTACCTGAACAAATGGTTGCTCTGATTGTCAGAAGGGAAATCAGCCTCGTGACTTCCGAACAGATTCGGCTTTCATCATGAAATGTCATAACTCTTCGGAAAGAAGACCTAACTGCCACGGCAGGGTTAAAATGGTTTAAATTATTTTTTCGGGTTAGCATTTTTTTAAGTTATTTTTTTCATGGGATGGAGTTGCCAACCCCGAGCCAAACCCTCCTTTATCCGGGCTTGGGACCGGTAGCAACCCCAGAGGGGCTAAAGGCGGATTTATCATAACTTTATAGGCGCTTACTCATCTTCTCCATATGGTTCTTCTATTTTTGTCTTCACACTTACTTATCCAGCACATATATCTTATTCTAATTATGTCCGAACGTACACATGAGCTTCTCAAGATAAAGACTGTCCCATCCCCTGAACCAGTAATAAACAAAACAGAATCGTCAGCAGGTTTGATTTCAGCACTTTGAATAATTAACGACAATCTTTCGACTGATATGATAGATTTGATATTGCTGATGTCTTCTAAAATCTCATAGAAGAACAATTAGACGAATATATTCGTCATCTAATGTGATGTGAATTACTTGAAGTTGCAATGGTATTTTATGATTCAAAAGATCAACCTTCAAAAATTTTAAATTATTGAAATGAATAACAGCTTTTCATGTCGATACGATGTGTGCGATTTTGCACTTGGCATAAGGAAAAGCATATGAAACGCTTGAATGAAATTTACTACATGATAAACATTCTGGTGTCCAGGTCGTGCATTGCATGTCCATCAGACTACCTCAGTGATATAAATGAAAAACGAATCAAGAGGTTACTAGAGTCAGCTTTATTCCTCGACTTTAACGAAACTTTTTATAAGGTCTCACACTAAAGTCCTTGGGAATCGGTAACCCACGATATATTCGTGGTCTGCTTCATTCGTATGAACGCCAACAAATTATT
>CALYCR020000027.1:0-22899 GCA_944470395.2 Schistosoma turkestanicum | reverse complement strand
CACTTCTAATTTCAGCCCAAGGATTTCTGTCTCCAGCAACAGGTGCTTCCAAATAAGGGCTGAACAAAGAAAGAAGCTTATTCTCAAAAATCTTTTCATAAAAAAGTCGTGAACGATTGGCCTGGTGTAGTTGTTCGCTGAATCGTGCAATCACGCTTCCACGTTTCTGAAACTGGATTCTATAGTCAGAAGTCGGAAAGATTGGGACTTTCGCCGTCGCCTCTACGTTGTCTGCGCTTACGTTCTCACTCACTGCAGTTCCGACAATGTGGCAATTGCGTTTAACAAGAGGCTTTCGTAAAAACAAAGCCACTTGTGTAAATCTTTTGTTGTCCCGGCTCGGAGAAGTGACAATGACCACCGTCTTTGAAACATTTTTATATAACCGCAGTCACAAACTTTGGACAAAAGGAAAAACATCTTTTGATCGGTTGACCCCAGTTGTCGTTGGAATCCATTCATCGACGATGTTGTTCGATGGGTGACTATCAATAATTCTTGGTCACATGTCCAGATTTAGATCATGCTCCACTGAGGGCGAGCAATTGTTTGATGCTTATTAAGCGTTGGAAAGATGCTGCAAAGAAATTATTTAGAGTTCAGCCTATTGTTTACAAAGCGGAGACTACATTTTGGGAGCAACCGGAAAGATAGTTGTGCGACTATGTAAATGATTGCCGTTGGAAAATGATATGAAAACGGCTGTGGAAACAGCAGTGATTTCTGCTGATTAGGTATACCATGTGGCTTCAAAAAAGCCGTGGATCTCATTCGCATCCATCAAAAGGATAGGTGATCTTAAGCGCATTCCAACTGGCTGTAAACATGATGATGAGCAACTGCAGCTTAACCACACGCTTGCGCAATATTCTCGAGCAGTACTGGGTAGAGAAATTAAGAATGATATACAAAGCAGCGGTGATTAAAAACAGCTTGATCAGACCTATTTCCTCAACATCTCTTTCTTTTTGTAAAATAATCTCACTGCCCTATGGTTTATAAATGGATTTTCTACCGTGGCAGTTCAAATGGTTTCCAGTAAGTGCAATTTGTACGCGTATCTCCCAGTCCAAGGTCGAGAAACGCAACAATTCTAAGAGAAAACGGTCTGTATTATAATAAAAGATGGAAATACAAGGCAATACCTGGAATTGATGCACCTTCCAGGTTACAATTACTCCGAAGAGTATCCAAGACAAAGATTTCTCCAGCTCATTCCTTTTGATAATAACGAATGTGTCGTCTACATAGCGAACCCACATTTTTGGCTTGATCACTGGCAGAATCGACGCTTCCAGTCTCTGCATTACCGCTTCGGCGATGAGTCCTGATATTGGTGATCCCATTGGTGTTCCTTTTATTTGTTCGTAGACTCTGTTGTTGAACTGAAGATATGTTGTTAAGCATAGGTCGATGAGTTCAAGCAAACTTTGACTCTGAAGCTTTGTATATTTGTATAGATTTGCGTCGTTGGTGAGGAGCAGGGAAAGAGTTTCTTTGGCTAAGCTTGGTTCTATTGAGGTAAATAAGGCTGTTACGTCGAAGGATATCATCATTTCGTCGTTGTCAATTTGAATCCTCTTGAGTTTATCCATGAATTCTGTGGCAGACTTAATGGAGTAGTTGGATTCATCCACCAGATGTTTTAATATCCTTGAGATTTCTCTTGATAAGTTGTAGTTCGGGGTTCCGGGGAGGGATACAATAGGACGTAGTGGGATGTTAGGTTTGTGGAGTTTTGGCCTACCGTAGAATCGTGAAATTGTTGGTCCATTGGATTTCATTCTCCATTGATCTTGTTTTGATATTTGTCCTGTTTTGACAAGCCTATTTAGAGCCCTTGAGATTTGATTGTCCAACTTTTTTATGGGGTTTGTGTCGACTGGTTTATATACGGTTCTGTCTTGAAGTAGCTCCTCGGCTTTCTTGATATATTCCTCCTTGTCCATGATTACTGTTGTTCGTCCTTTGTCCGCTGGAACTATGACTATATCTTCTCTGGTTTTGAGTTTCTTCAGCGCTTTTCGTTGTTGTGCTGTTAGTTGTTTGTTGTCTCACTTCCGTCGAGTTAGTGGTACTATGGTTTGTCTTATTTCTTGTTGAGTTTCATCACTTATTCCTGCCGTTTTGAGCGATGACTCTAATGCCGCGAAGAATTCCAGTTTTGAAGCATCCTTCGTGTTATAGTTTAATCCTTTTTGGAGCAGTTGTACTTCTGTTGTCGTTAGATGTTGCTTCGATAGGTTGACCACACTTCTTCTTTGTTCTCTGTGTCGTCTGCTTGACAGTTCAATCGCCGTTGTCAACGTTGTTACGTGTTCTGATGTAAGTATTCCTTCTAGTTTTCTTTTTTGTTCATCCATGTTGTGTTGGTATTTGTGGATCCTGTAGTGTACCATATGTCTCCCACTTTGCTCCGCTATTCGCCATCCCATTGGGCAGTTGATTGGTGGTCTATATCTGACACTTGTTGGCAGAACATGCTGACGAGGACGTTCATGGAAAAAATACAGATGTTCTCGAGTGAAAGCCTGCCTTTTGGCGAAATTCCCCCATTTTCGAACAATGTGAAGCGTGTCACGCTCATATGATTTTGAGATGGTGGAGAAAACTTGTAGCTCAGGTGGATGATTGTGGTGGTGTTTCGTTCTCTGAGCTGGTTGTTTTGGTTGTGGAGCTTTCATTGTTCTTCTGAACAACATCATCAGCACGAACTTCAGATAGAAGTGAAGTATTAGAATTTCTCCACGTTTGACCTGTAGCTTGTTCTGCTAACCTCGATCTTGATTGGTTGTTGTTGACCTTTGACCTGTCGTTGTTTGCAACTATGTTTTGATTGCATCCCCCTTTTGATCTGTTTCTTGATCCTATGTCACCTATGATTTTCCTGATTGGTTGATAAATTGGGTCAATGTCGATGTGTTTGTTGATTGCTAATTGACCTGAGTGTTTTTCCTCGTTTTTTAATGTTTCGTATGTGCTGATGACTATCTTCCAAAAGAACTGCTGCCCACGCAACCTCATCAAAAAACATCAACCAAAACTATCATCAGAAATGAAATCAAGCACAGGAACAAGTGAACGCATCATCCTACCATACATCAAAGACATATCGGAGCATACGGCACGACTACTGAAACCATTTGAAATAGGTGTGGCACACAAACCAACGGAATCACTTCAGTCAATCCTATGTAGACCAAAGGACAAAATGACAAAGGAAGAAAAACAAATATCATCTACAAAATAAATTGCTCAAACTGTGAAAAACACTACATAGGACAAAGTGGACGACCTCTTCAGCTCCGTTTACGTGAACATCAATTAGCAGTCAAACGCCACGACAACGCTTCGCTTATATCAATACACACCGACAATTATGGACACACATTTGATTGGAACAACGTGGAAATACTGGGTAGGGGGAGGACAAAGAACACTAGAGAATTTTTAGAAGCTTGGCACTCAGGTCAATTAGCAATCAACAAACACATCGACATTGACCCAATTTATCAACCAATCAGGAAAATCATAGGTGACACTAGATCAAGAAACAGATCAAAAGAGGGAGGCAATCAAAACATAGTTGCAAACAACGACAGGTCAAAGGTCAACAACAACCAATCAAGATCGAGGTTAGCAGAACAAGCTACAGGTCAAACGTGGAGAAATTCTAATACTTCACTTCTATCTGAAGTTCGTGCTGATGATGTTGTTCAGAAGAACAATGAAAGCTCCACAACCAAAACAACCAGCTCAGAGAACGTAACACCACCACAATATATTCACATATTTCAATAAAGATCAGTCAAACGCATAATAGACAAAGTTATTTCATTAAACGATGTGTTTTTGACAGAGCATTGCTATGAGATAAACTAATTAATATCTTCAAGTCAAACAGTTAGTCTCTATTCAAAACTAAATCATAAACAAGTTTTTGTTATCCCTCAATTACGTCTTATATGAAATAATTAATCCAATGATTTGAATTTACTGTCGAGTTTCAAGTCATCGTAAAGGTTTTGACAAAACTATTATTTGAAATGATTTTCTTTATTTTCAAACCACTGTATTTCTGTCCGAAATAATGTACTCCTGTATATGAATGAGCTTGTTTAGCATATTCTACATGAAGCGGTGTTCAGTAATCGGCATCTTCGACAGTTCACGAAGAAAATGTGCACACATCACTATGAAGAATGCAGCACTCAAAAAACAAGTCGAGATTTCATACAACACGCAACATACCGTTGTGTTTTCGGTTAGCTGTGGTAAAATTACACTTTCTCTGTAGATAATTTACTTCCTGGATGAACGGACAGGCAGAAAGTTGCAACACAGAACTTTTAACATACGTCGCTCCGTTCTGGTTGGCATGACAATCAGGGCAGAGACGCAACTGTCAGATCAAATCGCATAGCGGTCCTGAAAGCAGAAGCTTCAGCAGTTCAAATGTATGATTCAAGAGGTATAATTCAGTGGGATGAGGAATTCAGAATGTTAGAACTTGAGAAAAGACAAAGAATAGATGCATCAGTGCCATCGCAAACGATTCTCTGCCATGTCGTTCAAGGTCCATAAACATCAGTACATTTCGTCCGACGAAACACAACTTGGTTATCTACGCTGATCAGAATTAGGCCGTCAACAGCTCTACTCCAACCTATTTCTTCACCATAAAACATAACTCATTGAGGCGGCCGGTGGTCTGACATTCGTAGCCTATGTCATAACAAACTTCCGACTCTCACCAGTCACGTTTTGCTTTTTGACGAACAAAAAGATATCCCACCCACTTCATTGGTGAAGACATTTGGTGAATGTCAGTATAGTTAACTATATCCGTCACAAGGCTATCAGCACTTTTCGGACGCTCAAGATAACCGAAGCGGTCTACTCTGCACTTTGTCAGAATCATGTCATCAGAATACTCTGAGTCAGCCATCTTGTCTCCTTATAAAAAATCATTTCTGAAGAGTCAGACGATGATAATGATATATCTGACAGCATATCTTTGACAAAATTGGATAAGGATGAGGAACGAGGACAATTCTGACGGAGGCTACTTGAAGTAAAGAATCCTGAAGATAGTTTATCATACGCTCTCACTCAACATGCAGAACTCGTGTAGAGAGATTGAATTGTTATTGAACTGTAAAGAATGCGAGTAAAAGATGAGAAGAAATACATGAAGACAGTTTATATCACTTACATGCTCATTTCAATTTTTTATTTCGTCCGGTATATTCGGGTAAAAATGCATATCAATACTGTAAGTGCATTTAGTAATCTTGAAAAATGATAGTAGGTAAATGCTCTAATGATACTTTGATCACAGAAAAGGCAACATAGAATAATTTTGCAATAGAAAAGCAGTTAGTAAAACAAAATTAACTTTGCTAAAATTGTGGACTATTTAGCACAAAGTGTACTGTAACCGAACACTTGGTTCCAGCGTCCTATGAAAATCTGATATGTACCCTAACGTCACAGTTGATACAACCCGTTCATATATCTCAAATTTTTTAAACAAATATACAGCAATATATTACAAACCAGCGAATAGCTGTAGATTATTTAGATGGGTTCCGACACAATAATATCCAGGGATCTTCAGGTGAGCGTTAAAGTATATACACCTGTAGAACCAGTAGTCATTGCCTCATAATTTTCTGACCATAGAAATTAACGAGATATGGTGACTGATGGTGTGTGTTTACCTGTAAGACTCAACAAATGTCATCACCGTCTAAAAGAAAGTGAAAATTTGTCGTCATATTATTATTATTATTATAAGAACGGCTTCGACAACCGTTAACGAATTGAGCGTTCTCTAATTCGCGTTCTGTTTCTCATGTTCTGAACATATTTTCATGGTTGGAGTTTTTGATTTGAGTTAACGTTTTCAAAAGCGCATTTAAATAGATATATAGGGTTTCTTTCAGTCAGTCAAGCTAATCGCTAAATGGATCAAAACTTGGAATGAACAGTTCTGGTTTTCCATAATCCAAATGACACTTATCCCATATTAGCCATCATGACATGAAACCTATTCAGATTTTAGGTGTTTGAGAATTTCAGAAGCATAGGTCTGTCGTGACAGGCCTTTGATGATGTTTCCTTTTCCGACACTACACTGCTGTTCGTACTGGATACAATGCAGATTTAGTTAAACCAGAAATTTTGCACGTACTTCTGCTTCAGCATATCATAATCAAGCTGCTCGATGGTCAGGACAGGTTGATATGAGTTCACTTTAGTTAAAAACGTTTAGTTATATATAACACTATGACTAAGAACGATATCCCATTATCCTATTAAGTGTATCGAATGATGATGACAGAGAGCAGATTTAGTAAATTTAGCACCCAACAACATTAGAGATTGGGGATATCAAGGCCATATCAAATCAAAAGTCAGTAGGGCGTTACACTGAATGTGTATTCTAATAGTGGTCAGGATGTACAATTGTGGGTTAATGAGACGTTAGGGTTTATATTACGAGAAGTATTACCGGGTGTATCAGGTGATGATCTGATGTTAACACGTAACTCATACCTTTCAGCTACAGTACATTCAGTGAAATTGATGGGTCGAAATTAGTTGTGTAAAAACTAATAAACATCTCAATTACAGGTTTTAGTTGTTGCTGAAGTAAAAATCAACTGTGTACGTAGATAAGGTAGAAAGTGATTAGAAAAATACAAAGATTATGTAGAATCTAATTTGAAGTCTTTGTTTTTGGAATATTCCTCCATGTATATATACTTATGTTATGATCTGACGGACTCTCTCTGTTCGATATTTTGGTACTCTATTGAATCCAATTTTGAGATTTTATCATTTGTATCTTGGTATTATTTCTATATCTTTTACTTATATTGATGTTCCTATGTTTCCTTCTGAACTATATATGTGATGTTTAAAATTGATACATAATATGGCTACAGCAATTTTTGGATTTGATACCTTGGCAGTTATTACTAGTATCAGTTATTCTTTTGAACTCGTTGCTCGTTGCCACTAACTGGAAGTACCTATTCTTCCAGTTTCGGAACTTATTGTTGTGATTAGAAACTCGAAGGTGTAATATTGTTCTGGTTATGTCTGTTTTTCCCAGATTTATCATAGTTGGACTAGGACTTGTCGAGACGCGTGTAAGCCCACACCTTTTGGATTCAGTGCTCACTGCGAGAGAATTAAATTTTTCTATGGTTCAAAACTATATTTTATCGTCAACTTGTTCTCAACAATCCTTGGAGGAGAATCTTTTAAATATTTTTTCGTAAACAACAACTTCAGGAGCGGAACCTGTGATTTCTATTATCTGATCATATTGTGCCAATAATATGAGGTTTCTTTTCTTTAAATCTAAGATACCACAATGAGCTCTCGTAAGAAGAAGCCAAACACGAATCGAGATGGAGCCTATGAATAATCACAGAATGACGACTCCTCTGATAAAAGGCAAGTTACCTTCGACTCTTCATGTTTAAAAGGTTCACTCTCTGATAGATATGAACTGTCTAGTAGTTTATTGTATCGTGAGCATTTGTTAGAGGGTACTAACGAACGTAGAGCGAAAAAGTTTTTTCAATTACCCGGAATGGATGTGAAGTTTAAGACATCTGCTATAGGCTTTGAACTACCGAAGTTTGAATTAAGTTATTTTGATTTTCATCCTAGTGGATACTTTAAGTTTGTGAGCCAGTTAGAGGCCTATGTAGAATCTAGAGTAGAGGAACATAGCCTGCAATTATTGAACTTGATCGGTTTATCCAAACGGAAGGCAAGAGGTTCGATTAAGGAGTGTCTGATCATGGTACCTCAGGCAGGATATAAAAGAGCTAAGCAAGTTCTAAAACAGCTCTTTAGATAATCGAATGTAATTTCTCGTAAAACATTAGAAGAATTATTTAGGTCTGGGAATGTCGACTTCTATGATGCAGAAAAACTATCAAATTTAGCAATCAAGATGGAAATCGTGGCTATGGCTATGGAACAGTTGAATTCTACTGCTGAATTAAATTCTTTAGTAACATTAAGGAGAACTGTGAGGCTTTTAACGCGTTCCATGCTAGTCCAGTGAGCGGACCTATCAGTAAGATGGATTGAAGAAGATAGGTGACGGACTTTCACCGAAATAACTGAATTAGTATTATTCAGTGGAAGGATAGCTAGTAGTAGATTTGGACGATTAGCTAATCGCCCAAAATGGGACTAGTCATCTGCGTGCGAGACACGGGAATCCTTACAATATGTTTGTACGTACCTCACGCCCGTAACTTAAGAACGTTGTTAATTGTATTAGCAAGTTATAGCCTTCTGAAGACCGAACATGTAGGCCTTATGATTGAAAGCCTTTTGACGTCGATCCTAGTGTGAAGTCAGTATCTGCAGAAGACAAGGTGGCTTTTTTGAGGATGGCGAAGAAGGAGAAATGCGGAAAAGTTGGACATAAAGTAGCTCCAGAGGAATGTGATAGTAAAAGTCTCCTAGCTGCTTGAAATGCAACGCATGGAATTGTCCACCTGTCGCACTTGACTTGTACCATAAGTTTCAGGATGCGCACTACCGACAACCGTAAGAGAGAGGAAGTGAAGGGCATTCCTAGTAAGGTAAGTAATGTTGATCGACTAGAGTTGGATGTTATGGGAAGATTACTGCTACTTGTACAGCTGCGGCTACTAAAAATAATAGTATTGATACTATTCCCACGGGTAATAGTGATCGAGGGAAATTGAAAGACACTCATCGACATCCAAGAGGGTGTACATCACGCTCACAAAATGCTACCCAAGCTAAGAAGCAGGAGAAACGCCATGATGATAATTTTATTCGGAAGCATACAATTCGTCCTCTTTCGGATGCTGTGACTAGCAATGATGATAGTAGTAATCAGAATCTTAGTGGTAGCAGAAATAGTAAAGCGACAGCAAGTATGAGCAATCAACCAATCGTGACTATTCGATCTACTTCATCGAATAAACCTTCTGGTATTGTCATCGTCGAACGCTGCCGCAAAAGTAAAGTTGATTGAAGATCCACAAGCTTGTGTAGCTTTAAATGTTCCTGCTCGGTTTGACGGTAAGTCGGGTGATAAGAATGAAATTGTCTGATGATAACAGCCAGTCCACAGTGCTGTATGATTATGATGTTTCTTATGTGCACATGGCTTGTGTTTCTGAAACGAAACATGTTGAACAAGAAAGGAGTTAATCGTTTTCGAAATGCGACACTAATGCTTTTCTTTCATGTAGCGAGATCAGTTTTACAACAATGGAAGATTTTCACCCTAAAGATGCTAGTGTTACAAGAAAGAACGTGACTTGGGTGACAGTCACTAATGATACAAATGAGTTGTTGACGATAATGAATGCCGATTAAACCTCCTCAGTGCCACGAGATGGAGAATTAAATCTCGCTCATGTATTATGCCGCTTAGAGTCTCCAGGAGACGAGGATATATTATAATTGGAAATCCCACACTCGCGTAATATGAATGGGTCAAGGACACCAAGGACACACTGAATTCATTGTGTCTGCCATTTGCAGCAATCGGAGATGGTTTGACTATTCATCCTTCTTATAATGTGGAGAGTATAGCCCGAATAGGATGTGACTAGCCCTAAGATGTGTCATGCATGTTCATGTGGGTTAATTGGACGACGTTTATACTACCGTTAGGTCATGCTATCATAGATATAGGAATCAAGGGCCTTATTGGAAAGTCCGGATACACAGTTAGCTTGATAGGTCTGATCCATGTTTTAGGGCGGGTAGACGAACTGCTGTAAGTCTTACTCGTTCTTCTGGTGTAGGTTAGGTAATGAGAGTGAACCAAAAGCTGCGGCATCAGAAGAGCTTAGCTTTACATGGCTTATTTTTCGGCGGATGTGAAATCCATCTTGAAGACTTCGTTTTTAGGAAAATGTTTCCATGTATATTTTGGCGTTATGATCATGCTAACTCTTTCTGTACTTCCTCATTTCGTGAACGGGAATTTACCGCTTTAAAACAAACTGCTTTGAGACTCATGACATATTTGTTCAAAAATGATCTATTATGTAACATCATAAACAGACGATACCATATAGATACATGTTCAAAGAAGGATAAACGAATTAACAAGAAATAGGGTCGAGCAGTAACAAGATCAAACAAATTAGTGTTATTGAATATGCAGTTTTATAACTTAATAACACATCGAGAAATAAATTCATACTATACCCTCATGCCACGTTGCTTTTAATAAAATAATTTCAAATGTACTGTTAAACTGATCAGTTGGTTTATACAGTCAATACCAGTATTTCAAAGGAATCATATGTTACGATGCTCTTGATAATTTAACAGCTTTTTTTCTAATAAATGTATCATCATTATACATAACAAATTCTGTTTTTAGTTTAAAGCTCTAGATTTGCTTCGAGTTCACGAGCAAGCGTGAATCTTAAATTAGAGACACTTGAGTGATCGGCTGCCTCTGACTGTTCGAGAACCGCCTATTACTTTAAAATCTTTATAAATACTATGACCGGTAAGCTCATTAACTACAAATGTGAACAATAATGTAGTCAAGCAAACTTTATATGTTAGGAGATTGGAATTTCTTTTTGTTCAGCCGAACTCCACGCCAATAGGTGTTCGTCGTTCGTACTCTACAAATATTAGGTAAAATAACGTGAGTCATTTACAAATACATTAAAACCATAAAGATATCACAGATCGAAAATAACTTTGAATGACCGTTGAACATGACATACACTTTTTAAGCATCATTCATCAGTGGCAACAAGAATGTTTTAGCATTTAAATGGGGCCTGCTCTCATTGTTATCCACAATCATGAATGAGCGTGCTATAAATGTGCTGTTTTCAAAGAGAAAGGCTAAAGAAAAGTTACCGTTTTACGTTTATTATTGATGTAAATATTCATCAATGTTAAATTCTGGGAAGTAGCTTCTACATATACGTGATGAACGAACGGTTGTTGGATGAAACTCTTGTAACTGTCTGATACACCTTTGCAAAAAAGGCTGCGAAATCGATATATTAAATTTTATCTGTTAGGATTAATGCCATTATTAAGTATACTGACGTATCTCACTGTATCAGTTAAACTGTTAATGACATTTAGACAGATGTGATCTTGAGTCAGCGGTAGTTTATGAATTATAAACAAATAAAGTAACTCTGAATCATAGTTGTGCTTTCCATTTGTTTTCCAAAGTCGATTCTCAGTACGGAACAGTTTTCAAACACCTAACTTTACTTAATAGTTCCTCATAAAATTCTAGGAGTCGAACGATGATACTGAGTTTGAATGAACTAATGTCATTCTCAGTTGATAAATCTTTCACTGAAACAATATGTGTATGTTTCTGCTAATAACATGTGCGTAACTTTCGACTGCGCCTTGTTTATAACTAATCTGCAACATCGCCTTTTGCTGATGAACATACTGACTTTGCCCATATTCACTTCATCGTTTCCCCAGCAACCCCTCGTTGTGATTTAGATTTATTTTATTGTAGGTCAACTCAATTACCGTATCTAATTATTATTTACTATCGTCCCAATCAATCAGTTGATCATCCAGACGAATTTGGAATTGCTGATGTAAGAATATTTGACGCGCGTAAACGTGAATCAATGCCTCGGTGTGAATACAGTATTTCCCATTTTGATTCAATACTTAACTAGAACACACACTGTGTAGAATCCTTTTTGAATGTTTTGGTTTTTCGAAAGTCCCTCCATGTTTATATATTTGTGTTATGATATGACTGACTCTTTTTGTTGATATTTCGGTATTTTATTTGATTCCATTTTGAGATTTTACCATTGTATATTGTTGTTATTTCTATATTTTGTACTTATATTGAAGTTTTCATGTTTGCTCCTGAACTGTACACATGTTGTTAAAATTTGATATATAATATGGCTACAGCCATATTTGGATTCGATATCGTTGCAGTTAATACTAGCGTCAACTATTCTTTTGGAACTGGATACCCATTAGGGTAATTGGGACATGGAAGACGTATTAAAAGTCAGGTATTTGTTTGTATTTCCATTTTACCATAATATAGACCACTTTCTACTAGAATTATTGTGTTCTGATATTGGACTAGGGGAGGGAGCGTTCGACCTTCACCTACTGGAAACAAATTGAAATGCTACGGTAGAAAATTCATCTACACACTGTGATATCAAAATTGAGGCATCGGAAGTACTACTGATGTTGTCAACTGTTGCTGAAGCATCTTCTTTGAAGGCTTTTGTCTCATTGAAACAACTCTCGTCAGTTTGGGTAGAAGCACCTTCTCATTATCGAAAGTACTGGAATGCAGTCAACATTGTGCAGATGATAGCTGTCAGCATATAGATGTGGACAATGTTTATTTTCAGTTTACTCATGTAAAGCTCATTGAAAAGATTAGGACCGTCAGATGATCTTATTATCATCCTTCTGATGTTCAAAGTTGAGAGAAATTCTATACAAGATTTGCGATGAACTTCTTGTCACATTATCTTCAGAGCAAACATTTTTAGCAATGCAACCAAATCAGGCGACACAGTTTAATGGTTTCCGTATTAGTTGTCTTATCCACCTTTAGAACTTCCATCAGATTTCTTTATCTGCTTCATTGTGATGCTCAATATTGTTCGCAGATAGCTGGTTAATTTTACTTGTATGTTACGGAATGCCATGCGTCCACTCCATAAAAGATAAATATTCTGACGTTTGAATTGATATTTTTGACTGTCACGTTTGTCAGTAGTTGTATTGCGTAAGAGACGCTTTTCACTTGAATATAAGCTGCACTCGATTTGCTTATCCGATTGTTCATATTTGCATCATATCCAAATTGTGCACATATGATGCTTGCCAGATACACAAAGGTTTATACAATTTCATGATTTATCAGTGGATCCTGTTTTTTCCATTATGTAAATTGGGAACTAAGTCTGCAGGGATTGTTTCTTGACAGTAGTTGTGACATTAACAAACAACCGCGAGTGTTTTGTGTTTGCTTTTTGGAACGATGAAACAATGATCATACATAGTTATGGAATGATTGAAATTCTTCATTATCACCGTAGTTTGCTGAATCAGTGTTAATCTACTCCCGCGTTAACGCCCGAGAACGATGGATTCAAGCACAGACTACAGATAACTTTGATAGCGACGATGCAGTTGAGTGACATCTAAAAAACGGTGTTACATCAAGACAGATAGAATCAGGGTAGATGCTAAAACAACAGTTGACAACATCAGTGGTACCTCCGATGCTTCATTTGTGATATCACGGTGTGTAATATAGCTTCATTATCAGTAAACATGGATAATACGATGCATTTATTATAGTTTACCATCGTCAGATATTCTCAAACAGTATCTCATTGTTCGTCTGAATGATCATCTGGATGAGTGCGATGAGAGTCTATATGATACACTGATTGAGTTAACCTGAAATCACAATAATCAAAATCACAACGCAGGATTGCAGATGAAACAGTGATGTGAATAAGAGCGTAGTCAGTATGTTCATCAGCAAAAATAAACTTTGCAGATATGATTACATCAAAATGCAGTGTGAAGTATTACACAATTAGGTAACTGGAAAATCTCCAGTCAGGATAACGGAAAAAGAAGCAAGCAACATAAAAATGGACATCAACTGAGATCCTCAAACTTTTCGAACTTAATGACAGAACATAACGAACAGGAACATACATATCACCTCCTTATTGGAAATTATCAATCTGTGTGATCTAAGTGTGTGTCAAATACATCTTACATTACTCTAAAATGGTGTATATCGTTAAATATTTTGCGAACGAATTTTCTGATCTTTGTATGTATATGTAAATATAGCACGAAATCTAATCATGTAAAAAATGAAACACATTGAAATTCTAAAAACAAAAAACCATAAAGCATTTATTCGGAAGTGATAATTCTGATTGTTGTTTAATTCTCAGCAGTTGTCTGTTGATTCGTATATATACTTCGAAACACTTGAGAACTCTCTACATTTAATTTATTGGTACCACGAAATCAGTATAAAATTATAAATGATGATAAAAGACATGTTCAACTTATATTAAAAATCATAAGGCAGACGTTCTCAGTAGATGAAGAGTGAAGGTGTTTGTTGAGGATTTTAATGAGCGCCAATATTGATTAGAGATGTTTGAACCCTGAAATGTGCATGATTAATGATTTATTTTGGATTTCACGTTTGCGAGCATGGTCTGATCAGTTGAACTTTGTATTTCATTTCCTACCACAAAAATCCATGACAGTTATTGGCTGCTGTTTATTTCAGTGTGCTACATTTGTAACTGTCCTAAGGACATTTCTATGAGCCTCAAGAGCCTCAAGCGTACTTAGCGATGAACATATTAGTGGCGAAAGTAGATTATAAAATATGGATCCATCATAATTTGAATTATTTTTGAGCAGCAGCTCAAAATGTTGCAGGTGTTGACAGACATAAAGATTTCCTATCCCACATAGCCCAGCTCATCTAATGCAACCACAGCTCCATAGGTCGTCGGCATCGCAAATAGCATAGCAGTATTTCATTATGATCCTGAAGACAATGTTACTCGTCATATATGGCTCCGGCGTTATAAAGATTTGTTTAAATTTGATTTCGCAAGCCAAGATTTTGCTTGGAAGGTTCAGCTGCTACTTCGAAAGTTGGTTGCAAGTGAGCTGCACTAGTACTGCAATTTGATCCTGCTACTGAACCTAGGACATTACTCTTTTTCTGAGACAGTTCAGACTTTCTGCCAACAATTTGGCAAAAACTCCTGACCTCTAATACTCGTTATCGATGTTTGAAGATAATTATGAACGAAGATGATTTTGTTACGCACGTGAGCATCGTTAATCGTAAATATGAACGCTTTCAATCGACGTTTTTTGTCGGCAGATCAGTTTAAAGCTCTTATACTCACCTGCAGCCTCCAGTCTAATATGTCCAGTGACTTTAAAACAAGGCTACCGTGTCAGTTGGAGCAAGATCCGAATATCACGCCTAATGATATGGCTAATGAGTACCAACTTCTCATTACCGAAAACGAGACTCAATTATAGTGTAGAGTGGTAGTTAAAGCCGGTCTGAAGTTCACTTGGTACAGCAGCCACCTAATCAGAATAAATTTGCCCGTGCTTCACTCGGTTAATCCCACTACAGCTCTGCCTAACAGTCAAAAATGAATCCCTCGTATATTTACGTATCGTTCTGCTAAATATGAAGCCTGTTGATGTTTATTTATTGAAACATATCTTTACCTTTCGTTCATGACTACTTCACCAATATATATATAAGTATTCGTAAGTTTATATTCATCATGTTCAGGAGGGGATCAGTCGAACCAATTATTGATACAAGTAATAAAAACATGAATATTTTCGTTCTTTCGATGACGGTCAGGCTGGTTTTGACTTTCTCTGACTTAGCATGTTAGCTTGTTGGCATGATAAAATCTCCCATAATTTTCATCTCAAAACCTTGTCACGTAAACATTCGGACTATAATAACAGTTAATAAATTTATGGCATTTGCAACGGCACTTCTTATTTCAGTATCTTTAAAGATTTTCGTCATCATTTGTTGTTACAAATGTTGAAGCGATAGTAAAATATAAAGTACTTAAAGATGAAGAAAATCACTGTGTGTCCAGTAATAAATTTCTTTGCTTCTATTTAATTTAGGTTACGGATAACTTAAATACGTTGTTTTTAGTTTCCGAATGTTCATAACATGATATTATTATATCTGTAATTGTATAATTTGACGAAGTTTATTATCGCTAAAATGATATGAAAGCTATTTACAAAAAACAACAATTTTAAAGTGTTATTTACACTCACAAAGCAAAATACAATAAAACTAGATGTACGGAAAGGTAACGATATTTTTGAGAAATGTGTGTATTTAAAAAGTGCGATTTCTTTTATCTACTTAAGTGACTTATTTACTAGAAGATGGAAATGATTTCATACATTCTACATATGAAATAAACCTTCTTTAAGTGAATGACGTTGGTTAAATGCTGATTATAAAAATTGATGTTGATAACTTGGACGTTCCATTTCGTCCATTCGGCATAAAATGCAGCCAATATATTAGATATAACTAGTGATGCATAGTACTATGATGAGGTTAGTTTAGTGTGCAGATTTTTCTTTTCATATTTCAGAATTTTCACAGTATTTTGTTTTGTTCATCAGAACACTCAACAGGAATCACACACTGTCCATCCTTAAGGAATACCATATTCACTGTGATCACATGATTTTCAATGATTTTATTGTTGTATATATATATATATATATCTTTCGTGTAATCAGGGATCATAATGAACTTCATGTTCACGTTCTACTGATAATCTGAAGAGTGATTTTAGGTCGGCGAATTACTCACGTAATGTTTTCAAGACTACATAAAATTGCTTGAGATTGACTTCACGTTATCATCTTATCCACTATATACAGTAATACTAATGTGCACATGTTAAGAAATAAGATCTGACTGAAAATATTCATAGTTTAGAACAGAGTGAGATAGATAGTAGGTGAATGAGGATGAGAAACGATATGAAGAATATATGGTCAAATTATGTTAAATTTGATAATTTAACGGTAGGAAATTTATTTTTTAAATCCATTCAGTGTTTAAGACGGAGCTCCTGGTTGTAATAGAGCTGGTCACCGGTCGAACTTAAGTGAAGGAGACGGAAAGGCACTCCTTGGTATTTTGAGGACTTCTATGCACTCGGATAATGTGAACTTGGCCAAAAGCCAAATTTAAAAGTGTCTCCCTAGACGTAAGCCTTAAGCAACGGTTTTTTTTCAATGCCTATTAATAAATACTGCCCTGATATTTCACAGGGACTTTACACCATGGACAAGTTCTACCTTCTGCCTACAGCAGGCCTGTAGTAATGCCCTGTTTGTTGAGATATGGTGAGGTAGTGTTGCAATAAAACCGCCTAAGTTTATTGAAGCATACCATGAGACTCGCAACTGCAGTATTTGTTTTTCATCGTACGTGGTACATGTGATCTGTAGTAATTGGAATTGACGTGCTTTTGACCGTAGCTTGAGGTTCCCTGCATCCACGATTTTTTTAGACAATTCCTTGTCCACATTTTTTGTCGCCGACTAAGTGTTGGAGATGATGAAGGAAGTGAGGTAGAAGAAATTTTAGAATGTCTTCCGCCAGTAAACGTTGCACATTTTTAAACGTCGTAAATTAGAGTCATGGACAGAATATGTAGGAAAGAAGACACATGAAAGACAAGGTATCCAAGTTTCTCAGACTAACTGTTGTTTGTCTATGTTTCGGATTTCGTAAACCCTAAAATCAGTCGATGATAATACTCTATTTGTATTTAATTTTTCATAATCGGAACACACTACATTGTCACGGCATGGATATCTTATCCCATTCAGTTTGAATTAGACACCTTAAAGGACCTTTCATGTTACAGTTCAGTCCCATTATTAGGGTGTTGTTTTGAAACTCATCACTCTTGCCGCTTCAAATTTGTTTGTGTTAGATCACTGATTGTAATGCCTAATTTATTAAAATGTAATAAGTGATAAGTGGTTTTTTATAGATTATGGTTTGATTTTAATAGATATTCAACAGATATTTATCGATAGAAGGTTAATGAGTTTGATCCAATCAGATGGACTGTAGAAGTTTCCGAATAGTGATATCAATAATGCTACACTGAAGTAAATGAAGCTGTAATTTGAAAGACAAACACAAAAACTATCGCACAGCATGACTTATTAGATCAAGATTGCGCTTAAAAAAATTAACTGCAATCTCTTGTTGCGCAAAATGGTAGTATGTTAAATACATAAATCCGATCATACAATTAACTTTTTTCAAGAAATAATAAGAAATGAAGAGTCTTCTATTACGGATTCCGTTTAGTTAATTTAAACTGCATATATATGTGATTAGATGAAATTTATGAACATATTAGTTATCGTACAAACTTTCATCAGTTAAAATCACTGAAACACTTAGTCAGCGAGTATTCTACTGGATATTTCAAATTCCAGTCTATGATTGAATTAATCAACGATCAGTGTCAATGAAGACAATGAAGACAACCACGCAAGTGCATATATATTAAAACCCACATGCAAACAAACCATTAGGGAAATCAATATCCGTTCTACAAGTTAAAGTGTGCATATTAATTAAGATAAATCTTACTTTCTAGTTAAGTTTAAATTAGAAAAGATCAAAAAAATTGCATGTTGAACAGAAGAGACAGTAGCATTTTTATCAAAATCCTTTTCAGCGGGATACAATACTGACTATTTAAACATGAAATCCCTACAAAAATCTTGATTCTGTAATGAACAGTAAATGTCATTGTACTGTTACTGATACTGTACTGCTCATCAGCGTAAATTAGAAGGATTCTGTGATTAATAAATGAAACAAGTAGATATAATTTGTTTTGTAATCATCATTCTGATGAAAGAAACTATCAATATTTGATTAGAACAAGAAAGGTGTTTCAGTATTTCGGTTGGATCTCGTCAGTTGCTAACAATAGGAATAATTGAGCTCAACTTTACTACACTGTTTGTTCAAACTGTGAAAAAATATGCGTAGACACTAATGTAGGTAGAGTTTCATCATATAATTTTTTAAAGGAAGCTAAAATGAACTTATATGTTATGTAACTGAAATGACTGTATGTTAGCTACGACAAATATATAAAAAATCCATCTGTTATACTGTTTAATATTCGTAAAAAGCGCATTTATTGAAACATGAATCATGCCTCAACGTATCACATTTCTCCAATAGATTTTTAATTATTGTATAGAAAACGAAGAATCTCTCAACAAACAAAGATTCGAAAATATAATTCAACAGTATTCACCAAATGAAACACTTACCTACCTTATTCACTCTTTCAGTACATTAAAATCGAAAACTATATAACCATAAAATGGTATCAAACTTTTAACCATTTTGTTAATATAAGAATGTTTCTATACTCAATTTACATTGATGACAGAAAATTGAACTCACAGTCATCGTACATTTCACGAAAACAAAATTATGTCGACTTGAAATAATGATTACTTTTTCATGCAGTGACCTATGTTCCAACATTTTTTGTCTGAGCTCGACATACGATATATTGATCAACGTTATTATATTCGGTGAACGAATTATTTATCATAAATATGTTCAACAAAAATAAACTGAAAAAATTAAAAAAACCATGATATGGGAACAGTTTATTTTGAGAATCCTGACGCTAACCAATCTGCGGATAAAGTTACCGTGATAAGAATAGTGTAAATGCTTGTACACAGCATTTGAAACATCAATGTGTAATCACGTTATCATGATGTTGGTTCATACAATTAGTAATATACTTACCTCTCATTAGGAAAATATATTACGAAATGTCAGTAATGTCTATTCAACTACAGAGCATCTCCCGAATTTCTTTCCCTGCTTCAACTTCATGCTCATGATGGCTCGTAGACAGCTGTTAATTATCAGTTGTATTTTTCAGGTGACGCCTTTCAGCACTGATAAGCGTTATAACCGTTTTGACGTTTATACTTATCATTATAATTTAAGTGTTTGTTCGTAGTTGCATTGAGATATAAATGCTTTTCACTTTTAGATATGCTGTGATCCCTCTGCTTATACGTTCCTTCATATCTGTATCAGACCTGCTCTTCACGCCTATGATGTCAATTAGATTCAAAAAGGTTTTAACAATCTTCAAAACTTCTCTGCTTATTGTAATTAAGTTGTGACGCTTTATGATTCACCGGTGGATCCTACTTTCTCCCTTTTGTATGGTGTAATTTGTACACGTATTACTTACAATAGTTATATCACTGAAAATCTTTCACGAGTAAGGTATGATATACTATTACGTTTCTTCACTTGATCAAACGATTATATGTGATGAGCAAATGATTAGTTTGGAACTCCAACACTCATTTCGAATAACGCTTTGATCTTATTACTATCAATGCAAATTCACCAGGTGTTCATCAAGTACAAGGTTCTGCATTATTGAAATTATCACACATTGACAATTACAATGAAGAGAAAAATCCATAGCATTATTCTTTCAATTTTGTCAAACGGAATCAGTTTGTAAAGGCAATATATTGAGTTCAAATAAACAAATGAGTTATAAAACCCGACCTACAAGCACAATTATGCATCGCTATGTATCATAAGATGTTCGAGCCATTTCAAGCATCTACTCAGTTACATATTGTCGTAGAAATATCCATAGCACCATCCTGTTCACACCCTCTAACGCTTTCTTTTAGTCAAAGAAATAAACGTTTAGTGATTCATCACGTTCAATTAATTAATTGTCAAGGGACTGTATTTCTGTGCAATAGTGAGTCAGTACATTAAAAGATGGTATGGCATTAAGCATGCTCAAATCTCAATTGAAAATTTTATTCATGTAATTTCACAAAATCAACCTCTCAGATTACAACGGCAAAATAATGAAAATCAGGTTCAGCGACTGATAAAAATATTTCACCAATCACAGTAAATATGGATAGATGTTCACATGTATTTGCGGAATGATTGAGGTTAGACAATAACAACGTTGCTTGTCATGTCATTTGAGAACTATTCCAACGTTATCACGCGGAAACAAGTAATTACCAGGTCATCTTGATAATGAGCATTTTATTCAGCCCTAATTGACAAAGCTGTTTCATTGGGACAAAAAGTGTCAAGGAAACTGTTGACCATTCTTTCAATGCTGATACTTTATTTGTGATAAGAATTTTAAACCAAGCATTACGTCGACCATGAATAATACATCTCGAGGTACTGTGGCATCCTATTGTGCCAACAATATTCATAAATTATTTATAAAGTATGAGCCTGAGTCGTCAGCTGGACGTGCGGGTCGCCAGACTATATGAATAAGATACTGTGATGAAGGTCACACACAGTCACATAAATCAAAATCATAACGCAAGATTGAAAATGAAGCGACGAAGGGAATCATGTCAAAGCTGATAGGTTCGTCAACCGAATCGAGGTCGCAGATGAGATGCGATGTTATCTTTGGAATCAAGCATGTCGGAGCAGCAAAAACCTGAATGTTCCTAATCAAGCGTATGTGACGCCATGCCGAAGTTGAATAATTTAAGGAATTTTTTTCAAAACCGTCAACAGGCAAATTAAAAAAATGAACACTGACTGACATCCTAGAACTCTTCAACATGCTCACTGAGGCTGACAATTTAACACAATGAAATCACTTTGTGATTTTGAATCCATCAGTTACTCACAATGGTGAAGTAATCCTTTCTTTTTAACAACGGCTCGATCATCAGCGTTAATTTTTCCACTTGCGTCAGTGCTGTTCTAACAAAAATGAATGCAGTAGTTGACACAAAATTGTGAAATCCTCAGCAGTATCAGAAACTCAGACAAGAGAGTGTAATCATCCGAAAAGCAGAACTTCCTCAAGTAATAGATAGTTAGTGTAATCAATTATGACATTCAAAAAAGGTCGTGTTATATTGATATGATGCAACAAAGGATATTTCTCAATGACGTGCATAGTTTCTGGTAGTTTCACGTCAGCTGAACTGAGCAAATGAAAAGTCTATGGTTCATTTGATTATTCTATCAATCAATTATTTGAGACTCGACTCACTGGCAAACAGTCTGTGGACGAAAATCCTCAAATACCTAATAATTGTCACCTCAAATTTAGGAATACGTATTATAATGTCAAAAACTTGAACATTTCAGGTTCAAATCTATCATGAATAATTGTGGTGAAAGATATGCTCAAGCACAACAAATGTTTCATTTCTGTTTGTTATCGGAAATGTGACAATACTGAAGTAGCAAAGATGGTCGAAAACATGGATGTTTATTACTTTTGCGAAAGTTACAAAAACTATTGAACAACACCAACAAATATACTACAAAATTGAGAAAGTAAGCTGTAAAGAAATTTTTAATTTCAAATCATTTCGTAAATAATAGGTTTCAACGTTATATGCACAAATTCATAGGAAACGTATGGTTTGACTATTCTGCTAATGCGTTTTAATAAGTAAATTTAGTAGCGCTGATAAAGAGAATCTCTCTTTATCTTCATTTTCATGACGGCTGTGGAAGTAAGCTTACTTGCAGATGTATTATTTCATTATTAGGAAAGAAAACAGTCATTTTATTGTTTGTTGATGAATCTTGTTGGTTGGAGTTATACTTTACTTATCGAGATTCATCTTTTGCCGTGCTTGTTCATCAGGTCACGTTTGCATTAACTTCAGCTGGATGCTTGACACTGTGAATCACGTTATTACTTACATACTTGCGCCTGTTACCCTCGATGGAGCACAGGCCGCACACCAGTTTTCTCTAATCAACTCTGTCCTCGGCTGCCCTCTCCAGTTCTGTCCAATGTTTGTTCATTACTCTCATATCCTTCTCTATTTCTCGGCGTAATATATTCTTTGGCCTTCCTCTTTTCCTTCTGCCTTGAGGGTTCCATGTAAGGGCTTGTCTCGTGACGCAGTTAGGTGCTTTTCGTAGTGTGTGTCCTATCCACTTCCACCGCTTCTTCCTGATTTCCTACTCCACTGGAATCTGGTTTGTACTCTCCCCCAGTTCGTTGTTGCTCATGGTGTCCGGCCAACGAATACGAAGTATTTTGCGTAGACTGCTGTTAATAAACACTTGTATTTTCTGGATGACTGCTTTAGTAGTTCTCCATGTTTCCTCTCCGTACAGTAAAACTGTCTGTTACACTTGTATTGAAAATCCTGATTTTGGTTTTTTTTGGAATCACGTTATAGGGAGTAATTATG
>CALYCR020000025.1:0-23209 GCA_944470395.2 Schistosoma turkestanicum | reverse complement strand
AAAACATCTAGCTATTTAATAATCACTTTCAAGACATCGCTTTTCATTTCAATCTTCAACGAACCTGTTTCTTATGCACTGATAATAAAACACTGAGAATCATTAAGGTGACCATCTGGAAGATACAAGTGTTTATTAATAGTTGTCTAGGCAAGCTACTTCAGATCCATTGATCAGACACCATCATCAATAACCTACTGTGGGATAGAACAAACCAGATTCCATCAGGGGAAGAAACCAGGAAGAAGCGTTAGAGGTACACACATTGAGGAAAGCTACCTAATGCGTCGGCAGACAAGCCCTAACTTGCAATCCTTATGGTCAAAGGAGCAGAGGAGGAGCAGCACATTACGCCAAGCATTGGGAACATACATCAAGACAATGAACAGAAATTGCATAGAGCTGGAAAGCAAGGCCCAGGACAAGTTGGAAAACACTGGTAAGTAAGTAAGATAACAAAACACTACGAAGTGGAGAATAGGTAAATTTTTCATGTTAGATTTGGTGTGTACCATAAGATGAAATGTCAAATTTGACAATTTAGTATCAAGTTACTGATTCATTCATTATTCAGCTTCAATCAATGCAGTCCTTCATAAAAACGCTAACTATTAACTCATAGATATACTGACTGCATAATTCATGTATACTATAGCTCATGGATTTTTACCTGCCTTTTTTAATGAGCAGAAATGATTAATTAGTTTGTTTTGTGAAGATTGAGTGAATTGAAAGAGAATCCTCATAAAGATGATATCAGTAGATGAATAATTGCTGATTACCAGAAATAATATAGATTCTCCTAAAGATCTGTAATTTATTTCGGTGAAACTTTGAGAGAAGTCAATGGGTTTCTTATGGATAGTCATTTTGATTAAAACAACTAAATGGTTTGTTCAAATTATCAAGTACTTATTTCCAAAAACATTCTACTTTTTAGGTTTGTTTTAACAGAAATTCCTTCCAAAGACCTACTAAAAGAATATTTGTTCTAACAGCGTCTCATAATCCAACTTATCAAAATACATGTATTTTCTGTCTATTTACCAAGTCGTAATTGTTAGGATATTCACCGAATATCCTAAGAGAATTATTTTTCTAAGTCTAATTCTATTAGCCAATTCCTACTGGTCAGTATTATGGTCGTCCTAACTATCAATGTCACAGACTTCAATGTTGTTTCCTATTCGACCTAACTGTATAAATATGCATTATCTGTAACGTTTTATGATCCAGACCAGGACGCAGATCCCTACTCCGGGATCCTTAGCCTTATAACCCGGATCAGAATCCTTAGTCGAGGGTCCTTATCTTCTTCTGGACTCAGACCTCGTACATTCTGGATGTTTGTAGAAAACATGTTCTACTTCATATCGAGTCTTCTCCTTTTACTCAATCGGGATTTAGGAAAATCGGATGAGAGTACAATGTCGTATCGCCGGATCTTCGATCCTCGCTCTCGTTTACTGACTGAGGTAAACTCATAATATTTCAAGCATACTAACTGACTTGTTTACGTGCATGAGTAAGAGTATTCTTGTTCGATGAGCGTCGCTTCACTCCCGAACAAAGTTAAACTTCACTGATCACGACTTCTCAATAGAACTCGTAGGACCTTCTTCATGAATTTAAAAAATTTAGGAATACTATTATATATGCACAAATAAATAACTTCTGGTAGAAATATGACTTTGAAGCCAGACAACACGGATCCTGACTGGTTGACACTGACCTCCTTGTTACAGCATTACGGTTATATCACCGTATATTCCAAGCGAGATGTTTATAAATCTCTAGATGGTAAGCTTATTAGTCTGACGAGCAACATGTTTTTCAGTAAGGATTTTCATTTTATTTTCAGGTTCATCATTAGGATAACGGGATTATTTGTGTGTCTCTTAGTGTTTATTAAAACCATGTAGTTATGGATGAACATTGTCAAGTAATTTATGCATGCTTCAGCCAGGAAAAATTCGGACGTTTTATAAGACGTAAATCAAACTTTTGAAAAATGCAATATACTCATGTTTCACAATGAATATATGTTCAAAACAGTGAAAGAATTACTTTTATAACTATTGTGATAAACTCAAATACAAGTAAATATTTAGTGTAACGTGAAATTGAGAATGAAAGTAATAAAAATACCACAAACTATACAGAACCACAGATAACATAATGCGTAAAGCCATGTTAATCTCACAGAAAATGTATTTAGTTATTGTTAAATAGATGAATTAAGTGGAAAGACGCACGTGATGTATGCTGAATAAAACTGATTGAATCTCCAAGAAAAACGATGACCAGAAGCAAGTCCGAAATTAGTAACGAATTCATCTGACAGGGTTATATAACTGATTCAAATACGCTCAATTCTTCTCTTTTATATACGGTTCAAGTTATTCGTTACCGTCCTGAGGATGGTGCTCTAGCCACCGGACTGATCTACTTCTAGTCAGTTGACGGTTATCTACGAATTTTCACGTCCCGTGATTTGAGTGATTGTGTTTGTCTCAGGTTTTTGGGCACCAGTAGCCGTCACATTACTGTGTCGGAGATCAGTTAGTTGCAATGTGGAGGATAATTTGGAGAAAATTCTAATGCCAACAAGAAGAGGAAAGTATCAGAACAATTAAAGTAATCACATAAGTCTTTTTATTGGTAGTGAGGATTGTTTGAGAGGACAAAAGTGTAAGCAAAGAAGAGGAAACAGAAATAAGCGAGACAGAATACGCTAGTGTTTTGAAGGTGTGATACTGACAACAACAAGCATTATTAAGACATGCATCAGGTACAGCTGGTCTAAACGAGAGAGGTATGACAGAAAATGTTTATCGAGTCTCTTCTTAAAGCTACTCATTGACGGTGCTGTAGTCACTTCGTCTGGCAGATCATTCTATGTTAGGACAACTCCTAATGAGAAAAAGTGTTCACGAAACTGGGCGTTCACTCTGTGATGTGAGATGATTCGAGGGTTACCTCGAAGGACGTGGTGACGATGTTTCGGCAAGATGTTGATTCTGGAAGGGTTCGGCGTACTTGATATGTTGTATGCCACTGTCAGATCACCTCTGATTCTCCTCTAACTTAGCGGGAATAATCCAAAGTGTTGGCGTCTGTTTCCGCAAGGTTTATTCTTTAGCCCAGTCATCCATCAGGTCAGTCGTCTGTGCACCCGATCCAAGAGATTTACGTCTCTTCTGAGATGGTGTGCAACAACATTGTGAGCTGCGGCTGTGTGTGTTTTACAGAGGGTCAGAAATTTCTTGGAGGATTGTATGAAGTTATCTTCGCACAAACTGAAGATTGGCGTTAAACTTGGTCGCGTCCCCCATATAGTTTGAATTAGTTTCCATGCTTTCTGTGGTTATTATGCTGAGATTGTGCTCTAAAGCGACACTCGGGAGTAGACTGCTATTGGGGATGTTAATTGTTGTGTCGCGTAGGGCAAAGTGTTCATGACGTGGCATTTTGACTGGTCAGGCTTCAACCGATTGTCTTTTGCCCATTTATCGATCGTTTTAAGGTCCTTTAGAAGCTCGAACGAACCTTCTTCGCTCCTCATGGACCTCCAGATCCTTGCATCGTCTGTAGAAATGACTGACATCGAGCTAATTTTATCTAGCAAGTCATTTATAAATGCCTGGAAGAGGAGTGGACTTAAGATGGTCCACTGCGGAACTACTGATGTTGAGACTCATCAGCTGGCATGCACTCTATTTACCTTGGTACGGAACTCACTATTCTCAAGGTAGTTTCCGGGCCAAAACAGTAGTGGACCAGAGAAGTTAATCTTCGCAACCTTAGGAGTACGTGAGATACGGTGTCGCAAGCTTTTGTTAAGTCAGGAAATATTATACAAACGGGTACTTTTCTGTATGTTTTCTAGCCATCCCGTGTTATGAGGTAATTGGATGCGCACGACGTGCCTTTCCTAAACTCGTGTTTGGCTGCATGGAGGATTTCGTTCTTATCCATGTACTTCCTCATTTTCTCATTCACCAGTCCTTCCATTACCTGCCATAATATTGGCAGTGACGCAACCGGTCTATAATAGGCCGGATCTTTTCTATCTCTCCCTTCGAAGATAGGAGAGAATAGCCTGTTTCCATTGAGCCGGGAGTTGGCGTGACCTCAGTGAATGCCTGAAAAGGTCACATACTCGTGAACTGATTGATTCTGCACACTGTTTCAAGACTATGAGGCAGATATTGTCACATCCTGGTGACTTTCTTGGACGCACGGATTTCAGGTTTTGGTAATAATAATAATAATGATAATAAGTTGATCATTCACCAAACCAACAGCTGGCACTAGGTTAAGGTAGTACTCTGAGATTACGAGTACCTAGTTTAACTGGCCATTGAAGTTGGCACTGAAGATCTCAGTCATCTTCAAGTTGGTAAGGTATTCGTCATTTGGAACCTTGATGCCTAAAAACACTGGTTAGTAGGTTTTCTTTCGTTTATGAACTTAAAGAGTTACTTCTGGTTTGCCTGTATTTTTGTTGCCAAACCAGACTGGAATAGTTTCCAATCACTTCAAGCCTTGTCACTGTATATACTTCCGATTGCGAAGTAAGTACTATGATAATATTCCTTCGAACTTTTCTTCTGTACATATCTCTGCTTTTCGCCTCTGGCAGTTGGTCACTGCCTCGCCTAAAATATGTTTTTCTCACTCTAAGTGAGTGAATTGCCTCAGGTACATTGTGTAGGACATCAATGAGAATGCTGTGTCTCACTATTTGTTACTGATTCTCTAATGTTGAACCTATCCATCCTCGTTGGCATTAGCCTTGTAGCAATTGTAGGTCACGTTTCACCATCTGAAAATATTGCTTCTGATCAAGTTAGGTAAGACTGCCCCATGATCACTACTTTCTATAGGTGTCTGGACATGAGCATCGAAGACTAGAAGCTGATCATTTGTCAATATATAATCTAAATTTGGGATCTTCATGCTTATTCCATTCAGTATCGTCACACACATGTTAATTCAGTCCAGAAATTCTGGTGTTTGCAGGAAGTTGCTTTGGGAATCAACCTGTATGATGCAAAAGCTGCTTGCGAAGATTTAGAGAATGAGTGTTTAAATCTTCAGTCAGTAGTGTTCGGTCAAATCCGAAGAGTGGTAGGTACGATGTTTTCTGTGGAACTGTTTTCCTCGTTCTTGGGATCTTCGTCATTTGAACCTCAGACAGATTATGTTCATCACATGCCATTAGAAAATATCCACTTACTTGAAAAGTAGGAACAAATCACGAAAATGAGCATAGATCTCTTAGAAAACCGTTCATTACAAGCATCGCGCGGTATCCATACTCTGTTCCGTTTCAAAGAAAGCTCTACATTTCAGCTAGCTGCAATTGAACCCTGGAATATTCAATAAATTAATGAACTTTGTCTAACGTCACTGTCCCAAATTTATAGCGTTTTCGAAGACCTGGTTCAGTCATTTTCCTTTTTTATGCTCAGTAAGCGCTCCGTAGTGTTAATAGGTATTCAGAAAGTTGCAACAACCCATGACTTCGTTGGTATATTAGCTCAAGTTCAGGCCGCCTTTGTCGTCTCTTTGACATATCCTCACTGGGCGAATTAGGTGCACAAAAAAACAGTTATGCCCAAGTCAGACGTTAAGGGCGGCATAATAGAATACGGGAGTTGCCTCCAAAATGCAGTAAATTTGAAATAAAACACTGAGACAAAGGATCGTAAATCAAGCAAAGTTTTAGGATTTAGAGGATAATATGGGAACAAAAATAAATATTGGTTTTAATCGGCTAAGCACAGCAACCTTAGCTTGGTCTGATCACGGTTGTTTCATTTGTCACTTTTACTCTTTACCGATGAAAAAGGATAAAGTTTCTGTCCTCGAGAGTGTTTAAGCCTCTCAAGTCGGTAGAAAAAATCGGATTGTTTTCTAGTACTGATGGGAGATCAACGGGATCACTTCAGGCTCGAAGAGCGCGTGCGCGTATATAATGTGAATAAATAAATATTTTCTCATGAAAAATAAACGCCCTAAAAATTGATGTCTTTTCCAAGTTGCCAATAAAATGACCCACAAAAGTAGTACTTACTTTACTTACTTACTTACGCCTGTTACCCCCAATGGAGCATAGGCCGCTCACCAGTTTTCTCCAACAAAATCTGTCCTGGCCTTCCCTCTCCAGTTCTGTCCAATATTTGTTCATTCCTCTCATATCTTTCTCTATTTCTCTGCGTAATGTGTTCCTTTACCTTTTGCTCTTCATTTTGCCTTGAGGGTTCCGATTGAAGAATTGTCTCATGACATATTTAGGTGCTTTTCGTAGTGTGTGTCCTATCCACTTCCACCGCTTCTTCCTGATTTCCTCCTCCACTGTAATCTGACTTGTTCTCTCCCACAGTACGTTGTTGCTGATGGTGTCTGGCCAACGAATCCGAAGTATTTTGCGTTGACAGCTGTTAATAAACAATTGTATCTTCTGAATGATTTCTTTTGTAGTTCTAAAGAAGCACTGGACAACGGGACAGAAAACATCACATAAGTTTAATACGGCCTTTCTTCGGGATACCGTTAAACTCAACGAATTCAAGATAGCCCTCACCAATAGGTTCCAGGCCTTTCAGGATCTACTCAATGGAGAGGACGCAACATTGGAGAACAATAGGAAAGGGATTAAGGAGGCAATCACTTCAACATGTCACGAGGTTCTGGGTCACAAGAAGTACGATCATAAGGAATGGATCTCTGTTGAGACTCTTGCAAAAATTGAAGAAAGGAGGAACAAGAAGGCAGCAGTGAATGTCAGCCGAACAAGAGCAGAGAAAATTACCGCACAAGCTACATACACAGAAGCAAACAGGGAAGTGAAGAAGAGCATCATAGCTGACAAACGAAAATATGTGGAAGATCTATCAATGACGGCGGAAAAGGCTGCAAGAGAAGGAAACTTGAGACAACTATATGAAACAACAAAGAAGCTCGCCGGGAACTATCGTAAACCAGAACGACCAGTGAAAAGTAAGGAAGGCAAAGTAATCAGCAACACTGAACAACAGCGAAATAGGTGGGTAGAGCACTTTAAGGAACTATTGAATCGACCAGCTCCACTGAACCCACCCAACATCGAAGCAGCATCCATAGACCTCCCAATCGATGTTGGCGCACCCACAAATGGAGAGATCAGTATGGCTATCAGAAAAATCATGAGTGGCAAAGCAGCAGGACCAGACAACATTCCCGTAGAGACAATCAAAGCAGAGGTGGCAGCGACTTCAAAAATATTGCACATCCCCTTCAACGAGATTTGAGGTGAAGGACATGTAACAACATACTGGAAAGAAGGATAACTCATCAAAATACCAAAGAAAGGTGATTTCAGCAGGTGTTAGAACTACAGAGGTATCACTCTTCTTTCAATACCAGGCAAAGTCTTCAACAGAGTATTGTTAAACAGAATGAAGGACTTCGTAGACGCCCAACTTCGAGATCAACAGGCCGGATTTCGTAAGGATCGATCGTGTACTGACCAAATTGCTATATTACGGATCATTGTGGAACAACCGCTTGATTGGAACTCACCACTCTACATCAACTTCATCGACTACGAGAAAGCATTCGATAGCGTGGATAGGAAAACACTGTGGAGGCTTCTTCGACACTACGGTGTGCCTGAGAAAATAGTTAACATCATACGGAATTCTTATGATGGATTCAACTGCGAAATCGTACACGAAGGACAGCTAACAGACTCTTTCGAGGTGAAGACCGGTGTGAGGCAAGGTTGCTTACTCTCACCCTTTCTCTTTCTCCTGGTCATCGACTGGATTATGAAGATGTCGACATCTCGAGCGAAGCACGGTATAGAGTGGACAGTTAGGACGCAGCTGGATGATCTGGACTTCGCAGATGACCTGATTCTTCTATCGCACACTCAACAACAAATGCAAGAGAAGACGACCAGTGTATCAGCAGCCTCTGCAGCACTAGGTCTCGACATACATAAAGGAAAAAGCACAATTCTCCGATGCAACACAACATGCACCAACCAAATCACTCTTGATGGAGCAGGAAGAAGCATCTCCTAAACGTGAATGCGAAGATTTGAACAACCGATACAATGAATTCATCTTCATACCCATTGCACAAAACTATTGCATATGTATTTATATATGGTTTAGAGATATTGAAAGTTATTATAGGCCGAAAATGAAGTGAAGTTGGTATAGACCACACTTGAATTTTTAGTCTACATCCAAATATTCCAATCCTTCAGTTCAGTTACAAACACAAAAATGTGATTAAATACATTTATTTGTATCGATTGAACAGTCTCGTCGATATTGGCACATCCTGTGTGAATTGTCTCAATATTACCTTTAGGTGACAAACGATAATACCAGAGGTAGATAGTGACTAGCAGTGAAATCCTAGATGTGTGTTTCATCTTGCTTGTAACTCGGAGTGAGTATCAACTTGGAGATGTAAGTTCTTCCAGAAATTACATCCAGTTTTTTTAGAATTGAACGACTAACATACATTTAAGCATAAAACTGATTAAGTAGTTTACAATATTTAGTGTCAGATAGGATACACGCTGAGAAAAGCATACAGCTGTGTCAGAAGACAAGCCCTTACTCGGAAATAGAGAAAGACATAAGAAGAATGAACAAAAACTTGAAACAAATGGAAAGTGAATCCGTGGAAAGAGTTGGTCGGATAAAACTGGTCGGCGGCCTATGCTTCATCGGGGGTAACAGGCGTTAGTAAGTAAGTGGATCAGTATCACAACTCTCATCCGTCGGACACTACCAATAACCTGGAACCTTACCGAAAGAACAACAATCAAGCGCAAAGAAATAAACCGGTTAGAAATAGCTCGTGATATAGATATTGGATATTGAATCTATTGGATATTTCATGCATCGGTTGGTTAGTTATAGTGGCGTGAAACAATACTAACCATCTTAAATATGATATCGATGTTCACACAATTAAGACATTAAACGACAGAAACGTCTCTAGTCAATGACTATTAGAACAAAAGAGATGTCTACACAATTCTAGATTGAGAAGCAAAGGAAATCACATTTATCTACAATATAGTCAAGCACACTCGTACATGGAGACAACAACAACAACAACAACAACAACAACGTCATCTATTGAAACTAACTAACCTTAACTGTTCAACATCAGTTCGTTGACGTTCGACTTCATCTTCCTTTAATTGTAATTTATGCTTCGTATGAACTAGATCAACTTTTGTATCACATAGTTGACTTTGCATTTCATTAGTTCGATTATTTGCATGATTCAATTCTTCCGACAATGAGTTTACAACTTTAGTCAAACGAATAACTGACGTTAAAAAATAAGATAATAAATAAACGTATTTTACAAATGTGAAGATAATTAGTACATAAAATAAAGACATTTGAAATTCAAAAAGCTGTAACGACAAAATTAAACCATTTGCAAATATACAATTCTCATCACAAAATGTTCACATCAGCTTTGTGACCGATGAGAATCAGTGAGGATGAGTGATCATCCTGTTTCACCTGCATTCGGAACACACCTCGCAATTCTGTAGTTTGGACGCAGTTACTGATCGGTAGGTACTAGGATATTTCGGGCTTGCAGAAAATATGTTGCTCATCAACCACTGAATCAAAACGCAAGTATCTCTACATTTCTAATGTTAGTCAACCAGTGAGGTACACAGAATGACAATTAGTTAATCTTAAGTAACAGAATCCGACAAACACCAGCATGAACATGATTGAGACACCTGTTGTTCGAATAGATAATACCAACTGTTTTGTAGAGCAAGCACCAAATTTGAACTTGAGGAAAAGCATCTTTTGACATGACGACCCCCGAAGTCAATTAAACGCAGAACTTCTTAAAACCCCATAACTATCAGCCGGCAGCGAAGAGGATCGATAGAAGACTGCCGCTCATTCTGGAGTACATGTTCAGAGTCAGATCATACTTTCGTATGACGAATTAGAGAGTCATCATCAAACGGAGTGATTGTGACGTAAGCCTCGACACGAACTCGTCGACGACGGATGCTTTGTGACGTAGGTGTAGTTTTGAAGTATAGTGGAGGTAGCCAAACCAAAACACGGCTTCAAGGTTGGCTTGCACCGACACCTGAACTAGTGATAGGGAGTGAAGTAGTTGAGTGTATCGACGCCTCACTTACTTCGGGAGTCTCATCAGTGCTGATAGCCTGATGATTGACGAAGTCTCAGCACGACTACAGAAAGCTCGGTTGGCTTTTGCCAGCTTGCGTCATCTATGGCGCAGGCGAGATATCCGTTCGCTAACCAAAGGACGAGTGCACTGTGCAGCAGTTCGCTCCTTTCTACTATTCGGGTGCGAAACATGGCCTGTAAGAGTAGAAGATATTCATAGGTTACTAGTATTCAATAGCAGATGTCTTAGAAGCATTGCTCGTGTATCAAGGGAAAACTGAGAAAGCAATGCTGCCGTTTGGAAACGAGTTCTAGGTAAGGATGGCAGGTCAGTTGAGGATGTAATGAAACTTCATCAGTTTATGTGGTTTGGACATGTGTTACGAATGCCCAACCACCGACTGCCGTGACGAGCTATGTTTTGCGATGTGGAAATAGGTTGGACGAAAGCTAGGGATGGCCAAACCAAAACATGGCAGAAATCCATGAAGTCACTGACAAGTGGACTGAGTCATGTCAGTAGATGTAGGCTACCTGATCGGGGTCCGCGAGACGAAAGTCACCGATGGTTACAGACCTTCAATGACATGGCTCAAAATCGTTTGCGATCAAAATTTCTGTCGTCCCACTGAGTTACATAAAAATTGTGTATCTCAAAGCTAAAAGAACTAATTTAGATTAGGTTACAGTCAGATTATGCCTTAAATTTCCTGATAAATAGTTGATTCATCTAAATGCCCCCATCATCAAATACTGAATTGGAGTACAACATCAAATCTCGAGGAAGCAAAACTACCCATAAATAGAGTGAAAGCAGTTAGTAAAAAAACAATAAAATCAGTACCCTTATTTGAAATGAAAAGACTATGATTGAATTACTGGGATCAGTCACATTAACAGTCAAAGTTATAGTTGGTCATGAATTAGTGTGAGGAAAACATAACTCACTGACTGACTGACTGACTAACTTGTTGTGGTCAGCAAATCGATCGTAACCAATGGTTACAGACTTTTAATGACATGCCTCAAGATCGTTTACTTTGGTGCAGATGCATCCATTCTTCGTCTTCTCTCGAACTCTCATCTTCTGAATTCCCCATGCCACTTTTCCACTTTCCAAATTTACCTAACTGGATCATACTTCTCGAATCATATCTTCGACTTCTAATCTTTCCCATTACCACTTACATTTCTACCACCTCTATCACTATAGCATTTGAATTGACAATTCCATCTCCCTGTGCTAATGTGGTACGGAAACCTTAAATGATGGACGTCAGTACCAAGTTGCACATTACAGCTCTTTGACTGGCTGAGTAATACATTATATGAATAATGACAATTAAAAATATTCATTTCGTCTTCAACATTTAAACAGGTGATTATTAAACACTTAACTATTCAAATTCAAAATCAACTACTTACTTTCCTCCATCAAAGCGTCTGAACGATTAACATGAGTCTTCAATTCAGATTTGAATGAAGCTTCTTCTACATGAAGAACTTCAATAAGACATTTGCGAAACTACACAAAAATACAACAATAAATAAACTAATTGGTCAATCATCAAATTTATGTATTCTACAAAAATGAATATACACAATAACAAGAGAAATAATACCTCATCTTCACGACGCATAAAAGCTGATATTCGTTCTGTCAATTGTTGTATAATTTGGCATAAAACACTCCCTGACGGGAACTCCACTCCTAAATCGGGAACTGATAATGTTGTCCTACTGCGAAGTTTATCACATGTTTTGGCAACCGAGGAAGTGATTGCTGAAACCCATAGTTTCTCATCCGTATCCAAAGCTTTAGTTAATGAAACTAATAGTCGGCTCATGAAACGTTTCATTGTCTCGTCGTTATCTTCATCGTTAGATTGCTCCTTACTAATCCATGGATTATTGTGTATAATCTACAATTCAAAGTTAAAATAACAAATGACTGGAATAAGAATCATACACACAGTAATGGTATTCACATGAAAAAATTCATCAAAAGTATTCATACTTTGGTCACTTCATTTACCGCTGCCTTCAAATCACCATAGGAATTACGCATTTCAATAATCGAAGGGCCACATTCATCGTCTTCTACTTTTACGGTGGTTTCTTCATTATCACTTGGTTTATTGAAAGCAAAACTCTCTGGTCTATCACAGACAGACTGACGAGCACTTGCGATCGCGGTCGCTGTTGCAAGTCGAATACTCTCTTCTCTCAGACGATTAGATAATTTCTAAATAGGAAGAAACACAGGTGTAAAGTAACGTGTCACATACCATGACATATTAAATAGTATTATCATAAACAAGAGAACAGGCACACGATATGACATTCTTTACAGTAACAGGTCAAGTTAGGTAAGCGCAGAGTAGAACTGCTCTTACAAACCTGATGCAGACCTAATCAAAGTGCTCCGTTTGTCAGGTTTATAACCACACAGACGTATGAACTTACAAATTCATACAATACGGTAAATCGATTGTACTATACATAAATATTAGGGCAGAACTATCTCAGAAATAAACTATAACATCTCACATGTATCATATATTTGTAAAAACATATAAAACAAACAATTACATTAAGCTCAGCTGAGACAGCTCCACAAGGTGCATCACTCTCTGATGATGATAGAAATGTTGAGTTGGGTGACTCTTCTTCTTTATGTGTGGATTTTACACACGTTCGACGAATATATTCTTGTGCATGGTTAGAATGAAAATCTTCAAGATCACAACATACAACTGTTTGATTTTCAAGCGAAACTGGGATCTGTAAAGTTGTAGAGAAAAATGTTAACAATCGTAAGCGTTACTGTGAAGTGAAACATGTTAAGTATCTTAAATAATAGGTTATAAGATATATAATAACTTGAGACCCTTTGTTCAAACAAACCACTAAATGAAACAGAACTCATTGCAAGGAACTACTAGCTAAGGAATTTTCTTATCAAACAATAACACAATCAGCAGTGATTTTCAATATATGAACAAGCAGTATACTAAATATGCCATTATCTATGACATCAAGGGACGCCAGATAGCCAGCCAAGAAAAAAAACAACTTACTTCATCTGTTTGAACCATTTTTGTGCAGAAAATTGACCTTGAGATCGGCAAATCTGTTTGTATTGATACTGAAGACTTCAGGTTAGCATTATCAATACATTCAACTCTAGTTTTTAACTCTTTGATTTCCGATTCCAACTGCGTGACTTTCAATTCTAAGGATTGCTTTACAATGAAAGAAAATACACAAATCAATTGAAGTATTTCTTTTGGACGAAATTAAAACAACATAGACAACGATTAACAGGTAGTTATGATAAACACAGATTAAGTAACGAATAAATAAGACAATGCAGTTAGGATGTTTGCAAACGTGATTCTTGAAAAAAACAGCCAAGGCGTTATCGAAACAAACATCACAGTAGTTCAGTTCACAGCTAGGATCTCAGTGTAACATACCCTCTGTGAAACGTTCAACGTGATCAAGTCAAAAAACCATTCTTGTAACTGCTGGTGATTTGAGTTAAATCAAATTTAAAATACTGCCTAATGTATGAAAATCTATAGATGGACAACTAAGGGCAATCAACATGCAACATACAGAAAATTCGCAATTAAGTAAACAACCATATTTCCTTCAAATAAACTAGTATTAAACAAACTTTACGAGTTGATAATTCCCTGAAACGGAAAATTCTGTTGTGTGTGATACATCAGTCTTCAGTACACCGTAAACAACGTACCACCTCTATGAGATTAGAAATTCACATTTAGGTGAAAACTATCACGGTGTCAATCTGAAACCTGCAGGCTAGCTGTTTTCCAACTGTATTATATTTTTAAATTCTTTCCCGTTTACGATTTGCTTTCCCTAACTAATTGTGATCGTTTTCTGGATTATTCACTTACGCATCTTGATAAAACCTCTACTACATATGTACCTGATCTTGATTTCTCACTAAATATAAAAAGCTTTATTATTTTATCTCTACAGACTGATTTATCTTCTCATCAAATTGAATTTAATCGTTTAAGCACCGTTCAACGATCAATTATACTCCACGTCCGGCCAATTTCATTAGCTAGCAGGTAGATCTACACTTATAAGTTAGTTAGGTTGAACATAAGCAAGGGAAAACAAGGGATAAGGCCTAATAATATAGCGCTATATGGTAGCAATAAATATTTAGAACATGTGTAACCGTTTCATGACCTAAATTACACATGAAATAAACTAATCACTTACTTTATCTTCACTCAGAAGGAATATGTCTTCATCTTGTTCTACAATAGCTTCTTTACGTCGTAACACTAGTTTACTGAGACGTTTACACTTTTCCTATAGATAAATAAAATATTTACTGAAAATTGTATGGTGAACGTGTTGTTTAGCTTTTAGTACAATTAGTAAACAATGAGATCAGTTATGTGTCATTGCATTAGGTCGGAATATAACTAATGAGTACTATAAATATTCGTTAACAATCAATTATATTTTAAAAACACAATGATGCTGATGTAAAATGAGAACAAACACGGATTACAACTAAAACATTGCACCCAATTGTCATACTTTAGACGATTAAGTGAAAACAAAAACAAATCCCTCTTCAAGATGTCATTTACTACCTCTGCTTTAAGTAATTGTTCTTTAACTCGGGTTAGATCATTTTCACGTTCCACTAACATTTCACGCACAGTCGCATTATCAAGTTGCAATTCTATCTGGAGAAGAAAATCAGTAAAGCAAGATCATGTAAACAGTATTTTTAAACTCGAAAAAAGGATCGAACATCATGGGAAACTTATAGTTAACATAAAATCAGTATAGAAATAGCAGCAACCGCAGCAACAACAACAACGAAGAATGGATGCATCTGCACCATTGCAAATGATCTTGAGCCATATCATTCAAAGTCTGTAACCATTGGTTACTATCTATTCGCTGACCACAACGAGATAGTCCACACCTACTAACATGGCTCAGTTCAGTGGTCAGTGATGTCGTGGATTTCTGTCGTGTCTTGGTTTGGTTACCTCGAGTATTCTACCAGACTACGCCTACATCAAAAAGCATCGATCGTTGAGGTAGTTGGTGGCTTGGCATATGTAACACATATCCCAACCACCCCAACTGATGATGAGCTATTCTTCATCAGTTGATTTGCCATCCTTACTTAGTACTCATTTCCTAACAAACGCATTGCTTACTTGACTATCATAGGGTACACGAACAATGCCTCAAAGACACCTATGAGCGAATACTAATAGCCTAAAAATATCCTCTACTCTTACTGGCCATGTTTCACAACGAAATAGTAGAACTGAACGAACTGCTACACACTATACGCATCCTGTAGTTGTTAGATGGATATGTCGCCTACGCTATAAATGATACAATATCACGAAAGCTAGTCAAGCCTCCTATATTTACGTCGGGATTTCCTCAGACACCAGGCAATCAGCACTGATAAGACTCCTCAGATAAGTGAAGGTGTCAAATCCATCAACTGCTGTACTCCCTAGCACTAGTTCAGGTGAAGTTTCAAGCCGACCGTTAAGTAAAATTTTGCGTTTTCGTTTTTCGTATCCTGAACATGCTTGCATTGTTGCTTAGAATAGTCAAGAAACTCTGCATTTTATCAGCGTTTTCGCCAAACAGAACTATATCATCGTCATATTCTTAGTCAACCAATGAATCGCCTGGTAGTAGGTTCACCCCGAGAATGTCAGATTAGGATAATGTTATCTCGAAAAGCACATCTATCACAAAGCTGAATAAGAATGGGCGAACAAAGCAACCCTGATGTCTACTATCTGCAGTAAATCAGTTTCGATGACAGTTCGCCATAGGCTATCACCTGACCAGTGGTGTTCGAGTAGTACCAACGCCGCTGCCTTTTCCATCGCTCGTGCTTTAGCTATCAACCATGTTAGCGATCATTGCGTAGGATTTTTATTAGCCTGCGCCTTAGCTGACTTCGCTCCTCATTATGTTCAGAGCCGGGTGAGATACGTTTATGAGCGTCTGTCAGTTCAGTGGGTGCTACTGAGATCCACGACTTCTTACTGGACTTATGGTTTACCCTACTAGCAGATATCACTACTATTTCCTCTGCGTTTTGGATATCGTTTCAAGCTGCCTCAGGTTGGGCATCACTGTCTACTTGGCCACCTAACTGCTTTGCCCGTTGCTCCTGAAACATATTCTTGGCTTCCTTGCAGTGTCTTCCTACGTACAGTAGTAAGACGCTGAAAAATACACGCTCGCATCAGAGCATAATCTGAATCTAAACATGTGCTCCGAAGGAGCGGTTGTCTATTGTCAAGCCCCTCCATAGGTAGTTGCTAGCTATGTGATTTAGTTGGGTCCAGCATTGGTTTGAATTTAGGGGTCGTTATGTCAAGCGATGTTTATATTTATGCTTAAAGTTAGCACATGCTAGAAATAGGTGGTTATCTGATGACGGTCGCCATTTTCCGTTCTTTTGGTCAGCACACAGGTGACTGTCTTCTGGGATCCTGTCTAAGAGAGCTAGTTCTGCCATAGGACTTCAGTCTATACCTACACCAGCGGGGCCACGGGAAGAAGCCACAGGGCTTTCAGATACACGAAGAGTGAGTAGAGATGTTACTTTATTTTTACATGGAGAGGTAAAGTGAATAACTCTACTCGGATCATGCATGCGCATTTCGGAGACGCAACATACATTTGTGGCACGAGATTCCAGAGTTCTAACTAAGGAAGCCTGTTGCCCCATTTGAGACAAGCTTCGAACGTTGGAAGCTCCAACATATAGTTTTTAGAGTGGTTTCAAGAGATCAGGAATAACGTTTAGTGATCTCGAAACGTTTGCATCAGTGGCACAAAGTGGAAAAGATTTATTACGAGGTTTATGAACGATTTTATTGTGACTAGTGTGGACTCGTGTACTGTTAAGTGTATGAGGGTGGATATCACTTCCCGGTTGCCCACCCCATAGAAAGGCATTTCTTGAGGAAACTGAAAAAGTAGTTAGATTAGCAGTGATCTTAACGACTTGATAGCGTGACCTCAGAGAACGAAAACTGCTTCAGACTGGTCATGCACGACGTTTTTATAGTAAATGTTTAACGTGTTAGGTCAACTCTGCAAACGTTTTTACCACTGAAGACGGAAATCCATGGGGTGAGGTGGGTGTGACATTTTAGTGTTGACCTTTTCTAACCCCTCCCTTTCTTGTAGGAAGTCAGCATCGCTGTAGATGCTGGTTGTCTGAGGAAAAATCTGTACTGCTGTCACAGCCCTTTGCAGTCAGAAGTTTGACTTTATCATCAGACTTTTAGTTTCCGCTTTCAATCTAACCATTCTTCAATGAACCTGACTAGTGCGGTAGAACCTAAAGGAAGTTAAGTTCCATACAATATAGCTGGTTCGGGTCATTACGCCAGGCAAGCCCGATTACCACTTCAAAGTAGCAGCTGCGGTCTGCAACATTTATAGCCTTTGTTATTAGTGTGAAAATATTTATTTACAAGGCAAAACTTTTGGATATAATAGACTACTCAGTGTCATTAATGTGAAGAAACAAGATGGAAAAAGATCTAAAAATATAAAGTGGCAATATGAATCAAAATACGGTCACTGTTTTATTTTCTGCACAATGTACGTGTCTGTGTCAAAGGAAAGTGCACTAAGAAATTAGTACAATGTCACCGATTTTATTAGGAATAATATCAAGTGAGGTAGAATTTTCACATTTTGCATGCCTCAGTCTTTTTTCAGAGAGCTGTCATGAAAATGTTGTGTTTGGGAATGTACTCTTGTATAATAAAGAGCCACAAATTATTTTTTTTTAACGTTGTGAAGAAATATGATTGTGATTAGAGATACGTGAGGATTTAATCACACCAAAAAATGATTTAAATCACACACTCGAAATTCGAACGGAATGCCAGAGTGCTTGTACACCAAACTATCTGCGTATTTTTTTAGTTTGTATTATAGAGTTGCAGTCAGTATTCAAAAAACAACTTGTAGTCAACTTATACTCCGATTGCGTGGGAAATCGCTCAACAAAGAAATTGTAATTTTAGGGATTTCCCAGAGCAAATTACTACTTTCGACGAAAAGTCAAAAGTCATCCTTTCAATAATCCTATTATGACGACATTTCTATTCAAGGTTCCACTAGTCAGCTACTTGTTTGCTCCGTATAAGTTTATTAAACGCAACAGATAAAGGTCGGTGTAAATAACACAAATGCTTCAACAATCTAATTGCCGCACATGATTTTTCTGTATGGAAGAGGGCAACTCGTCTGTAACAGTGCATATAAGACATAGTGTGACAAGGAGATAGACACTAGATAAAATTATAAGTGCACAGGTACAAACAAGCATGCATATGACGTATTAGTGTAGCATTAAGTTTCACAAATGAATGAATCCTAGAGGTACATGTCCGGAAGGTTATATCCTTTCGAATTGCGTGCTCTGAGTGCACCATCCATACATAAAATGGTGTTGTAAGATTGACAGATTCATGATTTCAAAAAAACAATGTAAGCCCTACAAAACTCATACAGCTTAGACATCATAACCCTATCGAAATCATACACCTGGGCTACAAACTTTCTCTGGTATAGACATATATTCTTTGTAACTGGGTTTGTAAATAGCTTTATTACATGAAATTAGAGTATGTTGAATACAAGTTAAATAGAGGAATATTCATAACTTACTTGTTGTTTTGTAAGACTACTAATTTCTTCACGCAATGTATTATTGAGATCTTCCGAATCCATCAAATCTCCTACTAGCGATGATAGCTCAGACAATGGGACCTATAAATCAGTAGCAATTAATGAAGAAAATCAAACAGTTGAACAATCACACTGTTTTTTTTTTCAAAAACTGCACAAATGAAAATAAACAAATAATGATAGTAGAAACTCAAACACATGCACAAAGAACAACTAATAGATGAATAGAAACATAGAAGTTTACAAGAATTACTGAATCGTTTTTTGCATTTAGACACATTTATACTCCTAAGACGTACATGCAGAAAATTCAATGAATAGTAGCTATTATAACTGCGAACGGAATGCTATCCACATTGAATTAGATCATTGAAAACATAAAGATAAGGTATACTAAAGATTAATCAAACACTGGTTATTAATACATATCAATGAAATCCATCAATAACCTAATTGCAGGTATGTGCTCAGAATCCATCGCATCTGATTCGGAACATCATAAGTGCAAGTGGCAGACTTCACACAGGCTGATAAAAAGCCAACTCAGTGAAAGCACACAGTACAGGGGTGGCAAATCAAAGATTGAAAATGCAGCACCTAATAGAAACACTGGACAACTGTCCAGAATTATCAAGAAAACTGGGATGAGGAATCCCACTGTTAGCGAGGCTATCTCGCAAAAACAGGGGACTATTGTGCATTCTCAATCCAGGAGATTGGATCGTATTTAAAGTCAATAAAGTTCCGTCATTAAATGCAAGATATAAAACAATTTCTTACTTGAAGTAACAATACACGTACAATTTATGTATTACGACTTATTCGAATGTATATCACTATTAAGATCAACTGCGACTATTATATATATGCATGGGGTGTCATCTCCATAATTGTATTTGTGTTTAATTTAGAACAACTTATTTTGGAAGAGCTTGATCAAACTGCTGGATCAACAATTCACCGGCTGTAAAAAATTGCGACAGCGCAGAAACATCTATTCTTCGTCTCCGCTTGAATCCTAATTTTCTGAATTCCTCACAACCCTTTCCTTCAATTCTTAAAATTATTTCATCGAGATATACTTCTCGAATCAGATATTCAATCCTTAATCTTTTCCATCACCGCTACTACTACTGTTACTCCTTCTACCACTATCGGGTTTCAACTGACAATTCAATCTGTCTGTGTTAATGTGTTACAGCAACTTGAACTGATATATGTACGTACAAAGTTCTATGTAGTACCTGAATTGGTGAGTTATCGTAGTAACATTCATTTACTTTGTCTAAATACATCCTCACTTCAATGTTCAGTGATTCAAGGCAGTGATACAACATAAATAAAGGATATGACTGCAGGTCACAGGTCCAAACTTAGCTTTTATCATTCGAAATACTTTCAACTGAAACAGCTGAGTTGAATAACTGTTACAACAAAAAATTTACAATATCACAATGTTAACATATCTACATTGAGTGTTTTACACTGTGTTCACCGGAAACCGAAATCGATACGTTCAGAAGTATTCTGAACTGACTGCAAAGCTAACAAGTTTCACTTCAAATAATTATAATTAGCAAATTAGTAGAATGAAGAAAATTTCAAGAATTTATTTTGTAATACACTGAAACATACCATTTCTTCACGGTTCTCCACTTCACTATCAACTACAATCTGAACCTCCATATCAACAGAATCTATTGTGGCTTCCACAAACTTATCCAACTTGATCACTTCAATCTAGGACCAAATAACAAAGATGAGATTTGTAAACACTAAAAAACTATAGCACCAGTAATAAACTGAGCTTCACATCCCCATAATCAAACATCAATGAAGAGACATTGTACCTTACTAACCAATAACCAGACCATGTACTCAGCTTTCAGAAAAACACTATCCTGTAAGTGACAACTGGTAATGAAACTCATGAACAAATGCTCTTTAAAGTGAAATTTCACAAATGCCCAATAAACATTGGACTACCGATCAAAATCGAATTCATCTTTCCAACTGATTTTTTAGAAAACGGAAGTAAAAATTAATCGCCTATAGACACTACAAACTTGATGTTATGGTAGTTATCACACTGTTAGTGAGGCTATCTCGGAAAACGATGGAACTAATATTCATTCTCAATCCAGAATACTGGATCGATGGGTGGAACTTTTTTTAGCGATCAGTTCAACAGGCCTTCGGCCACACTTCAGTTAGTTTACACATCTAGTCAATGTGAATGGCAAGTTCATGTAAATTCACCAACTCGTAATGAGGTTGAGAGCGTTATAGGCAATCTACAGCTAGGGAGAGCAGCAGGCCGAAAAGTAGCTAATCTCTGTGAATTTTAAAGCACTGACTGTCCTAATTTATACGAAAGAACAAAAGTCTTCCTGTGATAATCATACAAGAATTAGTTTTACTAATAAAGTGTCCAAAAACATATCATCTTCAATCCAATAATTCTTCAATGGCCAACTACATTTCGTGAAGAGCAGATTCGAGACAATCAGGCTGGTTTCGGACCAGGATGTGGATGCCCAAGTCGTCATGTCCTATAACTGTTTGGGCTGTTTATGTTGTTCAGAAGAACACTGAAAGCTCCATAACCTAAACATCCAGCTTACATAACAAAACTGCAACACAAACACTGACAAACGTTCAGATGTCTCACAATAGTTATATTCCATGATCTTATGGCGGTGTTTGACTCCGTTGATCATCAGATTCCTTGACAGCGTCTATCATTGACAGAAGTACTCAAAAAGTACATTAGCCTTGTATACGGTTTCTACTCGAACACTACTGGTCTGGTAACAGCTTATGAGGAACAGTTATCTGAATCGATTACTTCAAATGGTGTTCGTCAGGATTGTCCACTTTCTCCATTCTTGTCTCACTTTGTCATCAACATGTTTTTAGAGACGACATATTCATCGTCTCACTTCTCAGGAGTTGGCTTTCAACAAAGAGATTCACCTGTTGTCTTAGAATATGCCAATTTTTAGAATAAACTAGTTCATGCTCAAGCTATTCAACATACACTTGAACTTTCTTCCAATTTAACATCTTTACAGATACATTTTCAAATCACGGTGATTTATTTGTAATTGCGTTTCACATCAAACAAATTACTCAATGTTTACAATTTTCAAAAGTCCTCTTTAAACCGGAGTAAAAATGTTCGTAAGAGGTCCAAGTACAAGTTGTATGGACAATGTTACATTACACAGCTACTTACCTGTGTACAAGCATCACAATGATTCAATTCATCCTGTATGTAAACACTGGAAACATCGATTAATTTCATCTGTTTTGTTTCAATTTCATTAATATAATCCTGAATACTGTGACTTTCAGATGTATTTGTCATTGAATCAAGACAATTATTATTCTTATTCATTGCTGAAATAGAATAAGGTAGCCAGTCGTTCTGCTGATCAACAGATTTATACTGATTCCATGTTATTACATCATTTGTATTCTTGCCCAATATATCTTCATCAGAATCATTAGGTTTATTCCATGATTTAGATTGTACAAATGATTGAACATTTGATTTGATAGAATCATTTTGACATAAATTTTCCATTTTCAAATCAACCATCTTATGAGGTGTGAAATTATTTTTTCCTCTTTCTTCCAACGGTGTAGTACAGAAATAATTATCACCAGAACTCATGAATTTACTTGAAATCACTTGTGATCTGTACAAATAAAGTATGCAGTAAAGTTATTCAATACAACGATAAGACTATTTGCTATAAACTGGTAATATTGACCGAAGCTGCTACCTTGACGTGGTGGTCGGGATTGCCTATGGTGATGATCCGACCGAGCTATACCGGCTGGAACATATGTTCCTGCAGGTCCTACCATGCCAGGCAGGTCGATTGGCGAACGATGAGACTAAAAACAGCTACTCAAGGTCTGAGGGCGACGTCGTACTGCTGACTATTGCAGAGGGGTGTGAGAGCAGTAAGGTGTTTCCCTCGGACAACTAGCATCTACAGCGATGCTGCCTTCTATCAAGGAAGGAAGGAGTTAGAAAAGGTCGACCCTAAAAATGTCACACCTCACTTTACCTCACGGATTTCCGTCTCCTTGGGTAAGGGTGCCCACTAAGGGCCTATAAGAACGGAGCTAATCCTTAAATAATCTTTCATAAAAAGGCCGTGCGCGACCGGCCTCAAGAAGTTGTTCTTTGGGCTCTGCGGTCACGCACCCAGGGCTCCAAGACTAACACTAATCTATCT
>CALYCR020000024.1:0-23248 GCA_944470395.2 Schistosoma turkestanicum | reverse complement strand
TCTCAGACACACTTTTACTGCAGTATTTGAAACCAGGACATTCGGTGTAGAATTCTTTTTGAATGTTTTGTGTTTTGGAAAATCCCTCCATGTTTACATATTTTTGCTATGATATGACGGACTTTTTCTTTTGACATTTTTGGTATTTTATTTGATTCCAATTTGAGATTTATCATTGTATATTGTTATTCTTTCTATATTTTGTACTTATATTGAAGTTTTTATGTTTGCTTCTGAACTGTACATTTTGTTTAAATTTGATATAATATGGCTACCGCCACATTTTTGGACGGACGCAGTGGCTGCTGGACTTAGCGTCACTTATTGGTTATTGTGTCGGATACTCTGCGGAGTAACTTCACCCTGGAAGAAGTACAATTTCCGTAAGGCTTTGTATTTCCATTTTCTAACTAATACAGAGACGTTTTTTCCTAGAATTTTGTCCTTTTTGAATAGGTTGGGACCCGGGACTAGGAAAAGCGTACAGGAGTACCTCTATTGGAACCAATTGAGACGGCCACTGTCGAAATATATTTACATTCGGTATGGGCGCAAACGCCCAACCTCTGGAGCACTGCGCCGGTACCCTACGGTGTTATTGTCTATCTTGATTATTCGTCACTGATGAATACTCAAAGTGATGTGTATACCAGAAATGATGACAGTACTTCGTTACGTTCTTTTTCAAAGTCGTTTGTGTATGTGTTTCACAACAAAAAGAGAATAAACGCTGATCATCGTTTAATCAAAAACAGCTGCTTTGTCGCGAAGTTTTTTTATATACAATATGTATATGTTGTCGTATAAAAAAAGCGCAAACGTGTTTGCATACCACTCTCATACTCCCTGGTAAACATTGATGAACTAAAATGAATTAGTTATGAATTTACATACATGACATGTAAATGAAGCATAAATAAGTTTAACTATAATGTCACAATAATAACTAATAAGAACGTTAAGTAAATTGTATCCTGTAAACCATAGGACTTTTGACTGTTTGAAAAAAAAATACAATCAGCAATCCTTTTGAAATTTTGAAGTGAAAACTTCAGATCAGCTTACACTACAGTCATGAATTGTGATTGATACTAAGAAAGCGATTCCAGCTGTCAGCAATACACAGCAAACCGAAAATAACAGTATTCTCCATAGTTGTGTAATAAATTTCAGCTGAACACCGAGAAAGATAGCGAGGATCGTAAATATGGATGTCAGACTAGGAGCTTTGATGGAATCGCTCCTTTCACCAGGTGGGCTAAGTATTCCAACACAGATAATCATGATGATCAACTGAGAATTAAACAAGTATGTGTTAGTTTAATAAAAAACAATCTTCTTTAGTTGTCAACATTGAGAGAAATAACTGAAGAGTGACTAATCATGTGTTGTTTCTAATTTTAACGCCTGAAGGTCAACATTTTATTCATCTGAATGTATGTCAAGGGCCTTTTGTGAATCGTGATATATCACGCAAATGAGTTTGCAAATCAATTCAATAAGTGATTATAAGATGAGTTATTGAATACAACAAATATAACACATGAAAATTAGAAAAAACCTTAATTGTGAACCAATTTTCATCTGAACGCAAAGTCTTCTTAAAGAACCGAATGATCTTTTGCGAATTAGTAAATACAAAATTGAAGTTTGAATTAAGTTGCAGGTGAATACTCGAATTTAAGGGATTCAAATTTTCGCAAACATCATACAATCATTTATTCCAACAGAATTCACTTATCTTTTGGATCTTTTGGATCTTGCATAAGGATCACGAACTGACCACCTTTCAATTGTTGTCTTCATATGTCTTCCACCCATTTCACAGTTATCAATTATTCCGTAATAGCTTTGAGTGATTTGATTTATCTGATACTCGTGAATACTGATGAGGGTTGAATGAGATACAATGTTTTTAAAGTTGCGAAATTCTTGACAGTTATCTGCTTTGTCAAAATCATGTATCTTAATACTTTTTTAATTTCTAAACCTCATGAAATTACAGCCCGTAAAAACTGGATGGAAATATACAAAATAATAAACATCATGTTCAACCAACCGTTAAAATAATAAAGATGTTGTTACTTGTAGATGTAGAGTCTAAATGTTTGATAAGAATTTTGATGACTGCAGATCACAGTGCGATGAAACTGAAATGTGAGAATGAAGTGTAGAAAAAAGTAACCTGAATTGTAAATTGAGTGTAGTACGATAAATTTAAATTTTATTGCAGGTGACATACTGGCAGCAATCCGAACTGTAGTTCCTTAAGTGGCTGTTATTGTTTCAATTATAGTTTGGGTTCCGTTGATGTGTAGAGAAGGAATGTCATCAGAATATCGTTATTAGATATTTTTAAATATATAATATAATTTATTCGGGTGTCATGAAGTGGTCAAAAAAATTTTAAAATTTTACTTTAATTTTGAAAATTCATTCTTGGATACAAAAGAAGTACACTTCAAGAATGTTGAGGTAGGATTTTGACGAAAACTGTTTGATGATGAGTATTAGCGAACAGTATATCAAACGAAACTTTCTTTTCAGCTTCTGAAATTGATAAAAATTGTCCATTGAATATCGGCACTCATCTGCTTACACGTGAACATTTTGCATTATTTGTTATGAAGTTTCATTTCATAAATACTCTTGAAGTGGATTACTGTAATGAACATTATGCGATTGGTTTGATGCAAACAATTAATATTGTAACCAACTGTCCCAGTTAATACTTTACCTTTTTGCCTAACTGTGCCGAAAACAATAGGCTACTTCTTTCTTTGACCTTAAGCTATCTCATGCTCACTTGTTTGTTCCGTCTCTAAATTTTTGACCGAACTTGTTATTGTTTGGATTCCACGAGATCGTCAACAAAATTATCTAACGCCTTATGATTTCTGCCTGTGGACGGATTTATTCTGAAAATCTGCATTATATAGTCTGAACATGCTATTCTCCGGTTCTCCCTTATCAGTTAATCTCGGAGATTAATATAATTTTTTACATTTTGACTAAAACGCTTTGCTGAAAAACCCAGAAGTACATTGAAATATACATACTTGTAAAACAATGAACAAATAACGAACCTGAATACCTAACTTATGCAAATCATTTTGTCAATTCAAATGTTTTTCTACGACTTTGTTTGATGATTGCATGCACAATGCCATTTTCTTCTTCGTATTCATCTAGTCATAAAGCGCTTTGTGTTTGTATCTTTCTTTGTATCTTTCTATAAATTTGCTCGTATCATTTTCCCATTAAATGTCTGAATTTGGCATGTATTGTTTGATTCACGATCAATTTCGGTCGAAATAATGACAGCCATTAAACACCTGTATATTTATCATGATTTTTCTCGCAGTAGTTGACTTCACCAAATATTTTATTTTGAAAGTCGCATTGAGAAAATTGTGTGATGAAAGAAGAATGATATGCTAGCTGTTATTAAACATGATGAAGCATGTACAATATATTTTATATTATTCAAATAATGATCGTATATACAAAGCTCAATACATCTGGCAGTGTTCCGTTTATTGTATTTATGTATTGCGCTTGACAAGATATCTGGTAAGTGAACCATAATGAAAGCTTTCTCTTTAGTTGTATATTCGTTATTCAGAAACTGGTGATGGCGAATACTTAGTTCATTTAACAGTAAAAAACAGTGCGCAGTCCATTTATGATAGGTAATGGAGGTTATAGTAACTTCTGTATGTATATTTTTAAGAATTAGATATTGATGCTGACCTAATTAGTTGTTTAAAGTATGCTCTAGTTAAGGGTGCTCAGTCAAGCATTCACAGCAGTCGAGATGGTGAATATATCTACGACATACTCAGTTTGTTTGTCTGAGATAAACAATGACTTTTTGTATTGCTAAATGACCGATCACTTTCTTCGTTGTGATGAGTGAAGTGTGAACACCCGCACGTTCAAATAATTACAAATGTGATTTCAGTGTAGAGTTAGATTTCAATCTTCAATCATTGAACGATAGAATAAACTACGAATACAATTTAAATATCGATTACGCTCATCATATATTTCTATAGCTGTTTTACTAGTCTACATATCTATAGTAGAAATTATTATTATTGAAGTGTTATTATTTATTCCTGTAGAGTCTCTTGCAAAACAGATCTCACAAATCGTGAAATGCAAGTCAGTCACATTACAGATTTTTGTCAAATACGATTGCATAACAGAGAGGAATATATAGATCCGAATATATAATTATTAACAAAGAATCATTGATCATCGATAATTAGTCTAACTAGCAGTCACGCTTTCATTACAAAAGTCGAACAAATGAATGAAATGGAGCTGTGAAATAATATAGAGTACAATCTCATCAAAAGAACTTTTGTAACTTTATTTGATTTTGTCACAACTACTGACATTTCAGCTTCACATATCCGATGAATAATTCTGATGAATTATTCATGCAAATTTTTCAGAGTTATATTTTCAGTCAGCAATACAACATTTGAGAATGCATAATGAAAATGGACTTTAAAACACACGAAAATTTATTTGTTCTTAAGAAACGCACAATGAACATTACCGAGCATGAAATAGTTAATTTCAAACAACTGTGTGAATAAATGCTAAGAACACTTACATCATTATTACTTAGAAAATATTTTGACTGCTTTGACGTCAATAATAATAATAATTCTGTGTTGTTTCAGAATGCAAACAATTTCCTTTTCACATTGTGGACGACGGCTGGATCTTCTTCGCTTTCATGAGAGCTGGTAAATCTCATTGGGCAGTAATTTACTTGCTGTAGGCTGTAATGTAGGTCTGTTTACTTAAAACACGAAGGCACTTCCTGATACGAATTTGTAATGTAATCAGTCGTATGCATCGGACACATTCGAACAAAGTCGCCAGTCGTCGTGCAATAAAAAACGGTTACTTATGATGATTCTAAAAACATAATCTTGCTTGAAAAAATGCGTGACGCTGCGCATATTGCTAATGGTTAGTCTTTTGATCATAGTTCATCAGACATGATTTTATTCTGAGTTTCCATACGTTGCAGGTAAATGAAGCATAAAGAAAGTTTGATTGTTGTTCATATTGTATACTCTTCAGTTATTAGGTGACTCCGAAAATAATATAAAAAACGTGATAACCGCTTTCTGTTTAAATAATGGATTTTTGATACGACGAATTACGAATGTATTCAATAAACGTCTTTCAAATATAGAAATTACTACGGCAGATCAACGCAATCTGATAATATTCATGTTTTTTAGGCTAAGAACAGAAAAAGCGATTGCAACTGCCGACAATAAACACAGAACTGAAAATATGTGTATCCTACATTTTTGTCTAAATTCCTTCATTTGTATTCCTGATTTGACAGCAAAGATCGGTGACGTAAAAGATAAAATAGTAGCTATAAAATGTTCACACTACGCAACAGGTGTAATCAGTAATCGCCTACGTAATAACTTATCATTTTTTTGGTTCATGATACTTGAACATCAAAGCACCTAAACATAGAACAAACCTCAGCAGACTAACTCAACAAGAACAATTTTCGTATGTAATTCCTGAAAACCAACTATTTATAAATCGAGATGTATGTTTAGTACATCTTAACTCAGTTTAACTCAGTTATACTGGTGTTGAAATGCAAACAGAAGGATTAAGGTTCATCAGTCGTTATTTATTTCACAAACATTGATGAATATGTTTTAATAATATAAGCAGTCAGAAAAGAGATCTTATATTAGTGTCACTACGTTGTACCTAAGTAATTCACTGTGTTATAAAATTTAGCTATTTTGTTTAGCATGATAACTGTCCATCGAATTTCCTTACAATAAATACCAGTTAATTTCTTTGTTGACCAGTATTTGTATATAAAGATGTATGCTTTTGATGACACAAAGAGACCACCTACTCACACTGCATACATTTACAATGAGATCAATCCGGCCATGCGTGCAGTTGTGAGATAAACATGGAAATTTTGACAGGATGAACAGACAAAATGATTATCATGTCGCGTGTGAACATGCGTGTGAACTCTAGATCAACAAGTGTTACGCCCATAAATGCTGCTCGTAACATCAACTCTAACGTCTTGTTAACTCACTGCTTTTCATCCGCACCACCACTAAAAAACAAATTCAAACTAAAACGTATTCGATATACTCAAACTCGAATGATTTACGTACAACAGATTACTCGATTATAACTTTCCTTGTTCTACTTTCTTTCGAGTCTGATATATTTTGCTACCCACAACGAGATATTATGATTTCGTTCCTGGTCATAATGTCATGTTTAAATGTACATTTTCAGTTAACATGTTATTGAATTGTTTTCAATTTATTCCCAGTTTGACTAAAAACTTTTCATTCCTACTGTTACTAAATAAACGCCTAAGCTCCTAGAAGGTGAAACGATTGCAAATCAGAACATCCATGTTATGTCGATAGGGCTTGATAAAATCGTAGCTTGAATATGGTATGCTGCAGCAGAAATATGGCCGAAATGTCTCGTTTAACTAATTGTGCATTACACCTAGTACTTCAACCTGAGAAATATGTTGAGATTGCGAGGAATCCACAATTCACATTTTCATAGGAAGCTGGAACAAAATGTTAGGTTATAGTACACTTTGTACCGAATAGTCAACACTTTGAGCAAACATTTAAAATGGCTGTTCTATGGCTAATTCAATCTGTCTCCGATTCTGTGATCAAAGTTTCATCGACATATTTACTAGCAATCATTTTACAACGGAGTGATACAGTGAATTTGCGATGTACAACTAAATAAAGTCAATTACCGCTGCTTGAGATGGCGTTACATTGTTGTGATTACTCATTCTACAGTTTTGTGTAACAACCTGGTTATTTTTATTTCGTTCGCCATTTTTTAATCCAGTGTTATTTCAGTCACTTTCAAAATGTTCTACATTAAACCTATACCTGCACATTTCGACCAGTCGTACACAGACTCATGTAAGCTACTTATGTAGGTATGTCTAGGAAATTATTACAGGAACAAGCCATGATCGCTTTTTTTACTGCGACCTAATCGGCGAGTAGTCCAATTATACAAAGCGGTGGTCTGCACTGATATCCATGGAGAAGTATCTAGAAGTCAGATAACTGAAGTACCTGTCGATAAATATATGAGCACGGTTTAGTCAACACAAGCCGCATGAGCACAAACAAAGATTGTAAATATGTAAATGCACTCAGTTTGGTAGTTACCTGAGATTTCATCGACTGCAAGTTTGATCTTCGCGTAATCAACTTTTGAAGAGTGTAAGAGAAATATGACCTCTTTTCCGTCGAGTTATCAATGTGGACAGAAAGACGTTAGGATAGATAAGTGAATTAACTGGCTTGCAGCATAGGTAGATAGTTTCTCTGTTAGCCTAATTTTGATTGTCATACATTTGATGGATTGAATAGACACAATGTGTCAAACGACAGTATTTGTTTGGCGTAAAATGCTATTGATAAACAAAGAAAAACACTTTTACATGAATCGAAATATTTTATGAAGAACAAAGATTTGATCAAATTTACGTTACAGCAATGGAAGATATAATTGACACTGAGTTGTGAAATAACGAGCAGTATCATAAACTCGATGAAAGGTATCAAAGCCATGTACAAAAGAGAGTAATCTTCAAATTCGCAGTTTTTCGCCTGTAATTGTAAAAAGGATAAATTTTAGTTTGAAAATTAGAAGATATTTAGAGTTTACTTTTATAATGTCTAGTGGTTTCACATCATTATTTCACAAATACTGTAGTGTGTGCAAAAATTGAGAAAACGTTTCCATAACGCTCTTATACATTTTGGTAAACAAGGACGAATAAGAATGACTTTGTTACGATTACAAACACAAAAGAGATAATTTACTCATATTGGTTTTGTGATTTATGTGTATATTTCACAGAGTTTATGTATCAGTTGACGTTTAAAATAAACTGTTTACGTTTGAATATTCGATCCTAAATTATTGGAAGATTAGAAGTTATCAGAAATCGTTTTTTATATTGTTGAGTTACAACGCATAATCGGCTTACGTTTTCAGAACCTTTGCAAACTATGACAGGATTAGAGAAAGCTTTCCAGCTGCTAAAATGAACAAGAAGAAGAAAATGACAGTATCCTCCATTTGAGTGAGAAATCTAGCAACTTTACAGCCAATATCACAGCCAAACTTGTTGACAGGAACGGCACAATATCTGCAATGGCGCGTTTGTACAAACGTCCTTGAGGTATAAGCGATACGACACCGATTATCCAGTTAATCATCTACGAAATAAGGAAGCAATGTGGTAATTTGAAGGCAGTCAACTTCGAGAAAAAAAGAACAATAACTGGTAATGCGGTGTTCTCAATTATAAAAACAAAACGAATTAATCACTTGGTTTTAACTTTTACTTGAAGAACAACGCATCGTTCACCCAGAAATTGAAGGCTCAATCGAAACGCCAAATGATGTATGAAACAAAACGATTGAAACTTTCGGTTCACAGGTTCTGCATGTCGAAACTATCGGAAATATAATACGAGCGATTATTCTAACAGGCCTCATATATTTGTTCATAATCCTTCTGCAATAATTGCCTCTGCTGGAATGTTGTCTGGTCCTATTGCTTTGCCGCTCTTGATTTGTCTGATAGCCATACTGATCTTCTCAATCGTAGGTACGCCAATATTATTTTGGAGGTCCATGTATGCTTCTTCGATGTTGGGTGTGTTCAGTGGAGCTGGTCGATTCAGTAGTTCCTGACAGTGCTCTACCCACATATTTAGCTGTTCTTCAGTGTTGCTGTTTACTTTGCCCTCTTTGATTTCACTGGTCGTTCTGGTTTACGATATTTTCCGGCCAGCTTCTTGGTTGCTTCGTACAATTGTCTCATGTTTCCGTCTCTTGCAGCCTCTTTCCGCCGTCATTGCTAGATGTTCCACATATTTTCGTTTGTCAGCTTCTCTGTTTGCTTCTGTGTATGCAAACTGTGCGGTAACTTTCTCTGCTCTTGTTCGGATGAAGTTGATTGCCGCCTGTTCCTCCTTTCTTTAATTTTTGCAAGAGTATCAACAAAGATTCATTCCTTGTAATGGTACTTCTTGTGACCCAGAACTTCGTGAAATGTTGAAGTGATAGCCTCCTTGATCCCTTTTCAATTGTTCTCCGATGTTGCTTTCTCTCCACTGAGTAGATCCTGAAAGGCCTGGAACCTACGGTATCCAAAAGAAAAGGCCGTATTAAACTTGAGTGATTTTGTCTGCTCCGTCGTCAATTGCTTCTATTGTTTCAGTTTCATTGTAGCAACCAGCAAGTGTTGATCTGAAGCTTTATCAGCTACTCCCTTGGTTCTCACATCCACCATGGTCCTTCTGAACGTTTTATTGATACAGATTTGGTCAATTTGGTTTTGAGTAGTGTGTTCCGGTGAAATACATGTGGCTTTGTGAATGCATTTGTGTGGGAATACTGTGCCACTGACGACCCGTTTGTTGAAGGCACAAAGGTTTGCAAATCTCTCATCGTTTTTGTTCCGCTCTCCAAGTCCATGTCGTACCATGATGTCTTCATATCTTCTGTTGTCCATGCCAACCATGCCATTAAGGTGTCTCATTTCAATGATCAAATCCTTTGGTGAACATTTCTCGACGATTGACTGCAGCCTTTCGTAGAATTGATCTTTAACGTCGTCATTGTAGTCACTGGTAGGTGCATAACATCGGGTGACGTTCATTGTAATGTCCTCTTTCCTTATTTTGAAGGATGCTTTGATGATCCTCGGTCCATGAGATTCCATTCCTATCAGTGCCTTTTTTGAATGTTTTGACAGCATCAGTGCGACTCCTTGTGTATGTGAAGCATTTTCCTCTTCATGACCAGAGTATAACGGCAGTTCTTCTGAAGCTAGTTTCAGTTATCCTACCTGTGTCCGATGCGTTTCATTGATGCCGAGCACCTCGAGATCGTATCTTTTCATTTCTGCCGCAACTTGAAATAGTCTTCCAGTCTCTCACATTTAATGAACGTTCCATGTACCTAAAAGAATGGTTGATCTGGTTGTCAGAAGAAGCATCGGCCCCGTGACTTCTGAAGGAACTCGTCTTTCATCACGCCTCGTCGTAATTGTTTCTCCAACTCACAGGGCAGAGTTTAAATTGTTCGCATGATTTTTTTCTGGTTAGCGTTTTTTTGTCAAGTTAGATTTCGACGAAATAGCGTCCACTCCACCTACTTTATCCGGGCTTGGGACCGACAGTAACCCCGAAAGTTCTACTGGCGGAGTTCATCGAAATCATACAAAAAAATAAAGGAAAATTGTCTACTTTTTATATGATAACATCTATAATAACTGCGTGAAAATATACTAGCTGATGGACATCCTGTTGAACTGAGCGGTGAAATATTGAAGATGGTGTTACTCGTAGATTCATACTGAAAGCTTCTTTAGAAAATCATGATGACTGTGAATAGTAGTGTACAACAAAATGAACTGACGTGTTCATTGAATGTTAAACGAAGCATTAAACCTTTCATAAAATATACACGCGAAAAACTGGCAGCAATCCAATCAAGCACAATTGTCACATGCACATTGATAAAAAAACTAAAATGGATGACAATGAGAACAGTCGTCAAAAGACCGCCAAATAAATTATGTTATGTTCAATGTGGAATCATGGTCAGTCAAAATGAAAGAACTTTCTATAATGATCCCTCAACATGAATTTTTTCAATAATTGTTATCCGAATCTATTATCAAGAAAATAACACTAATGAAGAGAATCTTTTACAATAATTAGATAAAAATAAAATTGTCAAGTATACCAGGTTTCACGACTTACAATAATGTGACACCAGACAAACTGACAGCATTCATCCAAAACCCATAACCAAATCTGTTACGTGGACGATGAATTGTTAGCAAATGTCAAATACTTACATGCATGAAGTTAGTATGTAAATAGCGTTAGTGTGATTTGCTTCTAACGATTGACCGGTAGCCATGATTATCACGATTGAAATATTTCAAGTAGATAAATTCGATAATTCCACGAAAAAATTGAATTGAAAGAAATGTCAGATGCTTAGAAAACCAATATGTAATTAGACGAATTACACTGAAATATAAACAATTATTCTTAAAATTATACTTTCGCTCCCAGGTCTGGATTGGTAGGTAACCACACTTTCTATGAATTGAATAGCAGATAAATAATTTTGTACCAGAAAATTATGTAGTGTTTGAAGAATTAGGAAAGGAAAACGTTCCCTCACCATGTTTCATCCACCTGTATTTCTAAACATATCTCTTCATATTTATCTATCTTTCTATTTATTAACGAATCTATGAACGTTTAAGGTTATACATATTCAATAATTCAATGCAGTTCAAAGTACTGAAACAATCAAAGCGATAATGCCCTGGATCAATTCGTTAAACTTAAATTTCGAGTGATATAATGATAATAGAATTAATAAACTCACAGCATGGAATGCCAGCTTTGACGTCACACGATTCAGTACAATATTCTGTATTTATAGTCACATAGTCCAAAAACGTTAAAACATATATGGATTGTCTAGAGATCACTGTATCACTGAACTTTATACTAAATAACGATTTAAAGACTCTCTGTAATACACGTGAAACTCTTTTACAGTTAGACATTCAGTGAACATGATGACAGAGTACTTGCAGAAACTATGAATTAAAAAAAGTTAACTATCTTCTATGCAACCTAGTTTCATATAAATAATGGGAGGGAGAATACATGGAATCAAACATCATCGAAACCTAACACATACCTAATTTTAATAACTCTGGATGTTATATTTTTTGAATGGTCGTGTTCTGCGATCCCTACACACCATGAGTAATAACTTGTACATTGCTATATGTAGTAGTGATTCAAGATGGTCAAAAAAGAAACGTGACTCTGCCATTCCTAATCTTGGACACCCATCAACAAAATGTTACCTGTTGAGGTGTCTCTTGTGGTGCCTAATTACAATAAATTTGACCGAAGTGTCTGTTTCTATCTCACCTTGTTTCATCGGCAACGACGTGACCACATCAGACAACCAGCATCTGCAGCGATAATGCCTTCATACAAATAACGATGGTTAGAGGCGTCAAACGACATGCCTCAAAATGTTCTGCGATGGTGCGGGTGAATTCACTCTTTGTGTTCTCTCAAATGAACCTCTATTTTCCGGTTTCTAAATTTATCTCACTGTATTCTATCTCCCGAATGCAATCTACGATACCATTTTTTTCTGTAATCAGTGTTTCTGCTACTTCCGCTTGCCATATACTATTTGAACTGAGAGAGACATGTGTCTGCTATTGCGGTATGTAAACATGCGCTTATATATGTAAAAAACCATTAAGTTCTGACTGATTGACTGTCTTGCGGATATTAACATTTTGCGTAGACAACATGTTATAATTACTTAAATCTTAAAGATGATCAATTGTTTAGTTGGCACACGTTCACGTATTGAAAGACTTTGAACAGATCAGTTGTAAAAACTGACCTGAATGCTCGATCTTGAAGTATATAACAGCAAACAAAAACCGAACTTTTTGAATTCTTTCTTAAATTTACGGTACCGAATATCATATTTGAGGTTCACAACTTTCATTTGCTTCTGAAACTGTAACCTAAATCATTACTCATCACGAGCTCATGATGTTTCCCAATCATGTGGACCGCGAAAATAATGAGATGTTGTCAACAGACGACAAAGATTGATGATCAAGCGAGATAGTAGATTGAGTGAAATTATACATAACCACATGAATTTTCTGGCTCGATTTATTACGTTTGAGCGTTCATGTGCTGTACGGAATGTTTAACGTTCAACTGCTATCACTGTGTTGTTGACAAGCACTTGCGATGAACAACATAGTTACCGTTGATGAATAATTTTGAATTTTATTATAACAGACTTGTTAACTTTTATTCATTTATCCAATTTCTAATCCCGGACATTTGACATAGACTTAGGAAGACTGATGCGAATCACATATGTATATCTTTGTATGAAAATAATTAGACTGACACTGCAGGTAAGTTTATACTGCCAGTAGTTTCAGTATGTAGAGCGGTGGTCTCGACCAATATAAACCGACCCATTCAAGAGCATTATCCAGAGGTCACGGATGTGAACCTACTGGTGATTAATAAATTTTCCTGGTTAAAGCGAGCTCAAGTGAATTTGAAAATATGTATATGCTGTCAAAGGGGGCTGGTACTTCAGATAGCATCGACTGCACGTTTGATCTCCCAGTAATCCAGTAATCCGGACTATATATATAGATACAATCTTTTTCTTTTACTTTAAGCGCACCATGTGGCCAAGACGATTAGAGAATAAGCAAGAGAAGCTTTTGGATTACAAAGCATGTAACTAGTTCCTCTGTCGTCTCAACTGTGAGTGTCTAATCAGTTATTGTATGGAATTTATCTCTTCGGTCATCTGAGAAAATTTTACACACAAATGCATCAAACGACAGATTTTCTGTTGGTTAAAATTGCACTGATAAAAAGTCAAAGAAACGTTCACATGAATTGCAATTTTTTATGAAGACCAAATAATCGATGGCAGTTGTGTTTGATTACAAGGAGTTATCAGAATTATGTTATCACAGTAGTGGAAATTATTGAAATGAAATAGTGAAATGATCACAAGTATCAAAAACTTGAAAGAAGATACGAAAGCCATATACAAAAGAGAGTAATTTTCTGATTTGCCGTACTTCACTAAGTAATATATGGTAGGTATCACCTGAAATCACCTGAAATTGTAGACCTAATAATGTTTAGTGAAATAATCAGAAGTTGATCATGATATATATATATATATATATATATATATATATATATGGTAAAAATGAAGATATTTGCAGATGAAGTGTATAATAACTATTAATTTAGCATCATTCAGATAAATCAAATAAAATCTCAGTTATTTGTTCGATCATTTGATCCATCGACGTTTATGAGATCAGACGAAAGAAGCTAAAAATTATCAAATTTTCCTTATTCAATTCCTAATATTCAAGCATTCAAAACGAGATATCGGAAATGACGGCTTTTTCGCTTTAGATCTCTCATAAATAAATAGATTCTTGAATTTTTCGAAGTTTTAATTATTGTTTCTGGCATGATAATACGCAATGTACACAAACACTTGGTCATGTGAAGATTTATTAGAACATGAGTTACTTAACATAAACATTGCACCACTCCAACTGATCAACCACAGAATTGCAAATATTTTCTGTAGCAAAGATACAAAAAGTTATCATGTAAATCTTTTGATTCGTACTTTTTTAAACATCTACCTCCGCAAATACACTGACCGCTAAATTACGACAATAATACAGTGTGTCAAGTTAGAGCTCAATTAAATTCATGTTCACAATGCGGTCGATCTCTAACTCCGTTTTTCGTTCATGAAGTCTGGTAGTACATCAAATCTGCTGAATACTCATTTGTCATTAATGTTTTTGCTGAATACTATTATCATAATGTGTATACTCGAAATAATGGCAGGAATCATTGATGTTCTATTTAAACAACATATGAGCATAAACACTGATCAATCTTTTATTCATAGCGACTGCCTTCCCCTGAAATTTATAATTCACTATTTTACATACATTGTCGTATATGTACATAACCTGCGAAACGGTTTTCGTCAAATTATCATGCTGTCCGTCAAACGTGAATTAAAATAAGTGAATTGTGAATGATTAAACATACCTAACATATCAATGAGACATTAAGTATTTTTTATTGATGTGTATATATATCAGGAAAGTTAATTATTATATGGTGTTAAAAGTAAACCTTTCCTGTTTGAATAGTGGATCAAACTCAGTTAAATAAAAAACGTTATAACAAACAATTTCGATATAATTAAGTTAATTATCCTTATTGGCTTACATGTTTTAAAAACTCGTGAACTTTTGCAAGATCACAGAAACGCATTCCAAACACTATTAAAACAACATAAAATAAATAACAGTATCCAACATTTTTGTGCAGAATGTTCCAGATTTACACCCAATAAAATAGAGATAATAGGCAATAGTAATGCCACATTGGCAGATATAATGCGATCGATCCAATCAAAGGTTGGCTTATTAATCCAACACCGATCATCCAAATGAATAACTGAGATGTTATTAAGTAACGTGTAAATTTATATTAACAATTTCGTAGCAATCAACATGGAGATAAATAAACGGACCATATTTGTGCATGTCCTTTTCTTAATTTAAAAACCGTGCAGTTGTCAGTTTTATTAAATTTTTGAACGTGAAGTGCTTTTTGAATTTTGTAATATATCACAAATGAATTTTCACATACAACGAATTTGTGGTTGTACGATAACAAACAACGGACATACATGCACATCTAGGAACAATGTAGACATCAGACAACTTTTTGGTGATATAAGATCCTCAGAACTCGCTTCATAAATGTCGTTCTCTTTGAATTTATTTCATAGAGCGATCTGTTGACTACACAAGAAACCATAGTGTCTGGTTATTAACGCGGACGATCAGATTGTGAGAGTTAAATTCGATGTAGAGGTCGGAAGGAAAACCTGGTAACGCCATCGAAACCAGATCCGCATCAGAAAATCTCCAACTTGATATCTGGCTTGATACCATCAACCAACCTGCAGCCCTACAGACGAAAGGAGACTCAGTTACAAGCTGACATCTGTTGCCTATAGTGTTCTCTCAGACAGCGGCAGAAAACAGTCAAAATGAAGACGGCCCTAGCAGCGCACGTTATTAAAAAAGAGGGTAATAATTTAGAAGTAATATCTCATAAATATCCTAATTTTGAATTTATTTCAAGGACCTATCAATTGACTTGATGATCACATATCCCACCAGGAGAAAAAAAAGCCAGTGATTATCTACTGTGTCATTTTAGTGTGCTATGTTTTTGAGTGTCCCAAGGACGTCTCTATTCAGTATAAATAAACGCAGTTTGAGTACTTGAATTCATTCTGTGCTGGCTGTGTTTTTGTAGAATACTACATCTACGCTATATCAAGACTCTTTGCTGAAACTATTTGGTCAAGGGAATACAGTAGCTTACCTGGACGCTGTTTCATTGTTTGTTCTCGTAATTCGACCAAGCTGAACTTGTTGTAATTCAGGCAAAACGATTTCAGCAGCTCAGCATAAGTTTTTTTTAAAGATGATGTCGAAGATGAATTACGCATTGTTTGACACAAAATTAAAGAGTAACCAGACAAACACAGGCGTCCACAGAATTAAAGTTGGTCAGTTCATAAATTGTATTTACTAAAATTATGAACAAGATTATACGAGGGATTATTCTAACCTGCCCACGGTCACTTTTTCATATGGTTTCACTTGATGCACACTTGCTCTGTACTCTTTGCCTGTAATCTTCATTCGTCCATCGTTCGTTCATATTATCGTTTGACTCCTACCAAGCTAAGACTGATTCTGATTCTCGGATACGCGTATCAATAGTACAACATTTGATAGTAAACGCTGACGAGCAATCATAAAAATGCATGATTCTCTTAGTTATATAATTCACATCAAATGTCAGTTGAATCGAAATCATACAAAAAATAAATGTGAATTGTCTACATTTAGTATATTATTATTCATAAAACTGGGAGAAAATATGGAAGATGATAAAGAACATGTTATAATAACCGTTGGTATAAAGAAGAGGGCATTCGTCGCAGATGCAGACTGAAATTTTTTATTGAGAATAATGATGACTGTGAAGGTTAGTGCTATGAATCTGTAGAGCGTAAATGGAGAACGAAATAAATATACTGTTATATTTATTGAGTGTAGTACAAAACAGCAAAAATTTCAAGAAATTTTTATTTGAAACACTAGAAGCAATTCAAGCAAGCAACGTTTTCATTTACGTATAAGATAAACATAACTGAAATGGACAGTGAGTGAATAATCGTCAAACAAATCACAAAATGTTCATTTCACAATCATGATCAGTTCAAATGAAAGCACAGTTCACTAGGATTTCCTTCAAATCATCTCATTTCGAGAATATTTCACTCAGTAACGTATAAGAAATAAGATTCTTAAGTTTTTCCAGGTTTCAACACCTAAAATAATGTGAGACCGGACGAACGACCTGGATCTTCCTAACAGGCCTCAACAAAACTTCCACAAGAATGATGAATTGTAAGAAAAAGTCATTTACTTAAACTGACGATGTTCATTTACGAATTGAATTTTTGTTATAAGCTCTAGGCACTGAAGCCACTGCCCTCAATGTGATGCTTGAAATTTTAGGATTGCACAAATTTGACAGCTTCACGTTAAACCGATTTAGCAAAAACACAAGATACAAAGAAAGGCAATATAAAATTACATGCATTACAGCGAAATATAAATAAAAATAGTTTCAAACGTGTATATTCACTGTCAAGTGATTGTTGGCAGTTTTACATTCTAGTTTATTTTTTGAAGAATGGAAAGGTAGTAACGCGTCGTTGAGTAATTGTGTTTGCAAAGAATTATCAATGGACGTCGACCCATCAATATGATTCGTTCAACTGTCTATCTGACTCTATTTCATTATGTCGATCAATCTATCTCTATTTCATTCTATCTATTCAAGAATTTATGAATCGTAAAACTTATCCATTTTCAAACAGTCAGTGTCGTTCAATCGAATGAAATAATCAAGTCCTCAGTACACTGAATTATATTATGAAACCTAAAGCTTGAATGATATGATGACCATTAAATTAGCAAACTCACATCATCCATTGTAGACGATTCAGTAAAATCTCCAGAATTTATAGTTAAGTACACCAATAACTTAACAACGTTTATTGATTGACTTGTGTTCACTGAAATTTAGACTGTATAATGTTTGATCAACTCTGTGTAAAACAGATGAAACTATATTTGGGTTTGATATACAGTGAACATGATCGATAATTACGTGCAAATGCTGTGCAATGTCAAAAAATTGAATCAACGCAGCTGAGCTCACACATTAAATATCATTGAAATCTTACATGTGTCTACAATTATACATAAAAAATAGATTGAAAATTATATTATTTGAATTGTCGTGTCCTGCAATCCTTTCACTCCATGAGAAATAATAATAATAACATGTACGTACCTATATGTGATGGTTATTCAAGAAAGTTTACAAAGAAACGTGAATAATTGATTCCTATACTTGGACACCCGTCAAAAAATGTTACCTGTTGAAGTGCCTTTAGTGATGCCTAATTATACTATGTATCAATAATGGACTTTTATTTTCTTCACCTTGTCCATTGACACTAAAGTGACCACAGAAATATTCAAGCCAGGTAGTTGTAAATAACAACTGTACCATTCGATTACTTCATTGTATTCATATTCACTTTGATTGGTGATGATGCCGCGTGGATATCGAAACACCAGTATTCGTTGAAAGTGAACGTATCCGTTATTTCGTCGACTGTAGTAAAAACCTAAAAAGTGTTATAAATTACTCTGTAGTTTAGTAAACAAACAATCAAAATCTAAGACAAGCAGCCAGCTTATCTCAGTGTTGAATATGTAGTAAATTTTTGATTCAGTATGACAGTACTCTGTTCAAGACATTTCATGCTAATAAGAGTAGAAAGATGGACTTAAATTATACACTCCAGTTGAAATATATTTATCTGCAGTCTTGAAGCATGTACGGTACATGATTCGATTAGCATGGTTTGACTAACAATCGTAGCTAAATGCCCCCAAACGTTTTGTCATGTCCCGCTTACTGTATTCATTTATTTCTAATGAACGAATTTGTTAGGATGTTAGATGCCCAAATTTCGCTTCATAATGCCATATTTTGGATTTCACGTTCGGTCGCCAGCATGGGCTGATCAGATGACCTTGAGATTTCAATTTCCACCAGGAAAATCCATGGCTGTCATTGGCTGTTGTGTATTTTAGTATGCTATTTTCCTAACTGTCTCAAGTACGTACCTATGTTGTATAAATATACGAGAGTTGTATGCTTCATTGTACTGTGATTGCTGGGTGTTTGTAGAATATACTTTCTACGCTTACAAAGCCTTCTATTTTGGGTATTCAAGCTAGCCTCCCTTGGAAGATGGTGAGAGTCTCGTTCGCGTTTATCGACTAAGGTAAACTCGTACATAATAAGTGACGAACTTATCAGTGGCGGCGGTGCTTTTGGAAATATGGGATCCTGCCAAACTTGAAGTACTACTTGAGCAGCAAGCTGTTCTTCGTTCTCGAAAGTATCCCCTCAGACAGCGGCGAACAAAAGTCAAGATGCAAGTCGACCCCATGAGAACACGCTGTTAAAATGGGAGGAGTGTTGGGGATGTTAGATCCCCAAATTTCGCTTGATAATGCCATATTTTGGATTTCACGTTTCGCCAGCATGGGCTGATCAGATGACCTTGAGATTTCAATTCCCACCAGAAAAATATATGGCTGTCATTGGCTGTTGTGTATTTTAGTATGCTATTTTCTTAACTGTCTCAAGAACGTTACTATGGTGTATAAATACCCAAGAGTTGTATGCTTGATTGTACTGTGATTGCTGGGTGTTTGTGGAATATACTTTCTACGCTTACAAAGCCTTCTATTTTGGGTATTCAAGGTAGCCTCCCTGGAAGATGGTAAAAGTCTCGTTCGCGTTTATCGACTAAGGTAAACTCGTAATGGCCTCAAGCATAATAGCTGACGAACTTATCAGTGGCGACGGTGCTTCTGGAAATATGGTTCCTGCCAAACTTGAATAACTACCTGAGCAGCTGCTGAAACTGATGCAGATGTTGACAGACATGAAGATTTCCCCTTACACGCAGCCAAGCTCATCTACTGCAACCACAGCTCCATCAGTCGACGGCATCGCAAATAGCATATCTGAATTTCATTATGATCGTGGTGCAAATGTTACTTTTCACATGTGTTTCCGTCGTTATGAAGATTTATTTAAATTTGATTTCGTTAATCAATATGATGCATGTAAGGTTCGGCTGCTAGTTCGAAAGTTGGGCGCTCCTGGGCTGGATAAGTACTGTAATTTGATCCTGCCTTTGAACCCACGAGATTGTTCGTTTTCTCAGACTGTCCAGACTTTACGCTAACACTTTGGAGACAACTCGTCACTATTTATTACTCGTTATCGATGTTTGAAGCTAATTATGAACGAAGATTTTGATTTTCTTACTCACGTGGGCATCGTCAACCGTGAATGCGAACGCTTTCGGTTGAAGTCTTTGTCGGAAGACCAGTTCAAAGCCCTTAAACTCATCTGCAGCCTCCAGTCGAGTAAGTTCTTTGATATTAGAACAAGGCTACTAAGTCGTTTGGAGCAAGATCCGAAGCTTACGCTTAATGATATGGCTCATGAGTACCAACGTCTCACTTTTTTTTAACCTACAACGACTATAGTTCACAGTAGTAGTCCAATCCGATCTGAAATTCATTTGGTACAGCAGCCACCTAATCATAATAAGTCTGCCCATGCTACACCAAGTTCACCCCGCTCCAATTCTGCCCAAAAACCCAAAATGAATCCTCTTTCTGCTTGCTGGCACTGCGGTTCATGGCACTCTGTACGGAACTGCCCATTTAGGCAGCATAGATGCAGGAAGTGTAAAGTCATCGGTCATAAAGATGACTTTTGCCTACAGAAAAAGCCAAAGCGATCCAGAAGTGCTAAGAAGCCTGTTCCTAGATCCAGTACCAATGCATTGAGCCTAATATCTTCCTGCCAAAGCTCATCACCAGGTGAGAGAAAATTTATTACTCTTAATATTAACGGTTATTTGTGTAGAATGCAAATAGATACTGCATCTGATGTCACTATCCACTCACGCAAAAATTGGACCAAATTGGGTAGTCCAAGCCTGCAGCACACAACACAAAAGCCTCGTACAGCATGTGGTAATTATCTTCGTCTGTTAGGACAATTGGAATGTAAAGTTGCTTTCCGAGATTCTTCGTTTACTGGGGTATGCTATATAACGCCAGCTGATCTAAATTTACTTGGATTAGATTGGTTTAACCAGCTAAAATTGGCTGATGTCCCGTTAAATACCATATGCAAACTGGTATCACAACCACACGACTCCGAAGCATACAGGAAGAAGCTGATGACAGAGTTTTCAACCATTTTTGATTCTGGATTTGGTCGGTGCATTGCTATGAAAGCAACACTTCGGTTGAAACATGGGGCCTAGCCTGCTCTTTGTCCAAAGAGACCTGTACCGTATGCTACATTAGCAACAGTAGATGAACAGCTGGATCGCCTTCGACGACAAGGAGTTATTACTCCCGTTTCTTACTCCAGTTGGGCAGCACCTATAGTCGTTATCAAGAAGGCCAACGGCACGATACGTATATGTGCTGACTTCTCTACAGGTCTCAACGCAGCTCTAGAACAGCATCATTATCCTCTGCCAGTCCCGGCAGATCTGTTCACTATGCTGAATGGGGGAAAGTTCTTCGCAAAGCTTGACCTAGCTGATGCTTATTTGCAAGTGGAGGTCAATGAAGCATATAAAGAGCTGCTTACTATCAACAGTCATCGTGGTTTGTTCCAGTATAACCGTCTACCTTTTGGAGTTAAGACTGCACCATCTATCTTCCAACAACTAATGGATACTATCTTGTTAGATATCTCAGGGGTTGCAGCTTATCTCGATGATATCTTGATTGTTGCGAAGACGTTAGAACAGCTACGGGAACGCACGACATTGGTACTACAACGCATCAGTGACAATGGTTTCCGGTTACGTCCAGAAAAATGCCAGTTTCTATTGCAGTCGGTAAAGTATTTGGGATTCATCTTTGATGCCGACGGTCGCAGACCGGATCCTGAAAACTGATGCCTACTCCCAATAATGTTTAGGAATTACGGTCTTTTCTCGGTTTAATCAGTTATTATTCAGCTTCTTTGTTCCCTCGATGCATGATATTCGCGCTCCATTGAATTGTCTACTGCAGAAGCATAGCACATGGAACTGGACTATAGAGTTTGACGCGGCTTTTGGTAAACTGAAGTCTATAATTAGCTCGGAATTGTTATTAACACACTACGACCCATCCATGCCGATCATCGTAGCAGCAGACGCCTCAGCATATGATCTGGAGGCTGTTATTTCACATCAGTTTGCAGACAAATCAGAAAAAGCCGTTATGCATGCATCCCGTACACTGACCCAAGCAGAAAAGTAGTATAGCCAGATAGAGAAAGAAGCTCCTGCCCTTGTGTTTGCAGTTCGCCGTTTCCATAAGTTTCCGTACGGTCGAAGATTCACTCCCCTCACAGATCACAAGCCTCTGTTAGCAATATTTGGTTCAAAGTCTGGCATTCCAGCCCATTCTGCAAATCGTCTTCAGCGATGGGCCTTGGTACTTTTGGGGTATGATTTCGAAATCCAGTATCGACGTACTCTACAATTCGGTCAAGCAGACGCTTTGTCACGACTCATTAATGATCAAGTGGCGGCTGAGGAAAACATGGTGATCGCATCTCTGTCAGTAGAAGACCACGCAGAATGTTATCTGACAACCGCAGTTCGCGCATTACCGGTTCCTGCAACAGACATACAAAATGCTACTAGAAACGACCCCATCATCAAGATGACGATGAAATATGTCACAAACGGTTGGCCATCGAAAACGTTTGAAGGTGACATGAAGCAACAGTATCGGCGGCGGGAATCACTATGCATCGTGAACGATTGTCTGATGTTTGGCGAAAGAATAGTGGTTCCAGAACCATTTCGTGCAAAAGTGCTGAGACAGTTCCATCTTGGTCATCCTGGGATTAAACGAATGAAGTCCATAGCCAGTAGTTATGCATACTGGCCTCACATGGATCAACATGTCACAGCGTTGGTTGAAAAATGCATCCGGTGTCAGCAGGCGGCAAAGATGAATGGCAAACTTCCACCGATTTCATGGCCCAAACCTGAGCATCCTTGGTCCAGGATACATGTCGACTTCGCTGGCCCAATAAATGGAACTATGTATTTAATTGTCGTCGACGCCTTTTCTAAATGGCCGGAAATCAGCCCCGTTATGCCGCCCACTACAACTAAGACTATACAGCTCCTAACCGAAATTTTCTCACGAAATGGTATACCAGATGTGATTGTATCCGACAATGGCTCTCAATTCACCTCTTCCGAATTCCAGAAT